>CM066322.1:155239823-155707323 GCA_033807775.1 Saussurea involucrata | reverse complement strand
GGATCTCACGGTTACCACAGATAACCCAGTTCTCCCTTGAATGCCCCTATATATATATATATATATATATATGTGTGTGTGTGTGTGTGTGTGTGTGTGTGTGTGTGTGTGTGTGTGTGTGTGTGGAAGGGTTCAAACAAAAACACCTTTAATATAGTCAATCAGATGTGATACCAAATAAGATATACGAGTGACCTTTGGCGCGACCCAAGTCGCCCGCACACCACTGTGTCCCTTCACGTGTATTATCACATGTGATAAGGGTGTTCTTGATTTTTCGTAAAGTGATAATGTTCTCGTTTGAACCTCCATCTATATATATATATATATATATGCTAGGTCAGGTTAAGTGGAAAACCGCAAAACAATGAAAATTGAGGAACCCCCTAATCAAGGTTTTAATGTATGGAATCGTAATGCGAGGCAGGTTACGTGAGGCGTAAGCCTTGAGGCGGTCCGAGGCGTAAGCCCTAAGGCGGAAAACAAATAAAATCCATAAAATATATAACATTTAAAAGATAATCTCGTAATTAACCCTGAAGGTCATCAAAGTCATAGAATTGCTACTTATAAGTACCAAAAACATAAAAATGATTCAATAAGACATTATTTCATGAAACATGATCCATTTTGAAAGCTCAACCATCATAGTCATCATAAATCTACGTGAATACTCTTTCCCTACAATGATGTCGTACTTTGACCTTCATCCTCAATTGCATCGTTTGCTTCAACTGATACGCTATCATCGTCTTCTTCATTTTGTGTGTCTACTATCCACTCATCATCCGAAGGCATGTCTTCAAGAATCATGATTGGATCATCTTCATCTTTTAATGATAGCTTCTTCATAAAGTTATACTTCAACCTCCTATTATACATAATGTACACCAAGTCATTCATCTTGCTTGTGTCTAGACGGTTTCTTCTTTTCGTGTGTACTTGATTGAACGTACTTAAATTACGTTCAAAAGCTGACGCCGAACAAGTAAAAGCAAGAACTCTTATTGCAAAAGCTTGTAGTGTAACACCCCAAAAATTGGGACAAACTAAAATTTCCTTAAAATGGAAATTGTGGTATATAAAATCGCCAAAGCGCGAGCCTCCAAAAAATGGGGAAATAATAATCACTTGTTATATACAAGTTTGTAATTCAAAGTAATAGAAAATAACAATCTAATGATCTAGTTTCACTATGAAATAAGATTACAACTCAAGTATCATCCAATCCTTTCGAAAATAGAGATCTTCTATAAAACGTTGTCCCAAAAATCCTTTCCCCACGCTCACACTATCCTCGGCTAAGCCTTCTTAGAGACGGTGCCGCTAGAACCTGAGATACACGTCGACACCAAACAAGTGTTAGGCCAAAAGGCCTAGTGAGTTTGAACAATTAATAATACATAATTCATAATGCATAAATAACATTTTCACCCATCAGCAATCCAATATTCGGAATCAATGGGGGAGACCCATAGCACCAATCAAGTTCCACCCAAAGAGACGATATAACTTAGTGTCAACTACCATGAGTGACGCCAAAAACGCCCAGTACATCCGAGGACTACAACCATGGCATTACCACGAATGGCAGAGATCTAGGTACATACCCACACGGTGACACCCAAGACTATATCATCCAAGTGTCTACTTGACTTGGTTCGTCCAATATTCCAATTAGGCCATAAGGCACTTTAATCCATGTGAAATGTATACAATACCATCATAGGCAACTTGTGCTTCAAATACCACATACATCATAGTAAAGTTTCACATAATATTCCAACATGGTCAATTTAGCCATTTAGGTCTATATCACTACATAAAAGTTATCCAAACAATAAAACTACATTTTATATACTTAAGAACACAATATTAAGAATCCAAGATCATCGATGAATAAATATGCACTTTATGGAGTCAAATCTCCAAGTTAGGTCAAAACCCTAATATCTGAGTATTTTCGTAGAAAGGTTAAATACGCACATATATCATTAATCAAGACACATTAACCTCCAATACATCAAATAGAAAATTTATCATAAGTTCTTCAAATATGGAAATATGAACATTTTGGTAAAATAAGAGGTTTATACGAAAAGATGGAAGATTAAGACAAGGAAACAATTAATGACATGTATCTAGTTTAATAAAAAGTTTAGAAAACTCACAATTTAGGTTTTTTACAAAAACCTAGAGACTTTGACATAGCCTAGAAAAGTTGGGGATGAAGATGAGAGGATGGCTTGATGGTTGAAATTCACACTAAATGCTCCAAACGTGAGTTTTGATGCACAATAAATGTCTTACAACCCTAGATTCGAATTTAATGAGAGGAGAGGGTTTTTATACCACAGTGCACGCCCAGCGAGTATGCCCAAGGGCACCAGCACTCTAGCAGGGCACTTTCACCGCAAGTGTACCACATGTGGTACATCTTTAGCGAGAATGCCATGCGATTGTGCCCAAGGGCACTATCTCTCTCTCTCTCTCATTTTCGCATGAAGTGTACCGAGAGCCCAGAAGTCCTGGCGATTGTGACATGCGATTGTTCCCAATGATGTAACAACCCAAACAAAAATAAAGCATGCAATTCTTAAAAGATGAAATATCCCAAAAACGGGTCCCAAAATTTCTTACATCATATCAAAATCTGGTTGGCGGAATCAACCTACACAACTGAGAATAGAGTCTAAACTAAACAATATTGTCACTACTCTATCAAGCTTCCCCGCTAACCGTCCTGCTCACTTGCCAGAGCCTTTCATTACCTGTTTCCCTGAAAAGGTTTTAATTTGAAAATGCGAGGGTTAGACCATGAGGTCTAGTGAGTCCCTCCTAACAGTTATCAAAGCATTTAAAACAGTTTATAATTTTCAATATAAATCATCCACAATTCTGTTCATGTAAAATCATTCACGGATAAAGTCCGCACCCGTAAATTGGCACCCTGAAGTCACCCTAGGGTGACAACGAGTCAGTCTCATACTGCCTTACAGGGTCACACTTCCCATGGCATAAACGGGCCACACCCCCCGACTTAGCCAATTTACATCTCACTCAATGTATGTATACATCCCATAAAAAACTTTAAACAACTTTCATGCAATTAAAAGCATAATAATAAAACATGGTATTTCTTATCATGTGCTCGCTTTAGAAAACACGTTAAAAGTCACGCATTTTAGTTAGAAAACTCACCTGATGCTCTTACTTCTCTTTTCTAATCTGTTCCCGACTTCCAATCGATTTTCCTGGATGAAAGGACAAAACATAAGCTGATCACTCATCTATCCGGACACACAACTTTCCGGTCGACACTACATTTCGGACAACACATCTTTCCGGACAACCCACATTCCGGACAACACTACTTTTCGGGTGACTCTACTTACCGGTTACTTCCTACTTACCGAATACCCTTCCGGAAACCCTCCGCATTAAGACTTACCGGATACTTAAGCTTATCGGATACCTTTTCCCGGTAACCTGCAACATCAGAAGCTTACCGGACACACACCCGGTAACCTTCATCATCTGCAGCTTACCGGACGGAACGCTGGTCCGAGTTCAATGGCCAAAATCTTGGTAAACGCTCCACAAACAGAATGATAATGCGATAAATAACCACACAGACGTTCTATAACCATTTCCCACAAAGCTTTACTAATTAAGCACGATTTAGGGGTGTATAAATCTTCCTTAAGGTCTCAAATAACTTTATCAATGAAAAACCCTCAAACCTCCCAACAATCAACAAAACAATCTTAATCGGAGTTTTAGGTTAGGGATTACCTGAGAGATTCCTTGCAGAAAATGAATTCCAACACCACTCTTCTTCTGATTTCAAAGATTGATGTTTCTCTTCTTCAAATGCACAAAAGCCTCCAAAAACTATTTTTCTCCTTTCTCTCAACTAATCAGCCGCCAACAACAAGAATGGATTGCCTTCCTAGGGTTTTATGCCCCAATCATCAGGTTATAATACCCTATCCCTTATTTACATAATACACCCTCAACTTTCATCTTAATTAAACCTTTCCACAAGAATTCCGTCCCCGAAAGTCAAAAGAATTCCGTCCCCGAAAGTCCCCCCTCAAAAGAATGGATTGGTCTTGGTTTTTACAATACTCCCCCCTCAAAAGAATTCCGTCCCCGAAAGTCCATTCTTGAAAAGGTGAGGGTACTTGGACTTCATGTCCACTTCCACTTCCCACGTAGCCTTTCGTCCTTTATGATATCTCCACCGAACTTTCACCAAACGAACTTCTTTGGTCCTCGTCTTTCGTACCTTACTGTCTATAATTCGATTGGCTATTCTTCGTACATCAATTTCTCATCTATAGAGATGTCCCCTAAAGGAACAGCCACCTCGGCATCTGACAAACACTTCATTAAGTCCGAGACATAAAATGTCGGATGAACACTCTCTAATCTTCTGACCAGTCTTACTTGTATGCCGCTGCTCTATCTCGCTCACTAATGGCAAAAGTCAACTCCTTATCGTCTGCATCTCTTGCAAGGTCGCTATCATCTCACTACCCACATCGGCTCTCCACAAAAGAGACGTGCATCACACTATGAATTTCTCCTCAAAAATTTCATCGAGTACCTCAAGATCACGCACTATCTATTCAACTTTCAAAACTTTGACAGATCTACAGACTTAGTCCACCTTACCTTTCTCTCAAACTTCAAGGCTCAAAAGCCTTATGTTCCTCAATCCAACCAGCTCAGTTCTACTCGATCACCCCAAATCGTTCTGATGGGAAACATAACCGTACACCATACTTTGGAACCGCCCTCGACGAGTCACCACCTTGCTATATCGTGTCATCTTGTACTATTTACTTGCAACCTCTCCGAATCCTATACTCGCTTAAATACCACAAGAAAAATCCAAGGCCAATCGTGCCTCCATTTGTTCGCTTCCGTCGCCACGTTGGGACTCGCAGTCTTAAAACACGCCTACTTACGGTCTCTCCTACCTCTTTACTTCCTTAAGAGAAAGAGTTTTGGCGGAAATTCCCGCCACAACAACAAAATCTTATAACAGGATTAATCAGTTACTTGACAACTTGGCACAAGGCCACCCTTGCACATCCCGACGAACCCACACCTAAGGGTTCCCTCCTCGGGTTACATGTAATTCTAGATTACTTCTTCTAATCGTCATACGTCTATACAGATTATACTCCCTTTCCGAATCACATCGGCTACAGCTCGACAACTAATTCATACGTTCTCACCCCTTCATCACTCTACACTTATACGTGACCAAAAGCAGAAAACTTCCATGATCCCTCATTGAAGCGTTCACCTATCCGAATTGAACTTATCCTGAAAACATACCAGCTCCTCACTGCTTACCACCAACGTTTAGTCATATGACATAACCTCGGTTATCCCCACTCAACTAGGAGGAGTAACCATGATCACACCCTACTGTTCTTAATAGCTTACACTGAACGATCAGTTCGTTTGAACGTTTCTCACAGCATCACCACTCAACTCATTCAACTGCCCTTTTCCACTTCCTTCCCGCATAAAGGCATGCACAAATCCTCTATACTCTTTCCAGGGGTTCGCACACTTACGGATGACGATCTACACATACTACTCCACCTTTTCGATGTTACTGCCAATCTTACTGCTTCTATCCTACTCACTTGTCCCGACATACTATCTTCGCCTCCCTACGTTAACGTGGCGCACCGCCCACCAAACGTTACTTGCCTCTCTCTTCCGATCTTTCCACATGCTGATAACATTTTCTCATTATTACACATAACCAAAATTCTAACCTGAGGCATCCAAACTAGTTATCTCGAAATGACACCGGTGATCGAAGTCACTACACGCTCCTTGATTTCCAATCGTTACCTACTCGAACTAATCCTTTCATACAACGGAAACAATTCACCTTCCTTAGAGATTTAGCATCTACTACACCACCTCTTAGACTCACTCATCCAACATCTTCTTTAATCTTCCAGTGATTCCAAAATATACTTACTTAGCGACTAACACAACTCAAGACACTTGATTTCTTAATTGGGTAACCATCCGCTACCGCTCCGACATTCTATTCCTATAATGGTCGTGTCACAACGCCATCTTACAAACCACGTGCTTCAACGACTTGATTAACAAATCGTACACCTCATCTGAAAACTCCGAAAATGCTTCCATTTGATGCTTCCTCTTTCTAACATCACATTACACACTGGCTGGCACATTTATCTTGGCAATTGATGCCACTACTCATCTGAACATTCTCTACCCATACATCTTACTGCAGACCAGATTTCTCATGGTCATTCGTACACAACTCAAACTTATCTTCAAGATCTCCTGCATAAATAACCGAGTCTATCACGCTACTTTGTTCGTGCTAAATACTTTATCCCTTACGAACCATCTGCCTCGTAAGTAAAACGCTTATCTAAAATAGCAGTCTTGCGCTATCTTAACACCCCTACATATTGGTCCATCAACTTTCAACCTTCTGATTCGAGTCTTCGGCCTCATACACCTTACACCACTGCCGACTTTAACGTCAATAGTTGACATGTTGATACTTCCTTAACCTATTCTTCAACAAGGGTCCCTTACTGAACCTAATCCTTCCAACATATCATAATCAAATTCACATCCCGTCGTCCTCATTTCAAACTCACTCGTGTAACGTCAATATTACAAGATCACATTAAAACTCTTATTCGACGTCGAGGATATTTCATTCCTACTTCACCACACTACTCATAACGAGTTGCTAATACCAACACCTTGATGACTTCTAGTCCTTCCCCTGAACACAACCGACCCTCGGCAACTGTATTTCCAGTCACCGCACAAGGGTACAGACCCTCATACAACCGACACTAAAGTCCACCTCCGACTCTTCCACTGCTCACCTCTCCTCTTGAATACAAATACCAAAACTACAAACATTCTCCCCTGGTTTGTCCAACACCTCTCCACTCTAGGAGTTCTTCCTTAGCTTAAAATGTAGTACTCTACGACCTAGTGAGTTCATAGCCTTCATGCACGATAACGTGATAAATAAATCATTTCACACTTTTTATCATTTTAAAGAAACAGCACTTGGAAACAACTTGGGTACACACGACCCCAACATTCTCATAACTCCAATGCCCTGCACTACGATCTCGAGAATCGTTTGCATGCAACTTTCCGTAAAACTTAATCTTACTCAACCAAAATATGTTGTTACGACAGAAATATATTGAATGAAAAAATCTTTTCATACGACACAATTCTGAAAGAAATTTCCGACACAAAGTAAACCAGTCGGTTCCCACACTCATTTATATGACTTCAACATGTAAATACTCATTTTGGTTATAACAGTCTTTGTGTTCAAACGTTTTCTTGATTTTTTTTTTTGTAACAATTTAACTTATCATGAAAAAGAGTGGAATATTTTGCAATCCGTAAATCTCAAGACTTCATTGTGCGATGTAAATGGATTTGTATTTTTCTTTAAACATACGCTCGCACACGCCGTCTCATATTCGATCAAATTTGATATTTACACATTTACTTTACTTATGAAAAATCTCATGTACACATATATGAACTCAATGCATGAAACTCTACTGGCAATTGAAGGCTACTCACTCAAACAAGGTCAATCGCTTTACTCACGCAACTTATCATTGACACTCTACTTTCGACCAATGGTCGCCCTCTCGGCCTTGCAACAACTTGCTATACATACATTCAACGTC
Organism: Saussurea involucrata; assembly: GCA_033807775.1. Taxonomy (NCBI): domain Eukaryota; kingdom Viridiplantae; phylum Streptophyta; class Magnoliopsida; order Asterales; family Asteraceae; genus Saussurea; species Saussurea involucrata. The sequence goes on along the minus strand of CM066322.1, from coordinate 155,699,569 downwards.
CACTTACTCAACCATTTCATACTATTTTCATCTTGATCAATTATCTCACATTCTACCCCAACACACTTTCAGTCCTCTACAGAATCTCTCTTCAATGATCCTGCCACTGAACAACTCGACTAAAGAGTCAGGGCTCTAATCCTCTGCTCGCTCTTGAATTGACACTTCCAAGATCTCGACACTGTCCTTCCTTACCATCCGAACTGATCTATCCCACGATTTCTAGAACTGAGACTCTCTAGAAATAGGAGGCTTACTCAGAATCAATCATTCATCCTCTTCGAATCCACGAGGATCTACCTCTAGACGACTCATAACATTCTATACAACATTTCTACTCTACGATGTATACATACATCACATCATAAATGATCTCTCACGATACTTCCCAATAATGGGTCTCACTCTACCCCATCAGGGATCTTGCTGACATTCTAGATTATTGGAACACGACATATAAACTAGCTTAAGACTACAGCTTCAGAACAACAAGGCAGGTCAAGCACATACACGTACCTGTAAGTTCGCAATTACACTGGCCAGGTGAAATCCCAAACTTACCTTACATGACTGTCCTCGGTACCCTATTAGTCCTATATCTGCTATAGTGCCCTCCTAACGCATTTCTTCTATATACAATAGTTCCCTCCTAACGCATTTCCTGATTCTCAGTTGTGATTTCTACTCTAAAAATTAAGTTTAGGCCCATCCGGTCACCTAAATCCCTTAAACTATGGATCTGATACCAATTGTAACAACCCAAACAAAAATAAAGCATGCAATTCTTATAAGATGAAATATCCAAAAAACGGGTCCCAAAATTTCTTACATCATATCAAAATCTGGTTGGCGGAATCAACCTACACAACTGAGAATAGAGTCTAAACTAAACAATATTGTCACTACCCTATCAAGCTTCCCCGCTAACCGTCCTGCTCACTTGCCAGAGCCTTTCATTACCTGTTTCCCTGAAAAGGTTTTAATTTGAAAATGCAAGGGTTAGACCATGAGGTCTAGTAAGTCCCTCCTAACAGTTATCAAAGCATTTAAAACAGTTTATAATTTTCAATATAAATCATCCACAATTCTGTTCATGTAAAATCATTCACGGATAAAGTCCGCACCCGTAAATTGGCACCCTGAAGTCACCCTAGGGTGACAACGAGTCAGTCTCATGCTGCCTTACAGAGTCACACTTCCCATGGCATAAACGGGTCACACCTCCCGACACGAGCTGGTGGGCCACACCCCCCGACTTAGCCAATTTACATCTCACTCAATGTATACATTGAAAGTCCAGGTTACACTCTTACAATCAAATATGAACAATTAAGATCGTATTAATAGCAACTGGTCATATGATTTATTAACCAAAGATATTACAATGAATTTCTCTCTCAATAGATCTAACAATTTATGCGTAAAGAGTTATCCAAAAGGTTAGCCAAAAGATCCCATTAGCTACAGTTGCTAACTCCTATATATACTGTAGATAATAGCTAAAGCTACAGTACATATGAGAAACAGACTAATAGAACAATTACACGTGTCCTAATTAGTAACTGAATATAACAGATAATATCCCAAGATATGAATTCTGAACATACTTCTGAATAAGCGCTTCAGAACATTTGACTTCATAGTCAGAAGTTCTGAGTCTCCTACTCAGAACTCTGAACCTTCTAGTCAGAATCCAACACTTAGAATATTTTTGAGATTTCTCACTCAGAACTTCTGAGTCTTCTACTCAGAACTTCTGAGTCTTCTGAGTCTTCTTTAGTCTTCTTACTCAGAACTTAACACTTGTGTTTTTGACAAAACTCTAGATCTAACAATCTCCCCCTTTTTGTCAAACACACTTGTACTTTTCATCATCAAATTCTTAGAGCAGGAACAATCTTCAGAAGGAGCTCTTCTGAATGCTTTGACAACTTTTGCTCAGAATTCTGAATAATCTGAGTTAACAACTTCTGGTCAGTCTTTAATCAGCAGCAGCAACGATTTCCAAATTGATTTCTGTTATATATTTGCTTTTTCTTTGCTCCCCCTTGAAATGACAAATCTTATCTTCATGTGATCAAGTCAAATTTCTGTCTTTTTATGACTTTCTGACTTTCTGACTTTCTTCTCCCCTTTTTTTTTTAATCAATCAATCAGATTTTTTTCTTCTCTCCCTAAAGTTTTGGAAAGCAAAATCATCTTCAAAATCTTTAGCTTTTCTCCCCCTTGATTTTCAAAACTTTAGCGATGAAGTCTATGCTTTTTCTCCTCCTTAATGAATAACCTTGCTCCCCCTCAAAATAAGAATTATGGAGCAATTTGTTTTCTCCCCCTGAAAGTATGCATATATTTCATTAAAATTATTCATTTCAAATATAGTGCTTTAATGAAACATTTATGCAAGGAAAATAAGATTCACTGAACTATACTTGATAACTACTAACATTTGATCATTTGAAAACTTTACAAAAGAAATACAACTTAATGAATATTATCAGATTTTTCAATCAAATGAAATCAAATGCATGTGTTTGGATTCAAATACAAGTCATCATTGCCTATCGAGTTAAAAATGTTCAGTTTCAATCCTTTTATTAAATCTATTTGGTGTGCTTAGCATGCGAAATATGATTAGCTTCAAGAATATGCAATTCTAAAAACATATACGAATACTTTGCTCTACTTACACTATTTGACCAAAATCAGGATTTTCACAAATTTACAGGTTTATTGCGACTTTGAATTTTCCCAAAGTTTCAAGAGATATGTGCTCATTGGCATCTTTTAATTTTGTGCACATTGGCATCTTTTAATTTTGTGCACATTGGCATCTTTTAATCAAAAAGTTTAGTAAGAATAAGATACATCGTTAAACATGACTTTCTATCTGGTTCTATAGCAGGATTTGGGTCAGCATATCCCAGACCAGTTGGTCTTAGGTGCTAGGTGACAAGCACCCCTTGGAACTTAATTTCCCAAACCAGAAAGGCCACATCAATATATCTTAAACCCATCTGTACCAGTAGAACATGGCTTTCTATCTGGTTCTATAGAAGGATTTGGGTCAGCCGATCCCAGACCAGTTGGCCTTAGGGACTAGGTGACTAGCACCCCTTAGGACTTACTCTCCCAAACCAGAAAGGCCACAGGTACAAACTTTCAAACTAAATGATTTTATATATATTTATATTTCATCTCAATCACTTGGTACTAAAACGTAGTACTTCCCCCATATTTTTGTTTCCATCCAACATTCTGACATTTAGGCTTTTTGAACATTATATTCTATATAAGTATAGATTTCATAACATTGAGCATTCGGCATAATTTCATTCATGTTTTGCTTACCTTTCGATTTAATTCAGAAGTGAAAGTTGAAACAAATATAGCTCAGATAATACAAAATACTTGTAAAATCACTTTTTGACACACATTTATTCATTGAATGAAAATTAAAAAAATTCATATCATTGAATTAAATTTGTTAAGATTCAAACATTCAAAGCAATAGAAATAAACGTAATGCAATGTTACCTTTCACCACTTGTTCCTTGAAACATAAAAATATGACAGTTAAGGATATCACCTGAGAAATATGAGTTCTAAACTGATTTGTTTAGAAGTCTTAGTCTCTGAAGTACGGGTCCTGAACTGAATTATTCAGAAGCCATTGTCATTTAAGTACGGGTTTTGAACTGATATGTTCAAAAACCTAAAACGTTGAATCACGGGTTTTGAACATTATCTTGAAACAATCAGATCAAATTTTGAGTCAATACTTCCTCTGAAATCAAGATAATCCTGCAAAATCAAGAGATTTTGGTAGTCATCTACGATGATTCCTCATTAGTTATCAAAAAAAAATTCTGAGTAGTAGAGTCAGAATTCTGATTAGAAGAGTCAGAATTCTGAGTAACTTGTTCAAAATTCTAAGTATCAGAGTCAGAATTCTGATTAGTTGAGTCAGAATTCTGAGTAGTATAGTCAGAAGTCTGAGTAACTTGTTCAAAATTCTAAGTATCAGAGTCAGAATTCTGATTAGTTGAGTCAGAATTCTGAGTAGTAGAGTCAGAACTTCTGAGTAGTAGAGTCAGAACTTCTGAGTAACAGAGTCAGAATTCTGATAAAACTATCCAGAGAAAATGCCTTAGAAAAATGTTTGGATTTTGTGATTTTTGAACATTCTGAACTTCAAATCACCATAACTTGCTCAAAAATCAGAATTTTTCAACCAAAATTTGCAGGGTTGCTCAAAATGTGATTCTGAACACATTCTCTGGAAATGTTTTCTACTAAAAACACCCACAACTATGAGTTCGATTACACCACAGTAAACTGAACTTTTTTTTTTAAAAAAAAATGCTTCAAAATCAACAAATTGATCTGTATGAATCAGAAATCCATAATCAAGATGAGACAAATTGTAAGTCCATAATCACATTCAGACCGAGTTTTGGACTGAATTATCCAAAAGTCAAAATTCTCAATTAAGCACAACATCTGTTTTCAGTCATGTGTAGGTATGGATCATTCATTCAGCTCTACACATGAATAACCTGCAAAACAGATTAAGTTGTCTTTGGTACCCATATGAACTTGGGTCCAGGTTTGTTAGGTGCAGTGGTATATGCAGATATTCTATAAGAACCATACCAGTGCTGAATAAAATTCTTGTTCACAAAATCATTAGTCCCACAATATGAACAACAAAGTTTCTTTTGTGCAATTCTGACTAATTGATTTACAGAATAAATCACATCAGGTTTAACAAAAGATTTTCTTTGAAATGTATTGTTCTTCTTGACATTTGAATTAGGAACTTTTGATTTTGGCACTTCTTTCTTGGAAGTTGTTCCTTTAACTCTCCATTCCATTTTTATCTTTTTAAAAGAACAATTATAAGATTTATCAATAGCAGAATCATAAAACAGATTAGAAGAACGAATCTGATCTTTTGAACTATGATTTGATTTGTCAACAACTTTCGTTTCAAATTCCCTAAACTTTTTAACATACAAATCAAACCTTGACTGCAAATCAGATTTGGACTTCTTCTCTATCATGATTTTAGTTGATAAATCAGATAATTTCTTAATAAGCCTCCTTATCTCCAAATGAAAAACTTTCTTTTCCTTCTCAAACTCATCTTTTAAGCATTTTTCTTTAAAGCCATTTACCTTCTTCTTTTCAGTCTCTTTCCTTCCATCTTCTAACTCTTTCTCCAACTCATTGATTTTTACAGAAAACTCATTTAACATTCCTGTTTTCTTTTTCTCAAAACCAATCTTTTCTTTTTGAAAAACATTTTTCTTGCATTCAAACTCTTTTCTTTCTTTTGCAAGAATTTTCTCCAAATCAGAAATTTTCAAAGATAATTCAACAGACTTTGTTTCAAAACCTTTCCTCTCAGTTTGAAAGTCTCTTCTCTCTTTCTCAAATTTCACTCTTTCAAGTATAAGAACTTGTTCAAAATCATAGATCTGTTTCAAGAGTTGACAATTTTTCATTTCACATGATTTGATTCTATTTTCAGACTCTGTCAACATCTTTCTTCTAAAATTGCCTTTCTCTTTCAAATCAACATTCTCTTTTTCTAACAACTTTATGTTTTCTTGAACCTTTTCAAAATCCTTTAGAAAATCAGATTTCTCTTTTTGCAAAATCTTTATAACTTTTGCATATTCGTCTTGTTTTGCTTGAAGATTAGCAATCTTGCTTTCAAAATGAACAATCTCAGTTTTTGGTTCAGAAATTGTTTCTTTTGCTTTTACAGGACTTAATTTTTGTAAATTGTCTGAACTGGTTATAGAAATTGCAGGTCTCACAAAAATTTCAATAATCTCAGGCATGATGAAATGACAAATTCGAATATCAACTATGAATTATGATAAAAAATGAGAATCAACACAAATCTAGAACATGCAAGAATTAATCAAATCTGTCACATGCATTTCATCAAACAGTTAGAGTACATGAATTAATGAAATCTTCTTTTCAACAAAAAATTTGAATACTAATCAACATGCAGCAGATATAATCACTTTGATCCAGAAACCAATCAAGAATTTCGAAAACATACCTGTGATCTCTGTTTAATTTCGAGAATTAATCAGCATAGAGAGAAAATCTTTGGATAACTTGATTGTAAGATATCGATTCAACAGAAAGACAAATTCAAATTTCTTGAATCAATGATAGAAACGAATTCAAGAATTGTTAGGAATTCAAGAATTGTTAGCAGCAGCGGAATCAATTGTCGAATTGATCAAGAAACTTCAAGAACGCGATCAAACACACTCTTGGTCGAATTTGTTTGTTGATTTGCTCTGATACCAATTGAAAGTGCAGGATCTATTCTTACAATCAATATAGAAAGAAGTAATTGAGAAATTGTATGATCAAGCCCAATTGTATTCAATGATGCACAGAATTACAGATCTAAGAGAGAGATAACCTCAAAGATTACAAGGAATGAATACAAGCAATATGGGAAAATCAATCAGTTAGCAACGTAGTGCTAACCACTCTATTTATACTGCAACAAACATCTTAAAGCTACAGTACAAATAAGAAAGACTAATAAGAACATAACACGTGTCCTAATTAGTTTACACATTACTAAATAACGAAACTCGTCATAAGTTCTGAACAGGTAGTTCAGAACTTCTGAACATTCTTCTGATCACGCTTCTCAGAACTTCTGACTTCTCTTTCTCAGATCTCTGACTCTTCTTCTCAGAACTTCTGACTCTTCTTCTCAGAACTTCTGAACCTTCTTATCAGATCTTCAACACTTGGTTTATTGACAAAACTTCAGATCTAACAATCTCCCCCTTTTTGTCAAATAAACTTAAACTTTGCATCATCTAATTCTTTCAGAGCAGGAACAATTTTCTGAAGTAGCACATTCCTCAGATTAAGCCTCTTATCAATCTTGTCAATAATTTCTTGAATAACTTCAACTTGCTGATTTATTGCTTCTTGAGTTATGTTTGCTTCCTTTACTTTCAGCATCTTTTTCTCCAAATTGTGCTTTATGATCCTTAAAGTTCCAGAACAATATTTTGCAGTTTCCTTTGCTCTGAAGAAGATCTTTCCACTTTTGTTCTTCAAAAATACTCCCAGATCTGGATACTTGTGAACACTTCCAGTCTTTAACACCTTTTTCTGCTCATGATCTGTATTGGGATTTGCCAGATAAACACATGACTTTTGCAAATACAGAGCTATTTGGAAATCTGTATAGCAATGCCATCTTAAGATATAGAACATGGCCTCAATCACCACACTTCTTGCCTTCCTTTCATTTCTGTCTTTACTTGACTCTTTAAAACATAGAAAGCTGTGTAATCTGTAGAAGTCAACCACTGACAGTTTCTCAAAATCTGCATCAGTAAAATAATAAACCTTGCCATCTTCTCTCAAAACTTCAAAGGATAAGTACTCCATCTTTCTGAATTTCTTAACCTTCAATTCTCTGATTCCAGTGATTAGAAAATCTGAGTAAACGGCTTGCTTTGTTTTGCCAAGACATCTTGATTTTTCAGCCAACCAGATCTGAGTCTCCTTAGACCTATCATAATACACATCCAAGAATTGTACTTCTTTTGGTTTGAAAAACTCAGGCAGATCAAATTCAAGAAAGTATCCATTCAGATCAATGGATATTTCATCTTCTTTTGGTTCAGACTGTTCAGTTTGATCAAAACTAGTTATCTGCACATTCTGAGGTGTTGTGTCCTGAACTTCTTCAACTTCATCTGACAAAATTTCATTCACTTCATACTCAGCTGGGAACACAAAATCATTATGTAGAATCTTTTTGGGATTCACCTCAGATAGCAACCATTCACTACTGTTTCTGATTTTTCTTCTAAAATCCAACCTCCTCTTTACACAGTTTATGCATCTCTTCTTTAAACTCTCTTTTTCAGCATCCATACTTACTTCCATTCTAATCAACAACCAATTCAGAGTTGCATCACTGTACTTCACCAACTCTTTTAATCTGAACAATTCAAGTCTTTCGTGAACCATATATGTGAACCCTTCTGTCTCCATTCCTTCATTCACAAAACCCTTCACATGCAGATCAACTTCTGTTTTCTTTGTGGGAGAACTCAGATTGCACTTTTCTTTTCTTTCTTCGATAGCCAACTGGAAGTCATACAAGTATGTATTTCTGACATAAATACCCAGAAGTCTTCTGCATTCAATTTCTATCAAGGCTTCTTCAGTGCTAGCAAAGAACTTGACTAGAAAGATCTGATCATCAAGAGTCAATCTGTGAAAATCAAATGTAGACATGGAAACCTTTGTATTTCTTTCTTTCAGTATTTCCATTCTAACGAACATTAAACCATTGAATTCATCTTGTTGAAACATCATAACTTTCTCGATTCTTTTCTGAATATGCAGTTTTGAGTCAGGAACTCTGAACATGTTAGAAGCTTCTGAGTAGACCATCTGAGCTCTGTCATCCATAAAACCATCAATGTTACTTTCCAAAAGCTCATACTCTCCTTCTGTGTAGTAGAGATTATCATATATTTCCTCAGGAAAAATATCATCATGAAATTGTCTGGCTAATGGCACATCACTTAACTCTAGAATGAAGTCACACACAGGTTCTTCTAGTCTTTGCAATTTAATCTTTGGAATCTCAATTGGTTTTCTGAATACATATTCAGAAGGCATAAAGAAGTCTTTCACTTTCACATACTCTTCTTCTGTATTTAACTCATCACAAAAGTTAAACCTAAAATCATCTTTAAAATCCTGAGTGTAATCCACAGTTCTGTCTTCTTCTCCCATTAGATCAATGGGTCTTATCACTTTTATTCCTTTATGAATTTTCTGAACATTCAAAGCTCTGACTACTTCATTATGCATTCTTCTGATCAATTCTTCATTCAACCTCCTTTCTTCTGATTCAGACTCCATTGCCCTTTCACTGTTATAAACCACAATATCTGTACACCTGTTTACCACTGTACTTTCCACTATTTCTTCTATTCTCAAATCAGATTCCTCAATAGCTACAGTTTCATCTGAGTTTCCTTCCATCTCAGTATCCAAGTTCAATTCCTCTGTTTTATCTGATTCATTACTATCAATACTTCCCAACTCCATTTCTTCTGTATCTGAACTGTCAAGCTGTACTATCTGAATCATCTCCTTTAAATTTTCCTGTGTCTGATCTTCTGAACTTTTTGTATTGGCTAAGTGCATGTCTGCTATCTCAAAATCTTCTATGCCAATATCATCATCAGAACTTAACCTTTGTCTTTTCTCCCCCTTTTGATGATCATGAGGCTCATTATCATCAAACTTTCTTTTTAAGTTCTGATTAGAAGTACCTTCAGCTTCAGCTTCTGCAATAGGAACAGGATCAAGAGGCTTTGAAGTAGAAGCCAGTGATACACTCAGTGCTTTCAGTATAGAATCCTGCATATCTTGCATTTGTTTCAACATATCTTTTTGAAAACCAGACATTATATCCATGATCTCCTTTTTGTGAGAATCCAAGGATTTCTTTACATCATCTACCTTGGTTTCAACAGAAATTAACTTTTTCTCCAACACACCTTTCAAATCTGATACCTCATCATTCAGATCCTCCATCCTCTTCTCCAAATTTTCTACTTTTTCCCCCATCTCCTTGTTTTGTTTCTGAATCTTTTCAAATTCAGAAGTTTCTAACAGTGAACCTGAACCAACAGATGGTCCAGTTTTCATGTGCCCAGAGGGCTCATGGCATGTAGATAACACACAGTCATCTTGTACAACAGATGCACGTTTGAATGAGGCTTTTGTAATGTTCACCTCACCAGGACTTCCATCCAATCCTCGACACCCAACATTAGGCATGTCTATGAATGTTGTTTCAGGAGTACGAAATTCCTGATCTGTGCAAGTGTCAAAAGGAATTTCAGGCTCAATATGAATAGGACTGTGATATTCAGACTCAATGTGTTGAAAAATAAGTTGGGATTTATCACCTCCCTCCAAATGAGTTTGGGATGGTTCCCCGGATTTGTGTGAAACAGTAGCATGTTGAAATGCTTCTGAGTGGGTATGGATGGGTTGTTCAAGATCCACCACTAGGTCCATGGTGTTTGTTTCAATATTGGACACCAAGAGATGTGAACCAATAGCATGTGTGGTTACCTGGTCAAGATTAGCTGGTTCAGAGGCATCTCTTTCTGTTTGAACCTCTGTTAACAATCTCTCATCCTCACCACTCTCATTCTGTTTTTCCTCACTGAGTCTAACCAAGCTCTCAGAATTTTCCCCCTCAAGTCTCTCAGAATGTTCACCCATCTGAACATCCTCCCCCTCTCTAATTCGACTAGACTCCTCACCTCTCTTCTCAGGTTGGTCCTTACTACTCAGAATTCTGACTCCACTACTCAGAATTCTGACTCAACTAATCAGAATTCTGGCTCTGATACCAATTGAAAGTCCAGGTTACACTCTTACAATCAAATATGAACAATTAAGATCGTATTAATAGCAACTGGTCATATGATTTATTAACCAAAGATATTACAATGAATTTCTCTCTCAATAGATCTAACAATTTATGCGTAAAGAGTTATCCAAAAGGTTAGCCAAAAGATCCCATTAGCTACAGTTGCTAACTCCTATATATACTGTAGATAATAGCTAAAGCTACAGTACATATGAGAAACAGACTAATAGAACAATTACACGTGTCCTAATTAGTAACTGAATATAACAGATAATATCCCAAGATATGAATTCTGAACATACTTCTGAATAAGCGCTTCAGAACATTTGACTTCATAGTCAGAAGTTCTGAGTCTCCTACTCAAAACTCTGAACCTTCTAGTCAGAATCCAACACTTAGAATATTTTTGAGATTTCTCACTCGGAACTTCTGAGTCTTCTACTCAGAACTTCTGAGTCTTCTGAGTCTTCTTTAGTCTTCTTACTCAGAACTTAACACTTGTGTTTTTGACAAAACTCTAGATCTAACATACATACATTCCATATAAAACTTTAAACAACTTTCATGCAATTAAAAGCATAATAATAAAACATGGTATTTCTCATCATGTGTTCGCTTTAGAAAACACGTTAAAAGTCACGCATTTTAGTTAGAAAACTCACCTGCTGCTCTTACTTCTCTTTTCTAATCTGTTCCCGACTTCCAATCGATTTTCCTGGATGAAAGGACAAAACATAAGTTGATCACTCATCTATCCGGACACACAACTTTCCGGTCGACACTACATTCCGGACAACACATCTTTCCGGACAACCCACATTCCGGACAACACTACTTTTCCGGGTGACTCTACTTACCGGTTACTTCCTACTTACCGAATACCCTTCCGAAAACCCTCCGCATTAAGACTTACCGGATACTTAAGCTTACCGGATACCTTTTCCCGGTAACCTGCAACATCAGAAGCTTACCGGACACACACCCGGTAACCTTCATCATCTGCAGCTTACCGGACGGAATGCTGGTTCGAGTTCAGAGGCCAAAATCTTGCTAAACGCTCCACAAACAGAATGATAATGCGATAAATAACCACACAGACGTTCTATAACCATTTCCCACAAAGCTTTACTAATTAAGCACGATTTAGGGGTGTATAAATCTTTCTTAAGGTCTCAAATAACTTTATCAATGAAAAACCCTCAAACCTCCCAACAATCAACAAAACAATCTTAATCGGAGTTTTAGGTTAGGGATTACCTGAGAGATTCCTTGCAGAAAATGAATTCCAACACCACTCTTCTTCTGATTTCAAAGATTGATGTTTCTCTTCTTCAAATGCACAAAAGCCTCCAAAAACTCTTTTTCTCCTTTCTCTCAACTAATCAGCCGCCAACAACAAGAATGGATTGCCTTCCTAGGGTTTTGTGCCCTAATCATCAGGTTATAATACCCTATCCCTTATTTACATAATACACCCTCAACTTTCAGCTTAATTAAACCTTTCCACAAGACATTAAAACTCTTCCACTTTGGTCTTGGTTATTACGAATGACACTCTCGAAGTCACTCTCACACTGAACGTATCGAGACCTGAAATCTCAAACGACTTACTCGATTAAGCTACATGCAAGGTTTAGTGACTCAACAGATGTTAGCAATTAAATAATGGTTTCGAGTAATGAGACCCAAGCAACTTAGGATCTAATGAAGTTATCTTTCTTATACGAAATTAAGGGTGTTACATGTAGCTCTGGTGCCTCATCTCCATAGCTATCCCACCATTGAACTACATATATATTAATGACAACATAAATTAAGTAGTTAATAACTTATTTTACTTAAAACTATAAAAAAAAGTGATAAAAGTCTAGTATTTACCGGGTGGACATGATTTGTAAGTATTCAAAGAAGACATGAATCTGAACAATCCTTGTTTTTGCTTATACGCTTGAAGTTGATTATCAACCATCGTTATCATCGTCAGGTCATTTAACATTCTCGCCATGCAATTGTATAACCCACGTTTAATCTCTAGATGATTGGAGACATTGGTGCTCCAACCGAATCGAGGATTAAGGTGATATGCATTTCATGCAGGTCGCGATGCAACCGTTGCTCCCACTTTACATCAATATCCTAAATTTATTTGTAGAAAGACACTTCTTCGTTCAAGTTCTTGGATATTTTCTCTTTCGCCTCATCCATAGCCCCGTATATGAATCCGATTGCAGGAGAAGTCTCACCATCAACTAACCTCAAAATATGTACAAGTAGCTTTGTGGTTTTAATGGAATAAACCACACTAGGCCAAAAAGTACGCCTCATCCATTATAATCTTCTTCACAACCTTCCGTTCGGGTCTTTTTGCCCATGCACAACTTGCCCATTCTTTTGAAACAAACATAATTTGTAACAATTGCTTTAACTCATACATGCTTTCTAGAGTCAGAAAAGCAATGGTGAATCGGGTCACAACGGGTCAGAGAAGGTCTTTGTTTGCAAATTTTCTTGTTAAACATAACCCCCATTGATTGTGGATGAAAGTGCTTACTTTTTCGCTTTAAGCAAGGAATTTTTCTGTTGTGGCAATTCTCCATTTTTTTCGAGCATCAAATCTATATAGTGAGACACACAAGGAGTCCAATACAACCTCTTCCTTTTTCCATCAACAAATTTCGAGCCACTTTAGATGCACTTGCATTATCAGTAACCACTTGGACCACAATATATTCTTCTATCTCTTCTATAACATCATCTAACAATTCGAATAACTTGTTTGCATTTTTAAGACAATCGGATGCATCCACGGTTTTCAAAAAAATGGCGTCATGTGGATTGTTGACCAAAAAGTTGATGAGACTCCTATTTCTTATATCCGACCAACCGTCAGATAACTAAGAAACCCCTTCATTTTCTATGTCGCTTTTTTGGTCTTGCTTGTTGTATTCACTTCTTCTTTTAGGACCCAATTGCTTATCTCGTGCATGGATGGAGATTTCAATCTTCGACCATAATTTCCAATAGAACGCACCATGCTATTGTAAGACGGACTTCGCACACAATTGAATGGTATTCTATTCTCAAAGAAGAATCGCCCAATATCTGCACAAACTTTATTGTGATGCTCTTTCACGCTTGTTTGCGTTTGTTTGGCATTCACGTCGATAGCGTCTCTCTTATTCTCCATAAACCGATCCATCGGCCCTCTTATTCATCTATCACTACCACCCCGACAAGAAGTCATGCCCTCTAATGATGGGATACCACTTTCGCTACCAAAGTATGCTCCTTTATTTACTGTCTCCTCAAAATTGCGTTGATAAACATGTTTGTTATTTTAGAAGTTTTTCAATAATTGATTGATCTCATTCTTTACTTCCGAGGGCACATTCAGACATGGAGCAATGTCCTTATGCGTGCATGCAAGATGCTCTTTCATCCTATTCACCCCCTTTAATGACTTTGCTACGAAAATTACATTTGATATACATATACTTGTAGCCTTTTTCCTTCCTTCTCTCGGTACCTTTATTTCAACATCATACTTCCATGAAGGATCTTTTCATGCCCCCGTTTTTGGTCTGGTGTTAGTCATCGTTCCAGACTTCTAGCTTAAAAACGTAAACACAAGTACACAACAAGAAATAGGAAACAGTAGCGTACTAAACAGAAAACAATAGCATTTCAAACAGTAGAATACTAAGCAGAAAACAATAGCATATTAAACAGTGGCATACTATTTACGTACTACTACTTTGCTGCCAATTTCATTACAATCAAAAGTAGCTTATTACTTTTGTTGTTAAAAAGCCAATAGAAAATGGTAGCAATAGCATATTAAATCAACAAAAAAAACTCAATAATATATATACTAATTATATTAAACAATAGCATATTAAACTTAAATTCTCATAACATATATAATAATTATATTAAATAATAGCATATTTGTTAATGCGAAAAATCGTCCAAAAGGATAACTTAAGGTTGATTGTGAAATTTAACAACTAAAGAAAGGAATCTTTCGACAAAGCGTACGACAAAGGCGAAAAACGTAAATGAGACAGAGATTTGGTGACGCGGGAAAAACCTCAACGAGGAAAAAACCCGCGGACGACTGTGGAAGTCGTCGCTGCACTATGGTCGCCAAACAGGGGCGATATCCTTATGTTTCGGGTGTCGATCGTACAATGATTACAATACAGATGAAAGGAAATACTTTAAATGTAAAGTAACAAGTGTTTTGAATATAAAAACTGGTGTATCGTGTGCGAATGTCGTGCGTCGAGAGCGATTCTTCGAGAGAGCGTTCTTTGCTTCAGGTGTTCTTGAGAATTCAGTTGTGCTCAGATGATGTGTGATGCGAGTTGTCAGATGATAGATAGATGCCCCGAAATGTTGACAGAGCCTTTGCTTTTATAGTCTTCGGGTGCATTTATTGACTTCTTAAATGTTTCTGGTAACTGCTGTAACGGACGTTGTCTTTATTGTTGTTAATGGCCTTCGTCGGTTATAGCCGTTGGACATCAATGACATTGATTCCTGCATTAATTACTGAAAAAACGTAACAGTACTATTGCACGTTAGTCGGTCGAGGTTGCAAGATTCCATGTGACAGTCGTATGAACTACACTACTTCATGGTCGAGTGTCGTGAGGTAAATAACTTTCGATTTCAACTTTAATCAGGGAATAAAGTACTATTAATTTACCTTGCTATGAAAAGAGTGTAATAAATGTTTTTCTTACCTCGGTCGTGGTCGAGACTGGTGGAATTTTACCCAAACAGTTTGCCCCCAAAATTTAAAATGAAGAAGCAATTTTTGAGTTTTGAATTTTGCCAGTCGGATGTCTAGGGTCGTGACACGTGTCGAAAGTTATCTTAGAACTGGATCGGTTCAATTTCAACTAGAGAGGAAGTCGAAAAGGGGATAAGGTCGTGACGTCATGCTGACGCACGATCATGTTGAACAGCTGTAAACGCCAGGTGTCGATGATCCGTGTGGTTATACGAAAACGCAAGGGCACATGTCGAACATCGAATGACTCGACCTGACACGATCCTTTACATAAATAGCGACCCTTGACGGATCCTTTGCTTTCTACGATTTCGGAGAGATTTAAGAGAGAGATTCTTACTGATTTCCTTGCTGTTCTTTAGCGATTCTCTTCCAAACCTGCAAGATTTAGAGTTTTCGAAGGTTTAGAGCGCTTATAAAAGGGTACAACATCTTCTTCTTTGTATGCGTCGTAAATCCATTGCGAGAAAACCTAGGAACACTGGAACATTTGGGGTTTTTCCGATCGTCAAGTTTGGTTAACGGGTTTAGCGATGTCGACAGAGCCTAGGAGTACCATTAGAGATCAGGATGATATTGATAGCTTTAGGAGCTTAGCGAAAATCCCTGCGGGGATTACAGTGAGCAAGGCTGTCAACATTCGACCGGAGATGTGCACAGAGGGGTACGTCGTGATCTACGAGTATCCTTTTAAGATAGGATTTCAATGGCCATATTCGCCTTTAGCTAAGGCATTTATGTGTGAGTTCGACTTGTCGCCAGAGCAACTGATGCCCCAATTCTAGCGAGTTATACAAGTCATCGAGCGACTTACCTCATACTGGGAGTCGCCGATGAACGTGACGGACCTGCTCACGGCCTATCAGGTCAAGAAGAACACATACCGCCGCTACAACATATTTTCCAAACACAAGGGCGACCACACCTTGGTTCTGAAGACCACGATCAATGATCGAAAATGGAAGACCAGGTATGTATTCGTGCGGGTGGCGACGCTGGACACCGAAAGCGATTGGATCAGGTCCGGTTGGAACATGGCGGGTGAGTCTCCAGCTTTGGTCGAGCGTTTTTATTATATTTGTCATTTTGTTTTTCAACTTCTCTCTTTATGCTTTCATATATCAACTTCGACAAAGTGAAGCCTAACAACGACTCCAGGGCCAAGATCGAGAAGTTCCTCGAGATCAGTGTTGATGATCGATCTTTCGTCATTGGTCATCTGGTGGACGAAGGCGACGACTTAGTCTTCCTAAGTGAGAGGCTCCAAGGGGGTCGAGAGGGCGAGGAGGAGGAAGAGGAGATAGAGGAGGAGGAAGAAGAGATAGAGGAGGACGACGAAGAAGAGGATAAAGAAGAGGAGGTAGTGATAACTGGTAAGTGTACCCTACTTCGCTTATGTTACTCTTTCTACTACTTCAGTTACTTAACCGCTTTTCCTTTCTTCCTTTATAGGAGAATCTCAGGTAAAGATGTCGCCTGCGATGTCCAAGAAAGCGGCTCAGGCCGAATTGGCTCCCAAGGCGAGAGAAAAGAGGATGGACGCCCCGATAGCTGAGTCGGGATTCCTAAAGAGAAAAGAGGCCCCGACTACTGGGTCGTGTGTCTTGAAGAGGACAAGGACGACGGTCCTGAGGGAACCGTCTTCGAAGGTAGGCGGCTCGTCGAGGGTCGTTAGTCCTGAGAAGGCGAAGGCGGCGATTGCGACTCCCGAGAAGACGAAGGTGTCTTCCGATGCGGTCGACGCGACGCCATTTAGCCCGGCGCTTCAGGCGAAAAAGACGGCATCTGCGTCTGCGACGTCGACCCGTACATCGGCCAACAAGGGCAAGGGCCATACGACCACAGAGAAGGAAGTCACGACGGTTAATTTTACGTTGCCGTCGTACTTCTTAGATGACAATGTCCTAGACGGGACGAAATTATTTCCCAATCTGGGGAAGTTTCAGCTCCCGTCTTTCAAGGAGTGTTTTAGAGGGGTTTCCGTCGAGGATATGAGTGCGCACGTTGCCGGACTGCCGTTCATGGTAAGTCTCTCTTTCAAGACTTAGATTATGATATCGTTGTTTATCTTGGTCGGATGTTTGCTTAATCATGTGTCTTGCATTTTTTCAGACGTTCCAGTCTTCTTTGGCCCTGCACGCCGAGACGTTGAAGATCGAAGATCTCGTGTCCTGCACTCTTAAGAGAGAGGATGCGGCGTTGGAGAGGGAGAAGTCCGTCTTAGCGCGTGTCGAGGGCATGTCGAAACGTCTCGACGATGCCTTGGACGAGCTGGAAGCCGTCGGTCATGCGAGGGACGACGTGAACTCTCGCCTGAAGCAGTCCTTCTCTGTGATTGCTAACCAAAGAGAGGAGCTGGACAAGAGACAGGCGTTCTTGGACATGAAGGAGAAAGAAGTCGAGGAGTCCAAGTCTAAGGTGGCGAGCTTGGAAAAAGAAGTCGGGGAGCTGAAGGACGAAGTTAAGTCCATTTTTGCTTTAGGTCGACTTACTGCACGTGCTGCGATCATGTGACGTCACCTTGCGGGCAAGAATCATTTGGCTTTGGCGTCGGACGAGCTGGTCCTCTTTTACAAGGAAGTCGGGAGCGAGAGAGATCTCGATTCGGACGATGAGAAGGAGGTTGAGAAGGAGGAAGGTCTCCAGGGCGAGGTGTCAGGCAAGGATGCGACTGACGCGATCGACGTTCCTCCCCAGCCTTAGACAATATATTTCTTTATTTTTGTTTCCTGTTGCTCGACCGTTGGTGGTCGAGTTTATTTAGGATGTAAATGATAGTTTGGTCAGTGAATGAAACTTTTAAATTTCTTTTGGACTTGTGTTTTATACATACAGAATCAATTGTGAAATTCACCAAGTATAGAGTAAACTACTATTATGCGACTTAGGCATCCATCGTAATACATAAGTCATAAGACTTTTAAATCATGTTGGCAAACATATGCACATGCGATCACAGCATTCGTTCAGAACATGAATTTCTTCTAAGTTAGACAACTTAGATCTGATGGTCGTTTAGACCTTACGACCGTACAACTAGATCGTACGATGAACTTGAGCCCTGCATTCCTACGATAGAATAATTGAGTCATAGATCTGATCGCTTATGTCATGCGATCTTGCGAAAGTGTACTGATGCCATATGATAGACTTAGTAACTTATTTCGTGCGATCCTGTGATAAAACAATGTTAGAGGTTGGTCGTTGGCTAGCCAACGACCCTCCGATGCTTAAGTCAGTATTCGTCATGATAAAGAATCGTATGAAAGGAGGAAAAGGACTTTAGAAAAAAAATACCTTCTCTGATTTTTCCTGTTTAAAGGGGGGTGTACTTGCCCCTCGTCATTTATCACCATATTCCTTTCAGGAGAAAAATAGGTTTATATGACGGGTCGACACCGAATTTTTGGGAATCGATGCCAAGGTCTATGTCGATCATATCTTCGTACAACCAGGCAAAACAGTAGGTATGTCCCTGCAAGAAAGACATTAGTTTGTCTCTAAGGCAGGGATAGAAAGACGAACCTGTCAAGACCTTGTGATCAGGCTTGCTTTGGTCCAACATGTCTTCTTCGCCCTGTGACTGGTAGACGGCCTATTTTTGCGGCTTCAGAGTGGTTTTATAGCAATCACGGGCGACTTTCGGCTCACTTTTGATTTCTTGGATTCCCCACGGCGTAGGGAACTTCATAGTCTGATGATACGTCAAGGGAACGGCTTTCATTTAATGGATCCATGGTCGACCTAAGATGATGTTATAGGACGACGCACAGTCGATGACGCTGAACTTGGTCTGCTTGTTGATTCCTCCTGCATAGATGGGTAAGATGATCTCTCCAAAGGTGCTCGTCGCGTCTCCATTGAAACCGACCAAGGTTGTCGATCGTCGGGTAATTTCCGATCGATCGATTCCCATGGCCTTGATGGTATCAAGGAAGATGACGTTCGCTGAACTGCCTCCATCGACCAAGACTCGTCGGGTTAAACAATTACCAATCATAAGTTGAATAATCAACCCGTCATGATGCTTCTGATACGAATCACCGAGATCGTCTTGGTCGAACGTGATTTTCATGGTTTCTAACTCCAGATCTCCTTTGGGTCTAGATGGGAGCGGGATAGGCTAATCGTCAGGTGCCTGGCTGGTGTGACATTTGGCTGCGGGGTACGTCAGACCACATACGTCAGACCCACCAGTTATGCAATTGACGACCTTCATGTGATCAGGAGTCGGCGGTCGAGCGTCGTTAACTGGAGTAGCGACGTCGTCGATGATACTCTTGAGATTGCCTTTTGGGACGTGATATGCCAGCTCCTTTTTAAGGGCTATATCATCTGTCGTATGACTGTGGTCGACGTGGAAGTCGCACCACTTCGATTTGTCTTTCTTATCGTCATCTTGCTCGGATTTCTTTGGCCACCGGATGGTCGCCTGGACGGTCTTCAGGGCCTCGACCAAGTCCTTAGTAGTCCCTTTGAATCCGTAGGAGGATATCTTAGGGTACTGAGGGAATTTGGTCGCGGTCTTGGATTCCGCTTTCATCTTGAATCAGACGTTCGAGATTTGTCGCACAGGCTCTGACTTGGATGCTGCTTTTATTTTGAATTCTGGCCTCTTAACACCAAGCGACCTCTTGTCGTCGGTGTGCTTACGACGAAAGGCAGCATCATCTTCTACCCTCATATAAGCAAGGGTTCTGGCTCGGACGTCTTCGAAGTTTTCCGGGGGATACTTGGTCAGGTCGGTGTATAGACCCGAGCTGTCGTCTAGACCACGCTTGTAGGCTTCGATCGCGGTCTTGATGTCACAGTTACGGACACTGATCATTTCTGCATTTAACCTATTGAAGTAGCTTCGAATGGATTCATTGACTTTCTGCACGACATAATACAGGTCGCTGGTCTGCTTCTCCATCTTGCGACTACTGGCGAATCATTGGGAGAACTGGTTGACCAACTCAGCGAATGACCCGATGGATTTAGGTTTGAGGTTGATCAACCATTGGAGGGCAGGACCTGTGAGGGTCACCCCGAAACTTTTACACATGCAGACTTCTTGATACATTTGAGGGATCGAGATCGTCCACATTAGTTGTTTATACTGCACGATGTGCTCCGTCGGATCGGATACCCCCGAATACTTGGGCGTGAAGGCGGGGATATTATACTTCTTTGGGACGTCGACGTTCGCAATCTTATCGATGAAAGGCGATGACTGATACCCAGAGCGAGGCTTGACGTCGACGGGCACGGCTGCCACTGGTAGCTTAGCGAGCAGAAACAGGACGCGCTCGTTCTGATCTTCTAGCATTTTCAACCGCTGGGCGACGGGGTCATTAGGATAGGAATTCGCTCCTACCAACGGATCAACTCCTGAACTGGTGCCATTGACGTGCGACGAGCCATTGCGTCCCCGTTGAAAGGGACAAAATATGGCTGCGACCCATCTTGGAATGGTTGTGATCCATTCTGGAACGGCTGCGATCCATTCTGGAACGGTTGCGACCCATTCTGAAATGGTTGAGATCCATTCTGCATGGGTGGTGGCCTAATATACTGAGGAGGAATTATCCCGGACTGGGGATTTGGGTTGAACGTCTCGGCTGTTGGTTATGCACAAATGGACCTGGATGATGATTCTGCATGAATGGACCTGGTCCTGAATTACGGACGAACGGAGCTGAACTAGGGTTATGGATGAATGGGGCGGATCCTGGATTCTGACCGAACGATCCTTGACCTGGATTCTGGACGAATGGTCTTGGACCGTTCTGTAGTCCGAAGGGATTCCTCAGTCGTGCGATTTCCTCAGCTGCTCTTCGACTTTGCTCAGCCATGGCATTGATTTGATTTCGCGCAACTTCCAGCTCCTGATACATCTGGGCAATGACATGCTCTTGATTTCTAGGGGCTGCCATTTTCCTGAAACAGAAAACAGAGGGAACTCCAAGAAACCGTCAGTAACACGCACGTTTGTCGAAGATTTTCTTTAGATGAGGCCCCACGGTGGGCGCCAAACTGTTAATGCGAAAAATCGTCCAAAAGGATAACTTAAGGTTGATTGTGGAATTTAACAACTAAAGAAAGGAATCTTTCGACAAAGCATACGACAAAGGCGAAAAACGTAAATGAGACAGAGATTTGGTGACGCGGGAAAAACCTCAACGAGGAAAAAACCCGCGGACGACTGTGGAAGTCGTCGCTGCACTATGGTCGCCAAACAGGGGTGATATCCTTATGTTTCGGGTGTCGATCGTACAATGATTACAATACATATGAAAGGAAATACTTTAAATGTAAAGTAACAAGTGTTTTGAATATAAAAAGTGGTGTATCGTGTATAAAAACTGTGTATCGTGTGCGAATGTCGTGCGTCGAGAGCGATTCTTCGAGAGAGAGTTCTTTGCTTCAGGTGTTCTTGACAATTCAGTTGTGCTCAGATGATGTGTGATGCGAGTTGTCAGATGATAGATAGATGCCCCGAAATGTTGATAGAGCCTTTGCTTTTATAGTCTTCGGGTGCATTTATTGACTTCTTAAATGTTTCTGGTAACTGCTGTAACGGACGTTGTCTTTATTGCTGTTAATGGCCTTCGTCGGTTATAGCCGTTGGTCATCAATGACATTGATTCCTGCATTAATTACTGAAAAAACGTAACAGTAATATTGCACAATAGTCGGTCGAGGTCGCAAGATTGCATGCGACGGTCGTATGAACTACACGACTTCATGGCCGAGTGGCGTGAGGTAAATAACTTTCGATTTCAACTTTAATCAGGAATAAAGTACTATGAATTTACCTTGCTATGAAAAGAGTGTAATAAATGTTTTTCTTACCTCGGTCGTGGTCGAGACTGGTGGAATTTTACCCAAACAATATTAAACCATTTACAAAGTTGCAATCAATAATATATATAATATTTAGTAAACAAGTAAAAAACTAAGTTCCAATTAAAAAATACACCACTCGCAGTCAAGAATATGTATTATGTATTTAAAAGTGAGAATGTGTGACTAGGCACTTTAAGATAGAATATTTTGAAGTTGATAGAGACACTAGGCATCACGAACCATGACGATGGTAGCAAGGATCCTCATGTGTGGTATGTTCATAATTGCATTTGGCCAGTGTTATTGTGAATTTACAACTACATGTGTATGCTTGAATCGCCTTGATGTGATGATCGGTGAGTGTTTTTTTCGGTTAGAGAGCATTAGCACGTTGATGGTTGGTAGCGTTATCATTTTATGTGATCGTTAAGTATGATGATCATGTTAAGCCGACCATTAGAGGTCAGAGATATTGATCAAATTTTGAATCATAGGCTTGTTGAATCATCAGTAATTTGAGAAGAAGTTTGTAAGGTTAATCGAATTAGTTGTGAAGTAGCGCCTTAAGATATTAGGGCATTTGGATGTTAGTAGTGTGACTAGTAGGGTTTGCCGAGCGTGCTTTTATGACCCCGGGTCTCGACCAAGTGCATGCACGACATTCTTTTAAAATGAATTTCACAATTTATCCCACACTTTGTCAAGTCATTCATATACGTCGCAATACGAAATTTGAAAACTGTTTTAGCATACATGAGAGTGTAGCCCATGTTTTAAAAATTCTTGAATTGTTTTGGTTGCATAAGAGTTGCATACAAGTTTTACCGAGAATATTATCCGTACTGTTTTGCTAGCGTTGCAAATTATTGAAGTGCATATTGTAAGAAGATTTTGAATTTGAAACT
Source organism: Saussurea involucrata (assembly GCA_033807775.1). Taxonomy (NCBI): domain Eukaryota; kingdom Viridiplantae; phylum Streptophyta; class Magnoliopsida; order Asterales; family Asteraceae; genus Saussurea; species Saussurea involucrata. The sequence goes on along the minus strand of CM066322.1, from coordinate 155,676,561 downwards.
GATAGGTAATTCACGTTTCTTGCCCAAGGGGCATTTAATGTTTTTGCTACGAGCTTTGGGAAATTATTTGGTGCATGTGAAAATTTGAATCAAGTTTAAGATCGTAAAGGATTGCATTAGTTCGTACTTTTGCATGCAAGGTTTTGTTGGGGATTTTGTTTTATGTCATTATGTTTCTAAAGAGAGATTTAGCGGAAGTTTAGATGCATGAAACTACTTTATCTCTTGTGTTTCTGTAACAACCCAAAAACTAAAACATAGCATAACATTAAATTTAAATCAACCCGCCAGAGTAGCACCAAAATTTGATCAAATACAACTGTCTCAAAACTAGGTTTGCGGAACAACCTATACACAACTGAAAATATAAACTAAAAGTTCAACAGAATAACGGAAATAGCTATCGTCTAAGCATCCTCGCGTTAACTCTTCTCCTTGCCCTTCTCAGAGTTTCCCTACCAACGACTTCCCTGAAAAGATTTAGTTTTGGAAAAACGAGGGTTAGACCATGAGGTCTAGTGAGCTCCTTCTAGTGGCAACATTTACAATATCAAATATTCAAATCATTGCATAACATTTATAAACAGCAACTTTAAACAAAGATTTCACGTAAAAACCACACATGTAAGTGGCACACTGAAGTCACTCGGAAGTGACAACGTGTCAGCCTCACACTACCTTACTGGGTCACTCCTCCTATGGCATAAACGGGACACCCCCCCCCCCCCCCCCCGACTTAGCCAATACACATCTATCAACAATGTATGCATACATTTTAAGTTAACTTCCAAACACGCATTTTCTTGTAATATAAACATACCATTTCATATCCATTTCCTTACTCATGAAAACACGTTTAAAATACGTATTTAGTTAGAAAAACTCACTGTCGTCCTTGCCTAAACTTCCCACTTAGGCTTCAGATATCTAGGTGGATCACCTATGATTTCAAAGAAAACGAGAGTGATAAGTCTTAAGTTTGACACTCAAGATTACTCCTGAATAGTTCCCTAAATGATTCCAGCTCAAAATGAACTCCCCAATCCGAAACCAGAGTTCCGGATCCTTCTTTTCCGGATCCCATTCCGAACTGCACTATTCCGGACTATAAGTTTCCGAATCCCTCACTTCCGGGTTCCGGAATCGCTTCCGGACTCACCTCCGGACTCCACTTCCGGAATCTCATTCGAACTCCCGGTTTCCGGGTTGGGCGATTTTCCGGACACGATGAGGACGATCGGCGACGCCGCTCATAAACAAGGTTCAGGGATTAACCCCTCCTAAACCGATTTCTAAGTCTCCCGCTCAACAGGTTAATTATCCAACTCCCTTAATGTAACACCCTCAAAATTGGAAAGAACAACTAAATAAAGTTTCGATAAAATAACCACTCAAGGAATAAAATTCCTTCTACAAACCATTCTTGGAATGACCTCAAGATAAAACGTAACAACTCCCACAATTAATAATTCAAGTCATACTATGTCACCACATAAAGTCGGGTGGTACTTAACACAAGCACAAGTTGCTAATCCCAAAATAAGTGCGGAAGACTTCACTAAGCAATTCACTTCTCGAGCACACTACAAGCACTCGTCTCTTCACCGTGTCACTAGAACTACTTCCCAACTGGAACCTGTTGCACATGCCGACAAATAAAAAGGTTAGGCTAACGCCTAGTGAGTTCAAGAGTTTTATCATGATTATATATTTCGTAAAATGAGAGAGATGCAACTTAAATCATGAGTTCAAAAGAATATACTTTAGATGCAAATCGCCTATTTTCCAACGCACCCAACTCCCGTGATGAAAGCTTTAATGTAAAACGATTCTCATAATGGACTCATCCCAAAACTTACTTGAAAAGTATAATAGTATTTGATTTCCAACATGATTGAGATCATGAACAAATCGTTATTATTCAAAACATCCTAAACACGGATGAAGCATAACTCACAACTCATATGTCGTGGAAAACAATCCATATAAATATAATACGTCACCGAAACACGGATAAAAATAAATACCCAAAGCAACACCTTTCGGTGACGGGGGAGGCCCGTTTACATTGTACGTGACGGAACATAAAAGTGGGTCACATGCCTATGTAATAAACAAACACATGGACTATACTCATAAGACAGATCGAGCTCAACCACTCTAGACCTATTGCCCGTGGAGACTCAAATTCAACCACTCAAGGTCTATACTTTGAGATGTCCAAGTCCACACAAACATACAAGCACATTGGGATTACACCTTACTGCTCATGGGACAATGTCCGACCATATAGGCCCATATTTTACTTACCATGAAACTCGATGCCTATCCCGTTCTACAATGAGAGAAACTAGCGTCTCATCATTGAACGTGAAAACTCAAGTGCCTATGGATCCATAGCAAATAAGGTCTAAAACATTACATGACTCCAAACGAATAAACAAATGCATTCAAAGCAGGTATTTCCCAATAAACATAAATCATGACCAAACTCGACTTCAAGCTATCATAACTGGACAAATGTCCCTAAGACTTCACAAAATCCATTACCGAGCCATAATCTCGACCAACTCAAAAGATCAGTCGTGAAAAGTCATAAAATGAAATTAAACGTAAATACCCCACGTGTATGCGAAACATGCTCCATAAACGTAAATAACTCCACACAACTTGTAGGTCAATGCAAATCATTTTCCAAAACACCCATCAAGGCGCATTTTTACCAAAAGATTTATACTCGCAAGATAAATCGTTAAAATATATCAATACCTAAGATTTACTCATCGAAATACTCAAAATATGTTTTTTTCTCAAAACCAAAAGGTTTACCATTTCCAAAATGTTCGCAAGGTCGGGAATGACCAAAATCCAATGACTCATACGTTCGTATTTTCAAAGTGTACCACAACACAAATGTAACATACAGTTTTTTTAATATGCCTAACAAATGCATTTATATGTGTATTAATGTGTAATATATGTTTAATAAGGTGCATTATGTGATAATATAAAGCTTTAATGAGGACTTGTAGCAAAATCCTTAAGAAATATATAGGGTTTCATAGGTTTGCAAAGGAAAAGCTTAACACCTAGGTTACAAATTTGTAAAACTGCGGTTATTGATAGGTCTTTTCTGAAATATTTTAGTTGGAAGTTGTTCATTATCTCGTTACGAACGCGTAGGCGAAAATCTCATCGAAAACGGAGTTACGAGCGAAAAGTTATGCCATTTTTAGTGTTTAGTGGTCAAAATGGGTACCCAGTCGGGTCAAACCCGACCCAACTCGGGTTTTAGTCAATAAAACACGATTTTAGACCCATTTTCACCCCCATTTCAGCTACTGACTTGGGTGTGATAGTTAAGGTGCGATTTTTATCAATTGAGATCAAATCTAAGTTCATATTAAGGAGATTAACATCAATCTTGAAGGATTAAACAACAATTTGAAGGTAAATCCCATCTTTGTTCTTGTTCTTGAAGTTATGATGAAATTTGGGTGAAATAAGCTTAATGCATGTGTAAGATAAGTGTAGAAATCATGAAATGCTACTTAGATTATGATTATATTTTAGTTAATTCCTTGATTCCATGGTTGATTTGCAAGAAGATGGAAGGAAAAAGTGAGTTTTCACTAAGAACAAGTTGACCTTTTGCTATACAAAGTTGGATTTTGATGAAATTGGTAGAAATGGGTGAATGAACCATGGTTTATTGTTGATTTTACCTTGATAATGATAAAATTAAGTTAACATCTGAATTTGGTTAGGATTGGAATGGAATTGGATACTCAATTGGTCAAATGTGTGATTTTTTTTTAGTTTGAAAGTTATGTTCAACACTGTTTTAGAAAATTTGTATAAAATCGTAGAAAAATCGTATAAGGGTGATTCTAGTGGAATTAGAAAGGTATGAATGTCTAGTTTATTTTATACGAAGACACTAAAATCTAATTACAGCTTTAAGATGTGCTAAAAGTGCACTTAGTACAGGGCTGTCAAGCTGAATTTTGACAGCTTGTAGCTGCTGTGTTGTAAAATCTGTATAAAATCAAAGAAAAATGCTATGGATATGAGGTCAGTTGCATCGGAACTATATGAGAGTCTAAATTATTTCTTTTTTATAAGTCATTAAGTGATTTTGAGTCTAAGTAGGGTGAAACAGAGGGCTATAATGGAAAATACAAGAAAGAATGTTAACTAGTTAAGGTTCTATCTTGAGTATTTGTTGCCCAAAGCTCATGGTACTTGTTGAAATCACTCCAGGAATCATTTGAAACATGTTGGTTGTATTTGGAGGATACCTCAACATGGGATAACGACGTTGGGACATAGCTTCCGAATTGACTTTCGGTTGACTGTCGGTAGCACTGTGAGTTAAATGACTAATTGATATATATATATATATATATTGTATTTATAATTATATATGCATTTCCTTCATGTGTATTTGTTCATGCGTTTTCTTATCTTGACGGTTGGTCTTTGGTTCCGGTTGAGTCGTTTCCGTTACATGATTCTTTTAGCGATAACGGTTGGTTTCGGATCCGAATTCCGTTGGTTATATTTCTTCGGTTTCTTTGTTATGCCGGGAGTACGGGTACTACTTTGTGTAGTATGCCGGAAGCAACGGTGGATGTCAACAGCCCGGATGAAGGGGGAGGCCGGTGAGACATTCGGTTAGCCGTACTCATTGTCCAATGGTTAGGAGGGGCATGAGTATAGGACTTTGGCACACCCGAAAGGGGAAGGCGGGTTGGTGCAAAGTCTAATGATTCCCAATAGTTATGCCTTATGGTTATGTGCTATAAATTGTGATATGTCTTGTTTAATTTGGTTTGCCATGACTTCTTGAATAACTCGTGTTATGGATTGTTGTTGCTGGAAATGGTCGTTTCACGATATTTGGTCTCTTGAGTAAGGAAATCGTATACACCATCCGGTATAAGTTAGTATAATGTTCCGGTCAATTCGATCCGTGAGTTGTATAACGTCTATATATATATTGATTAGTTCATTTATCTCACTAAGCTTTAAATGCTTAACCCGAATTATCTAACATTTTTCAGGCAAAGCAATATTAGATAAGGGCAAGTCCGTGGAAAAGTAGATCGTGAAGTCGATTAGAAGTTGACAACTCGATCTTTTGGTATACATGTCATAATGTTCTTTTGGTTGTTATGCATATAGTTATATCGGGTAGAAGTGTCCCCGAAGTATTGTAAATCTGTTTTTGGGATTGTAAACTTTAAACCTGTGGTTGCTTGTACATTTTACCGATGCGGTTGGTAGCGGTTATAAAATGATATTTTAAAGCGTACATTTCGAAGTTTCGATTAAAATTAATATCCCGTATTTGGTGGTCTTAAAATTTGATTATTTTGGAGATTAAAAGGTAAACTGGACATTAGTGTAATACGGGTGTTACAACAAACTATGCATATTTCCAATAAACATCAAAATGCATTTTACCAAATAATTTCCATTTATGCAATAATTCGTCAAAACATTTTAATTTATGATTCATTTGTCAAATTACCCAAAAATCCCCAAAATGGGTATTGTACAATGTTTAAAATGTTAAATACTTCAAATAATCAAAATCCACCAAATAACTCAACAATTGCTAATTTGATGTAAAATACATAAATACTTGAAAAAGAGCATTTTTGGCATGCACAACGTTTTTACAAATCAACTTGAACTCACCTTGCTAGATTTAGGCTAAATCTGGATTTTCCCCCAATATGAGCTCCTTTGAAGAAACTTGAATCTTCAAGCCAAATCTTCCAAAAACCTAGATCCACAAGTTTCCAACCATTAATATCCATATTCAACCATCTAAAATCGTTCCTCAAACATTTTACATCAATATCTTAACTTATACCAAAACACTAATTTCCATAGATGAAGAAAAGAGAAGATGACCTTAACCACAACTTGGATCCACCAACCAAACACCTCTATAGTTACCAAAACGAACCACCAACTCCAAATCCTCAAAATGGAGAAAAAGGGTTGGATGAAACCCTTAGAAAACTTTGATGAGGAAGATGAAATGAAAGGATTCTTGCTTTAGCTTCTAAAACCATGATAGATGAAGAAGGGACACTTGAAAACTTGATTCTTGGGGTCTAAATGGCTCAAAATCGACATTGGGGGTGAAGGGTTTCGGGTCTTGGGAGAGAAAAACGAAATGGGTGAAGTGGAAATGAGAAAAATGCTGAAAATCGCGTTTTTTTAAGGTCCAGGTACCCCCGGGTGATAGTGACATGCGATTGTGACAGAGTCACAATCGCGGGCACAATCGCAGGGGTTGTACCGAGAGTTTTTGGCATCCGGCGATTGTGACATGCGATTGTGATTGTGTCACAATCGTAGGCACTATAGCACAGGATGTACCGAAACTTGTTTTGGCCATAACTTCTTTTAGCTTCGTTTTTGCTCCAAAAAGAACTGTTGGACTCGTATATGAATTCTCCATCCAATAAGACTATAAAATCTAGGATTTAATCCAAAATCCTATTTTTCATATTTTTATCAAAATGTCGATACCTTCCAAAGGTTGGGGTGTTACACTTAACCCCTTATTTTACGTCATAAAACTACAATCAACCCCACCCTTAATAGTTAATTGATTAATCAAACTTTATTATCCCTGCTCAATAATCCGGTTTACGATAAATCCAATAATTACTATGAGATGGTAGAGATTACCTTGAATTGCTTGATGGAGAATCTTCGTCTTCTTCCAAAATTTCAGGTATCAACTTAGCTTTCCTCTCTCAGCTCTGCTCTATACACGCACACACACAGCCGCCTAATATGATTTTATTAAGACTTAGGGTTTTGAGCCAAAATTGAGGGTTTTATACCCTCTTTCCATTATTTTCCAAAACAACCCCGAAGTTATAAGTTTACAACATTTTCCACAAAACCCTTATTCTCTTCATTTAGGACCTTGGTTATAACAGTTTCTTTGCAAGTTTCATTTGATTTTTCTTTTACATCTTTTGTGGCTCAAGGGTGAAATTTTGCAATACATAGGATTTTATTCCGTTTGTTTGCGTTTTATTCCATCTCCACTTCCTTCAGTTCCTTGCCTACAACTATACTTGTTGCTCAATATTGTCCTAACATCACCAACAATCGTGGCAAGGAACAATGGTCTTCTTCAACCCCACGACTACTGCCACTTCCTCGAAATCAAGTACCCATTCGGCCACAATGTCCTTATCTTGGTAAGTGTCAATGGTGTAGGGCTCAAGGTCATTCCCTTCATCAATGTCAGGTCTTCAAAGGGCAATTTCCCAATGCCTAGTTTAGTCAACACCGTGCAACAACACAAGGTTACCAACCTCGTCCTTATGCACTCCAAGCTAATATGGCAACCACAAAATTTTCATCTCCAAATACATGGCTCTTGGACAGTAGTGCATCACACCATATTACCAACGACATCAACAATCTCTCACTTCATGCTCCATATGATGGTACCGAGGAACTCGTGATAGGCGATGGCTCAACACTTCCGATTAGTAACACCGGTTCTTTCTCTTTCTCTACCTCTTCTAAAATCTTTACGTTCTCTAATGTCTTACATGTTCCCTCAATCTCTCGAAACATATTGTCTATTTCTATGTTCTGTCAAGACAACAAAACAAGTAATGAGTTCTTACCAAGGTTCTAAATGGCGTGAGGCGTGGCGTGGATGCGAGGTCAAGCCTCAAGCCTTATGAGTTACGGCGAAGCCATGGCGTTTTCCAAGGCGTGGCTTAAGGCGGCAAATATGTATAAAATATATGTATATATGTGTGTGTGTTTATGTCAGTGTCTTGAAAAATAATGATTAAGTTATTAATAATTTAACTTCATAGAAAACGATAAACAAAAGAAATTCTAATAGATACTAACGGAAAATTCGAATCAAATTTCAAAGTACATAGATTGGAAAAACCGAAAATACGCAAACTTGTAACGCCATAACACGCCATGGCGGGCCATGGTGGCATAACGTGCCATGGCGAGCCATGCCATAACGCGCCATAAAGAGCTCAACGCCTTATCTCGACGCCAAGGGGTAAAACGTGGCGGCAAGGCGGCGCCTCGACGCCATGGCGCGCCAAGGCGCGTTTTTTAGAACATTGGTTCTTACCCTTTCATTTTCGTGTAAAGGATATTTCGAATGGAATGATACTCCTTCAGGGTCCAACTAAAGATGGAATGTATGAGTGGAAACCAATCCCTCCTCAATCCTTCACAAGTCTAAAACCCCCATGAACGATTGACATCATCGACTTAGGCATCCTTCGCTCTCGTTTCTTAGGACTTTAACTTCCCAGTTTTCATTATCTATTCATGATTTTTCCATGTCTAGTTGTAATTCATGCAACATCAATAAGAGTCACAAGTTGCCTTTCTCTAACTCTATTCTCTTCTCTCATGCACCTCTTCATTTAATCTACATTTAATTGTTAGTGATGTTTAGACTTCTCCCATCTTATTTTACTATAACTACAATATTATGTGATTTTTGTAGATCATTTTACAAAGTATACATGTTAGAGATATGCCCATTTAACACAACAAAATAGTAATGATCCTAAAATGTATGGGCCTATTGGGTCGCACACAAAGTTTAGTTGTATTAAAGCAAGAAAACATTCTAGAGGGTTTAACAAGTAAATAATTAAAAGTGTTTTAATTAATATTGAATTACTAGAGGGACTAACTAGTAATTACTTCATACTTGTTATTAGATAACATCTATTAATCTAGATAATTATTAGACTGCTTGAATTGTTATTAAATAGTGTCAAACTAGTCTAGATAATTATGAGATTAATTATGTGGTCTGATTAGGAAGGAAGTTAATCACTCTTTTTTCCTAACCTCTTTTGTGAAAATCAATCTTCTCTCCACTCTATATACTCCAAGGCCTAAACACCATCTTTGGTGGTTTTACCAATTTCAATATTGATTCCTTGCAACATACACGACTACATCTTTGGGGTGTGCTCTGGATAGAAAGAATCCTAATATTGGTTTATTCACCATCATCATAAAAGGTTCTTTCTAATCTCTCTATTGTTTTGTTATGTTACTTGAACTTTGATTATAACCTGATCTTTGGAAGATTGCGTGATTTTTATGCTTCCGTTTTGATAAAAACTTTTGTAAGACACAATCCAACAATACTCCTCAAACGCAAATCTCATACATAAGCCACAATCTTACAGTTTCGAGCTCTTGTCGAAAAATATTTTAACCGCCCTACAATCCAAGAATTTTCGGACAATGGGGGAGAGTATGAAAAACTCAGTCCTTATCTCACATCCAATGGAATATGTCATCTCACATATCCGCCACGTACACCTAAAAACAGTGGATTTCTAGAACGCCGACATCGACACATTATTGAGACCGACCTTTCCCTCTTATCTCATTCCAAACTCTTCTTACCCATTGGCCACATGCTTTTGCTACTGCCACACACTTAATAAATCGCTTGCCAACGCCAACTCTCTAAAATATGCCACCCTTCCTAAAATTATTTGAATGTCCACCGAATTACCATAAAATTCGAAACTTTTGGTGTTTATGTTACCCATGGCTTCGTCCCTACTCATCTTACAAACTCAACTTTCGTTCTTTGCCTTGCATCTTCGTGGGTTACTCTTCCTCATAGAGTGCTTATTATTATTACATCCATCCACAAACCGTATCATACTTCCCGTCATGTTAAATTTATTTAACATATATTTCTTTATCCTAAGCTTTGTCCTTCTCATGCACCCACACCAACTACCTCAATTGATGAATGGTGCACTTTCACCATTCCAATTCTACAACAGAACCAGAACCATGCACTTCACCAATATCCCCTATCTCTTCTTCACCACCTTCTAATGTTTCCCCACCACCAAACCCCATTTTCCCTTCTTCTCCGGCCCCTCCCCCTTCCCTCACTCGAACCATTGTCACCAAACCTAACCCCAAATTTGCACACCACGCTAATGTTCACCCTCAACCCACTGAACCACACACACTCACCCAAGCCCTCAAGGATCCTCAATGGCGCACTACCATGACAGAAGAACACAATGCTCTCACTCGAAATCTCACTTAGGATTTAGTTCCGTCTAAATCCACTCAAAACGTAGTTCGATGTAAATAGGTATACCATATAAAATACAAACCTGACGGATCCATTGAGTGATATAAAGCTCGCCTTGTCGCCAAAGGATTCCACCAACGTCCTGGTATCGACTATTTTGAAACATTTAGTCCCGTTATTAAACCCACTACTGTCAGACTCATATTGTCTCTGGCCATTACCAATGGATGGTTTATACGTCAACTTGACATAAACAATGTCTTTCTACAAGGCTTCAGTCCATTTGAAGTGAGCAAAGTCCACAAAAAAAGTAAACAATATACAACAAAACACCAAAAAAAGTAATATACAAACAAAGTCCACATTTTAGGGATTTCGAAATATACTTTTATGTTTGGGCTATTAGGGGTTTATGATATAATTGGGCCTAGTCTTTAAAGAAAGTTATAGTTGGGCTATAGTCTTATACTACAATATATATATATATATATATATATATATATATATATATATATATATATATATATATATAGGGAAAGGTTCAATAGAGAAGTGCAAATATTTAGAGAAGTAGAGAAGTAAAAAAACACGGGTCCGTTCATATATGAACGTTCATATATAAACAGTCATATATGAACGTTCATAAATGAACGTTCATATAACAGTCATATCTGAACGTTCATATATGAACGTTCATATATGACTGTTCATATATGAACGGACCCGTGTTTTTTTACTTCTCTACTTCTCTAAATATTTGCACTTCTCTATTGAACCTAAGGCTATATATATATATATATAATTGGGTCTAGTCTCTATAGTTCATACATGAAAGTAGGTGTACTTATTTGTTTATTAAAATGGATGTTCATGTATGAAAAAATAGATGTTCCTATATGAAATTAAAATATGTTTTCGTGTATAAAAATAGATGTTCCTATATGAAACTAGGTGTACATATTTGTACATTAAAATAGCTTTTCATATTCTCTATAGTTCATACAGAATAGGAATCATTGTTCCACGTTTGGAAGGATTTTTATGTGGAACAGACAGAAACAGCGTGAAACAAAAGTGGAACAACTTTGTTCCACTCCGACCTTCATTCATGAATGAAACATCTTACCCTTGATTTTCACTTTGTACGTGAGCGGGTTCAACTAGGTACAATACGAGTTCAACACATATTTGGCAGTGATCAACTACTGAAGCTCTTACCAAACCCCTACCTCGAAAACTTTTTTAGGGTCTATTCTCCAAGATTGATCTTTGTGAGGGCGTGTTGAAGATAAATAGAACATGTGATAAATGTAGTTGTTGTAGGTAAATATTGCTTATCCTTATCTTAGCTGTAAATTCAATCTTGATGTAATCTCTTAGAGCTCTATAATCCTTTATAAAGGCCTTTTCTTCATCAATGAAAATTAAGCTTTTTCATATTCTCGATAGTTCATACATGAAAGTAGGTGTACATATTTGTTCATTAAAATAGGTGTTTATGTATGAAAAAATAGATGTTCCTATATGAAAGTAGGTGTACATATTTGTTCATTAAAATAGCTTTTCATATTCTCTATAGTTCATACAGAATAAGAATCATTGTTCCACGTTTGGTATGACTTTTATGTGGAACAGACAGAAACAACATGAAACAAAAGTGGAACAATCTTGTTCCACTCCCACTCCATGGAACAACTGGAACAAGGTAGAACAGACTTATGTTTTACCAATATAACCTCAATATAAAATCTAATTCTGTTTTAAAACATCAAATATGCATTTTTTTATATTTTATTCATTCTTTAAATTTTATTCATTCTTTAAATTTTATTTATTGTATTTTATGTTCTTTGAATTTTCACTTTAATGTTCTTAAAATGTTATTTTTATACCGTTTCTATGTTTTGACTAATATATGTAAATTATTAAATATTAATAGCCAAAAAATATTGAAATTGTTAGAAAACAAAATTTGAAAACCAAAAACTTTTTATTTTGGAGTCACTTTAATCATCTTGAAAAAACTTTCTAATAACATATTTTATTATAAATAAATACTTATTTCATTATAATTTAATAAATTACATAATTAATTAAAATATATAAACATGTTTATGAGGGGTAAATTGGTCATGTTATCCGTTCTGATTTGTCAAGTTCTGTCTTACCAAACGCTGAACAACTGGTTTGTCTTGTCTTGTCCTGTCATGTTCTGTCATGTCTCTTCATGTCTTGTCTACATACCAAACGCACCCGCATAAAAGTTGTTGTTCGTATATGAAATTGGTTTGATGTTCATGTATTATACATTTAGAGGGGTTCAACATGAACGATTACTAAATAAGAAGATACCTAAACGGTTAAATCACGCACACTAACGGTGAATGTAAGGGTATATCAAAGTCGCGTGAATCACCTGTAATTCCCGTATAAAATAACATGATTTGACAATATTTAATTATTCTTCTTCTATGAAATTGGTTCTATATAATATTTTGAATTATAATATATCAATAAATTAACTTATGATCTTTATTAAAATATGAAAGAAAAAGATAGTATAACATGAAGTCGAATATTGAAGTCTTCCAAGAAAAAAAGTAGGAATGGAATTTGTGTAGCAGTCCATTGGGCTACAGATGAAGCCTATGCTTTTTGTCCCAAGTCCCAACCCAAAGTTCCATACCAAGTTGGTTTATTACAAAAGGATGGAAGACTAAAAGCATCAAATGATTTAATTATGGGTTTTTTTTTCTATTTTTTAATGTGTTCTTGTATTTTTATTTCATGTTAAAAATGCATTTATTTCATGTATTTAATCATCTTTATGAAATTGTTTCGTTCAATTGTTTCGTGAAATTGTTTTATCTGGAAGAAAAAATTCATGTACTTGTTTAATGAAACTGTTTAATCTGATGAAATTGTTTCACGTATTTCTATTTTTATGTAAAAACGAAATTGTTTCATGTATTTCTTATTTTGATGGAATTGTTTCATGAAATTGGTATCCCTATTAAAGAAAATAATAATAAATTTTGTGTTAACAAAAATAATAATAAAATCTGTTTTTTAATACTAATAAAATAATAATAAATCGAAAAGATATTCTGAAAAAAACGAGTAATGTTTCTAATTATCCGATTCTTTTAAATATGAAAAGTATTTAAAAAACAAGTGTATAAAAAAAATATTTTATTCCAAAAAAGGGTTACTGAATATTTACTTCCCAAAATAATAAGAGATTTATTTTCTTCAATTAACGGAGTTCATGCATGATGACAAATATACCCTTATTAATAAAAGAAAAAGAAAAACATCAAAAACTCTTATTGGTTGGATTAGGTTTGCACGGTTTCTATAAATAGGTGTGGTTTGCATGAACGTATAGATAGGGTTGAGTTTCGGTGAGAAGTGTTAAATTTGGTGAAAAACGTGAGAAGTGGTTAGCAACCGTTGGATGAGAAATGAACGAACATTAAGATGAGATGCACCGAGATAAGATGCACTGAAATGCATCGAATCATTTCCCTTTTAAACCGCAATTCATGGGAGAGTATTTGATTAAAAGTTATCAACGGTTTAAATCACTTTCCACACTTATCATCAAAAATGGCACTTCTCACATGATCTCACGTATGTATATATATATATATATATAGAGAGAGAGAGAGAGAGAGAGAGTAACATATGTGGCCCCTATGTTATGGTGAAAATCATGGGTCTCGTCCCTAAACAGCATTTATTACAAATAAAAACCATACGATATACATTTGGGCTAAACAGTCATTTGAAGAAGAAAAAAAACGGAAACAAAACCCTAATCCTACTCTCTTTTTTCTTCTTATTCTCTCCCTTTTTGTCTCTTTAAAAACGAGCGATTGCTAGTCAGCTTTCATTTTCTTAAAAAAATGGTAGGGATTGAGGCTCTAAAGGCTTTACAACTTTCTTCAATTAGGGAATGGCGCAGAAAGTTCAACCTCTGCTTTGACATGGTGGTCTGCTGCTACCATCCACCTCCTACCCAAACCCCACCTCCAATTGTAGCGGTTCATGGGAGGGGCGGATCCACTTATTAACTTATGGGGGGATGGGACCCCATTAAAAAGGAAAGAAAATGAAAATTTTAGGGTAAAAACTTGAATTTTTTTGGTTTCTACCTTGATGTCCCCCCAGTAATTTTTTGTCCGGGACCCATCAATCAAAAAAAGTATCTCGAAGTCAACCAAAAAACCAAAATTAACTCTCGAAATCGACTAAAAACCCAAAAATCCATTGAAATCGACAAAAAAAGTAAAAAATCCTTTAAAATCAATCAAAAAAACCCTCAAAACGTTGAATTTAGGTTAAAAATACATCGGAAAACTTTACGGTCATTTAAGCTACGTTAAAGGTGCCCCACCATGGAAAAATCGTGGATCCGCCACTGGTTCATGGTGGATATCCAAGGATACAATGAAGTGAAGAAGTAGGTAGAGGTTTAAATGTTTGATGGTTGTGAGCTTTGGATACACAGATCGTTTCCACATTGTGCTGTCTTAGGGTTTGTACCACCCAGATAGAATACCAATAGAAAAACCCACATTCTCTCTCCCCTTGCCGTCCCACCCCAACCTTTCTCACGTGCTTTTACTTTTGTCAAAGAACAAGAATTAGGGCATGATTTAAGGTCTTAGAGTTTGATCAATACATCATTTAGGCTTCTTTCATATCACAATATGAAGAATGAATTTGTACTAATGGATTTGTGATCATTACATTTTATGTTCGGATTTGTGTTGGTGCATGGTTGTTAATGATTATGAGGGTGGTCAAAAAATAATAATACTTCAAATCACACTGTCATTGCCACATTATATTTCAAGAATAACATGACTAAGGGGTTGTTTACCTAATCACTTACCCGAGTAAGTGTTTATCGGTAAAATTCAACACTCTCACCTACTTTCCGGATAAGATTTTAGTCCACCAAAATGGCATCGTATGCAACAATTTAGCCGGTAAGCGCTAACCGTGGTAACAGTTGTCGCACTCACTTACCGGGTAAGACTCTCGGTCCTTGCTTCCGCTCTTACCGGTTAAGATTCTTGGTTCTTGCCATATTCATCCGGTAAATTAATGTTACTTGGTATGCACTTACCCGGGTAAGCTTTTTGTAAACGGCTCCTAAATTATCTATAAATCCTTAATGTAAAGGACATTTAACGAGTGAGAGTTAACGCAATCACTATCAATAACCAAAACAAAGTACATACAAAGGATCATATGATTTTCACCCTAACACAAGGGCAAATCCGTAACTTACACCTTATATGCTTTGCTTGAAGATGGAGTGTTATGTAGGAACCACAGATACAATCAAGTGGATGAGGATGAGGTTGATATGGACACTTGTAAGGCATAGGTGGTCCCCAGGGGGTTAACTGTAATATTCGACTGCCAGCCGCATTGTAGATGCCACGTGTATGGATGGATATCATGGTATGGGAATCATCCATGTGGGCCCCTCCCTACACCACTCAAATTCATTTGTCTCCCAAGACTTACGCCTCAATCTTCCCCGTCCTTTTTTACCCACAATTATTTAGTGGTATGCAAAATATGAATCGGACGAAATGTGAAGCCAAATCTAAAATAAGGTGTTTATGGAAAATGCAAATATTTTAAAATTAGAAAACCCAAAATAACAAACATTTTAATATTATATAAATATATTTATTTATATAAGAGTAAACTTTATATTTTGTCTCTAACGTTTGTCAATTTTAGCGGATATCGTCGTTAAACCATCGAAACTCGAATTTGGTCTCTCACGTTTACATTTCACTTTGGTTTTGGTTTCTTCCACTAACGGTCGCTAACTTTTTCCGTTAACTCCAATTAAATAAGGGGTATTATAGTCATTTTATGTTTACATTGTATATATTTTCTTGAATTTTATATATACAATGTACATTTATAAAAATAACATAACTCAATTCCCAATTTTTGCTCCACCACCAACCCGCCACCGAAATCCGCTTCTCGCGGTGGAAAAACACCCACGCCTAGAAGTAGATCCACGATGGCATTCTTCCCCCTTCGATACAGATCCATGTGCAAGATCCGAAAGAAAATATAATTCAAAGTGGGTGTTCGAACACGGGTTGAATGTGAGATTTCAATAAGGAGGGGTGCGAGAGTCACTACTAAACAAAGGACTATTACCGGCCGACGTTTCCAGTGGATTTCCGTCAGAAATATTTCCGACGGAATCAAGAAAAGTCAGTAAATTAAAAATCAACACCAACGTAAATCCGTCGAAAATACGCCACAAATCCGTCATTGAAGTTTTTTAATATATATATATATATAGAGAGAGAGAGAGGGAGGTTCAAGGGAAAACTTCAAAAAAACGGAAAACTGAAGAACACCTTAGGAGCCCTTCATCTGGATGGTATGCATTTGTGCATATATGCACAAATGCATAATGCACTTGTGCATAAAACCAAAAAGTCAACTATTTACCTGTGCATTATGCACAAATAGTTGACTTTTTGGTTTTATGCACAAATGCATGTTACAAATAACCTGTATGCACAAGTGCGTACTGCCCAGATGAAGGGCTCCTAGGGTGTTCTTCAGTTTTCCGGTTTTTTGAGGTTTTCCTTTAAACCTGACCCTATATATATATATATATATATATATATATATATATATATATATAGGGAGGTTCAGGGGAAAACCTCAAAAAAATGAAAAGTTGAAGAACACCCTTATAGCCTGTAACAACCCACACTAAAAATAAGCCAAACAACATCCACAATATAAATAAACTGCCAAAATGGCCCAACATAGTCACATTGTCTAAATATCAAATTTGGGTTCGCGGAAATAACCCAAACTACAGCTGAGAAATGTATCTAAAATTAAAAGGGGAAGTCTTCTAGTTCCTTCTAGACGCAAGCTCCAGCTCACATCTTGCTCTTGCCATTACTCGAGCCCTCAGCTACCTGTCCACCTGAAAAGGGTTTTTCATTTTGAATAGCGAGGGTTAGACCATAAGGTCTAGTGAGATCCCTCAAGATACCAACATCACACCACACATGTTAATTAAAAAGAGTTTAATGAAATTATCAACAATTACGCCCTTATCAGTCTAAGCAAACACACGCACGCTGGTGCTCCACACTTTGGTCACATACACACTTGTGACAACGCGTTAGGGCACACACCCGCCCTTGGTGGTTATATGAAACGCATTCATATATTTCGTATGGGACACACTCCCCATAAGGCATCACAATAAACCACCTCTAGTCCCGACCCCATGCATACAATAGTATAAATAACACACCTTCAACTTGCATAATTTAAACCACAAGTAAATATGCAATTCAATATCAGAATGTACGAGCATTAAAGCAAGTATGTCAAGAGTATTCTCACCTGATATCCACGATAAGTATTCTTACTCAAAACTGCTATCCTCTATCCGTACCAACATTTGCACCAACACACAAGAGTGGATAAGTCACTCAACTACCCACATAGCACCCTGAACCCCAAGGCATTCCCAAGATCTCACTGCCACACAGAGTCCCAGACACCGGTCCCTTTCCCGATCACCACCAATCCGGGGGTATCCGGATCTCAACTTCCCGGTAAAACTTCCAGATTCCAGGCTTTCCTGGGTACTTTCCCAGATAGCGATTCCCGGCATGGTTTTCCGGATCCCATCCGGATTCCCAAAGGTTTCCGGATTTCGTCCGGACAACATGGGTTCTCGAGTAAATAGTTCCGGACAGCCACTCGGGTTCGACCACTTTCCGGATTCTTCATGATCTGGAAGACTCCTCCGACTACATTCCAAAAAACACACGGGATTGCAATCGGGATTTACACGAGTCTCGGGGTCGGCGGGCATATTACGAACGATTTTCTGGTTTTTTTCCAGATTTTTAGTAAGCCATCAACGCTAACGGAGACATCTTGTTTCATATCTATTTCTGGTTTTTCAGTTGTTTATGCAGGTCTGAATCGGCAGTGAGGCTTCTTCTTGAGTTCAGTTGTTTATTCAAATCTATTTCTTGTATATTTCAGATTTCGTTTATGGTTTTCAAATCTGTTGATACGCTTCATTTTTGAGTTCATGAAGATCTGAGCATGTTTTCGTGTCATGAATCTTGGTATTTTTTCTTGAATTCATTCATCCAACTTTATGTTTCTGGTTTTTTTTTTGCTTCATCTTGATTCTGTTGTTTTTGTATCAGTATCAAATGTGTTTTTGTTCCTTGAAATGGGTTTATGTTTTTTTCCATAAATCTGGTTTAATGAATCTGGTTTAGGTTTTTTTTCCATAAATCTGGGTTTCATGAAGATCTTCAAGATCTGAGTTTCATGAAGATGTGGATTTCATGAAGATTTAGGTTACATCATGAAGATCTGGGTTGCATCATGAAGCTGAAGATTTTGTATCATGAAGCTGAAGACTTTGTATCTGGGGTGCATCATGAAGTTCTGGGTTGCATCTCTTGAAGATTTTGTATTTGGGTTGCATCATGAAGTTGTTGAAGATTTTGTATCTCGGTTTAATGATATTTGGAAACCTTCAAATATAAATTAAATAATATATTTTGAAAATAAAATAAAAATATGTTAAAATCTCTAAAATACCCTTTATGGATTAAATGTATTAAAAAAAGAAATTACGTGATTGATGGATTTCAGTTTGTAAAGTTTGTTAGAATTGACTAGTTTGCAAAAGAAACAGACCATATATATATATATATATGTATATATATATATAGGGGAGATAGATCATTTGAAAACCACTCCTAAAGTGAAAACTTTTCAAACCGAAACCGACCAATTAGAATTTTTTTTGGTTTTTTTCCCATTTTTTTATTATGTGGGTAGTTTTGAAATTTTGTATACACGATGTTATATAAGGAAATTATCTATTTCAGTTTTTTTTAAATTTAATGATATCATAACCTTTTATTTAGGGATACTATGTTTTCTTTTTTCTTTTTGCTTTTATTTAATAGAACAGAAACAAAAATATTTATTCTTGTATGGAACACGAATCCATAAATGAATATATCTTTTTGTTTTTGAATTTGATGATTGTTGGGTCACCAAGATTTGAAATTGACTCACCAATGTTTTCCTTATATCTTACTTAGAATATTTTAACATGGTTATTTAAAATGACTTGTACAAAATAGCAAATGTTCGGTGAAGTCGAAGATCAACCGAAACCAAGCTTGAAGACATTCTCATTGTGGAAGTAAGAATTTTCTTCTCAACAATCAAACAAGTCATGGTCCACCGATGGTGTTCCCACACATCGGTGGACACTCTCCCCACCGACTCTCCTCACGTCGGCCGAAAGCATCCCACCGATAAGGATGCTCAAAATCGGTGGGATATATGTTCTTCTCTCTGGATGGTTCTCTTTGAAGAAAGGTACAAGATTCAAGTCTTTTATATCGGTGGAACATCATCGGTGTGATTGTCTTGGAAGACTCATCAAGAAGATCATTTAATATGGGACAATATCTATTGCCAGGTAAAAGTGACTATTTGTCCTTTTATCCATTTTCAGTTAAAGTCCCTTTCAGCATTGGTATTCTTCCTAGTACCAATGAAAATGTGATAAAGACATATCAACTTTTCAGAAGTCAAAAGCTACAAGCAAATCTCCTGATGACATGTGTCATAAGCATTTAATGCTCGTCTCACTATAAAAGGAAGAAGAGACTCCCATGCAAACTACGCTTTTTGGAAATCTCTCACAGTGCAAGAATTCTCCATTTTGCTTAAGAACTTTATAGCTTTGTTCTAAGTGTTCTAAGTTGTTTTGTTTAGTATACTTTGTAAAAGATTGTTAGAATAGTTTATCTGTTCTTTTCCGCAACAGTCTTTAGTTTCTATGTGTACTTCTTGTTGAAAGCTTTTCAATAATAGAATTAAAATTGTGAAAGTTTTGAGTATTGTATTCAACCCCCCCCCCCCCCCCTTCTACAATACTTGTTAAGCCATCTGGGACTAACAAGTGGTATCAGAGCAGAAAGTTTAATTCATAAACTTGATCTGCGATGGCTGCCTCTTCATCTTCAACAAATGAAAACTCTCTTCAAAACAACTTTTCAGAAAATGGCTCCATAACCAAACCTCCCAATTTTAATCATAACAACTTTTCTCTTTGGAAAATCCGTATGATGCTATTCATGGAAGGAGTGGATACTAGATATCCAACCATTCTCAAAGAGGGACCTATTATCCCTAGAGTCTGGGCTCGCTATGAAACGCAGAGGCCTGGTAAAGAAACCACTGATAAGGAGGACTCTAGTGACTCCGATGATTCTGAGCCTTCTGACAAACAGAAATCTAAAGCTACTGGTCGTTATATCCTCAAAAATCCTAAGAAATATACTGATGAGGAAAAACGTTTGGTTTCTCTTGATTCTAAGCTAAAAGCAATCATTGCACTCTCACTTCCTGATGAGGTCTATCACTCTCTGGTTAACTTTGAAACTGCTAAAGAGATGTGGACTACACTGTGTGTACTGTACGAAGGTACAGAGGAAGTTAAGAAGTGCAAAAAGATCTCTCTTATCAGAAAGTATGAGCTCTTCACTCATGAAAAAGGTGAATCTCTTCCTAGCTATTATAATCGTTTCAACTCTCTTCTGAATGATCTGAAGTTACTAGGCAGAGTCTATGATAATGAGGAAGTTCTAAACAAGTTCATGGATTGTCTCCCTGATTTTTGGGAGAACATGTGCACTTGTATCAAAACTTTCAAGGACCTTGAGTACATGCCTTTAACTGTCTTATATGGAACACTCTTCAACTTTGAACAAACCAAGTTACAAAGGAAATCGTTTATCAAAGAGATAAAGGGCTCTTCTATAGCCCTTGTCAGTGAAAATTCCAAAAAACCTCAAAGTGTTCCACGTATCACCTATCCTTCATCAGACTCTGACAATGAAAGCCACAACAACTCTTCTCACCAATCGGAGGCATATCTAAGTGATGCCGATGATGATGGTGAAGAAATCTCGGTTAAGAAAATGTCTGATGAACTAGCCATGATGGCTGGTTTCAAAAACAAATCTCGTTTTTCTAACAAATCCAAATCTTTCAGAAAACCCTTCTCTTTTTCAAAAACTCCCTCGTCTGATAAGACAAATGAGGAATGTTTTAATTGTGGAAAGAAAGGACACTTCGCATCTGAGTGTAGAAGTAAGCGTGTGATGAACACTAGGAATTCATCTTCTGACAAGTTTTCCTCCAAGTATGAAAAACCTAAAAATAACTCTTTCAAATCAAACCTTGCCAAGAAAGATACTCAATCCTCTTCCCAAGATCATCAAGAAAGGGATGAGAAGTACAAAGATAAGTACAAGAAAGAAAAAGAAAGAAATGAGGGTCTCCTTAGAAAAGGAAAGGGCCTCATGGCCGAAATACATGATTGGGAAGAAGAAACCTCTGACAGTGACAACAATTCTCCCAACATGTGCTTTATGGCCATCTCAGAAGATATGGAAGATTCTAAAAAAGCTACCTCTCCAATGGCTTTGGTGTCAACTGGGTGCTCGACATCATACTCTCAGGTTTTTGAGCACCATCAAATATGGTATCTGGATAGTGGGTGCTCACGCCACATGACGGGAAATAAATCTCTTCTTATCAACTATGTGTCTGAAAAAGGTCCATCTGTGACTTTTGATGACAACTCTAGAGGCTACACCAAAGGATATGGAACTCTCACAAACGGATTTGTCACCTTCAATAAAGTGGCATTTGTTGAAGGCCTCATGCATAATCTCTTCAGTATCAGCCAACTGTGTGATCTAGGATATAAAGTTATCTTTGAACTTTTTATCTGTATTGTGGTGGACAAAAACATGAAAGTAGTTCTTTCTGGAAGAAGGATGGAAAATTTCTATATCATCGATATGGGACAAAATAACAGTTCATCCAATGTTTGCTTTGTGTCATATGACACAGCCAAAAGGAACTGGCTGTGGCATAAACGTCTATCTCATCTTAACTTCAAAACTCTCCACAAAATCTCAAACAAAGAACCGGTGACTGGAATGCCAAAGTTGAACTTTGTTAAAGAAAAGTTGTGTGATGCATGTGAAAAAAGGGAAACTCACCAAAACTACCTTCAAGACCAAGCAATGCTCCTCCATCACTCTTCCTCTCCAAATGCTGCATATGGATCTATGTGGTCCAGTCAGCACTTCCAGTCTTGGAGGCAAAAGGTACATTCTTGTAATTGTTGATGAATTTACTAGATATAATTGGGTGTCTTTTCTCAGGTATAAAAGTGATGTAACTGAAGAAATCATCAATTTCGTCAAGAAAAATGAAGTTCTAAATGGGCAACGTGTACGATCGGTGAGAAGTGACAATGGCACTGAATTCAGAAACAGTGCTCTTGAAGACTTCTTCAATGAGAAAGGAATTTCTCAAAATTTCTCTGTCGTTAGGACTCCTCAGCAAAATGGAGTCGTGGAAAGGAAGAACAGAACTCTATGTGAGGCGGCTAGATCAATGCTAAGTGAATCAAATCTTCCCACCTATTTTTGGGCTGAAGCTGTTAATATTGCTTGCTTTACCCAAAATAGGTCGGTGATCTTCAAAAGGCATGATAAGACTCCTTATGAAGTTTTCCATGGCAGAAAACCAAATATAGGTTTTCTTCATGTCTTTGGCTGTGTGTGCTTCATTCTAAATGATCGTGACAATCTTGGGAGGTTTGATCCCAAAGCTGATGAAGGAATCTTTGTTAGATACTCTCTATCCTCCAAAGCATATCGTGTGTACAATCTCAGGAGAAAATGCATTGATGAGTCCATTCATGTCAAATTTGATGATCTAAGATCATCATCTCTTTCAAATGACGATGATGAATTACACAGGTGGATTTCCTCATGCATAGGTGATGCTCCCATAGTCAATCCCACCGATGCATCCTCCATTCCTTTAAATCCATCAAATCCATCTTCTTCAAATAACCAAGTTAGGTCACCTTCCATAATGCCGAACACTTCTCCTACCGAAATTGACCATCTTCCCACTGACATAAATTCCCCCACCGATATGCATTCTCCCACCGACATGCATCCTTCCACCGATACACAGCCCTCCACCGATCCTATGCCTACCACCGAAAATTCTGCTTTCCACCGAACCTCTGATCCCACTCCATCTCCATACTCCACACAAAACTTTCCACCACCTTTACCTCCTGCCACAAAATGGACCAAAGATCATCCCATATATCAAATCATTGGTGATCAACAAGCTCGTGTCGAAACTCGCAGAGGAGTTGGAAATATTTGTCTCTATGTGAACTTTCTTTCTCTTATTGAACCCAAGAAGATTGATGAGGCTCTAGCAAATCCCTGTTGGATCACTGCCATGCAAGAGGAGCTTTCACAATTTGAAAGAAACAAAGTTTGGAGATTGGTTTCCAGACCTCCAAAGAAGACAATCATTGGAACCAAATGGATCTTCAGAAACAAAATGGATGAAGAAGGTACAGTTATCAGAAACAAGGCCAGACTGGTTGCTCAAGGATTCCGACAGGAAGAGGGCATTGACTATGATGAAACATTTGCCCCTGTTGCAAGACTTGAAGCCATAAGGATCTTTCTGGCTCATGCTGCCTACCGAAATTTTAGGGTCTTTCAGATGGATGTAAAAAGTGCCTTCCTCAATGGGGAACTTGCAGAGGAAGTCTATGTGAAACAACCACCTGGCTTTGAAGACCCAGCCCATCCAGACTATGTGTACAGATTAGACAAGGCTCTCTATGGCCTCAAGCAAGCTCCACGTGCTTGGTATGACACTCTTGCTGACTTTCTTCTGAATAATGGATACTCCAGAGGTAAAATTGACAACACTCTCTTCATCAAGAAGACCTCAGGTAATATCATTCTTGTTCAAATCTATGTAGATGACATCATCTTTGGTGCCACTGATGAATCACTATGTGATGAGTTTGCTTCTCTCATGATGAGTGAATATGAGATGAGCATGATGGAGGAGTTTACATTCTTTTTGGGACTTCAGGTCAAACAAACTTCAGAAAGGATTTTTATAAGTCAAAGTAAATATATTCGTGGCCTTCTGAAGAAATTTAACTTTTTAGACAGCTCTCCTATGAAAACTTCCATGGCACCACCTCTGAAAATTCATGCTGATCCGAATGGTCAATCTGTTGATGTCACGAATTATCGAGGGATGATTGGTTCTCTTCTTTAATTAACTGCTAGCAGACCGGATATTATGTTTGCTACTTGTCTATGTGCCCGTTATCAGGCCAATCCAAAAGAATCTCATTTGGCTGCTGTTAAACGGATTTTTCGATACCTAAAAGGTACCTTGCACCTGGGTCTTGGGTATCCCAAAGACTCGGGGTTTGAACTAATTGGGTATTCAGATTCAGACTATGCAGGTTCCAAAATTGACAGGAAAAGCACCACAGGTAGCTGCCAACTTCTTGGTGGAAAATTAGTCAGCTGGTCCAGCCAGAAACAAAACTCAGTTTCAACTTCAACTGCTGAAGTTGAATATGTAGCTGCTGGAAGCTGCGGTGCTCAATTACTGTGGATGAAGAATCAACTGTGCGACTATGCTCAAGTCTACTCCAAAGTCCCAATTCTGTGTGATAATTCAAGTGCAATAGCCATTGCAAATAATCATGTTCTACATTCAAGATCAAAGCACATAGACATCAAATATTACTTCATCAGGGATCACATCTCCAAAGGTGACATTGAGCTGCACTTCATTTCAACTGATCTTCAGCTTGCCGATCTGTTCACTAAACCGTTAGATGAAGCCAGGTTCAATTTTCTAATAAGTGAACTTGGTATGTTGTATTTAGATAGATAGATAAATAAATAAAATTGTGATATAAATAGTCTAGCTCACCGATCTCTCAAAGTATCGGTGACCGATACTTGTCAATATCGGTGATCAAACCCTCCACCGACATGATGTCATCACCGACATTCCTTAGTCATCATTAAGCTTGTGGTATCCTTTTCTACCGATATCACCAATACCACCACCGAATCAAAATCGGTATATAAATCTTTCCGATCCCTATCCCTCACCGATCTCTCAGCTCTCATCGGTAAGATTTACCCCACCGACATCCTTTGGTCCACTCTCGTCGGTGTTTTTCATTCCACCGAAGTCTAAATTTAGTGGGTTCTCTCTCATCGATATATCTTTCGCTGGTGACGATCATTCCACACCGACACCATGAGTTCGTAATGACCACTCTTCGATAGTTCAAATCGGTGGTAATCCTCACCGATTTCATATCGGTGAAGCAATATCACCGATCCCTCATCACCGATCCCTTGTCACCGAAACTTGTCTATCTTATCCTATACACTTCCCCATGATCACATCAACCCTAAAACCCTATGTGTCAGTCAACTTGATCCTCTTTTTTATTGTAAACACCTTTCTAGCCACACATTCCCAAAACCTCATCATTACTTGTTTTTAAAATATCAATTTTAAAATCAAACCCTTCGATTTCCCACATAACCATTACCGCCTTATTTCAAAACCCCATCCTCTCCTATTTCTCACTCTCTCTCTACATATACATTCCATTCTCCCATCTTACTTTCCACGACTTCTCTATAAAAACCCCATCTTCTCCTCCTTCTTTCATTTTCGAAACCTGCAACTCCCAAGATATCTCTCTACCCACTCCTCATCTGCAACAATGGCATCATCAACTTCATCTCAGGCTGCTAAAACCAAAAAGGTCGTCAAGGAGATCCCCACATGTTTTGAAGACCTAAAATTCAATCCTTGCAATCATGTTGCAAGATTTGAATCTGATCCTGCCCATCCTGAATTCAATACGGTAACCAAGTTTTTAACCTGTTCCCCTCTTCTCCATGCCTTCACTTGCAACCCTAAGATGACAAAAATGCTCATTGGAAAGTTCTGGCTCACCTGTGTGTATGATCCTTCTAACGAGGCTATTCATGCATCTATCCTTACTGATGAGGAAGGTGATCACGACCTCACATTCGGCGTTGATGATGTTCGTACTGCTCTCAAGATCGATGCTTTTCCTACATATGTTGACATGCATGTCGACAACCTCCTTGAGCAAGTTATTAATACCCTTGGTTATATCCATCAATCTGAAGACAAAGCTTCCAAATCCTCCAAAGGCACATGTACACTCACTCGCAACAAAATGGGTAGTGTATGGAATTTTTTCTTCGCCCACGTGATCCATTGTCTTTCTAGAAAGACAAGTGGTCAAGACCAATCCCCTTCTTACATTACCAAACTGGCCGATGCACTAATTTTTCAAAGAAAGGTAGATTTTGCTCAGTATTTCTTTACTGAGCTGACTGAAGTGGTCAAGCACCCGAAACGCTGTCATGTTGCCTACCCTCGCTTCATCTCTATGATCATACAACACAAAATCGGTTCGGCGTTGGATGCGGATCACAAGTCTCAATCCCCTCGATTCATTTACGATTGGTCATCTCCCATTGTTGGCCAAAAAAACACTTGTTGTTGGTCGCCTCGCTACTGATCTTCCTCTACGCCAAGGTATGATTTCTTTTGCTCACACTCCCAATCTTCACTGGGGTGATGCGGACGCTCCCGGGTTTCAACACCCGAAAGTTCCCGAGGAACCCCAAGTTGTGGTGGCCCCTTCTCCCCGTCCTCGAGCAAAGTCGGGTGGCGCTAAAAAGAAACAATCAAAGGCCACCGACACCTCCGCACCTGCTTCTAGGACTACGCCACCGAGAGATCCCTCGGAGGCTTCCCCAGTCCACACCCCGTTTCAAAAGCGGAGGCGCTCAAATTCCCCTCCTAGGTCTCCTTTAAAGAGGTCTCGGAAACCTTCGGCCAAGATATCTAAGCCAACTGATGATTCTCAAAAATCCACAGTTGTTGAAATTCTCCCATCTGGGTCACGGGAATCAGATGTAACCCCTACCGACTCCTCCGTTGCCTCTCCACATGTCTCGGTTGTACATTTTGAGAACCCACAACTTACCTCCTCACCTACTTCTTTGGGTGGTGGAGATGTCTTCGAGGTCTCTCCCCTTGAAGGTACCGAGTTCGCATTGCACAGTCTAACACCCGATTTTACGATCGATGATGCACAACAAACAGAGGATTCCCCCAATGCCTCGAAACCTGTCGATTTCTTTGCATTTTTGTTGGAGGACACTGGCTCTCCTAGAAACATTTCAAATGAATCAATTGTCGCAATGATCACCGACAAACCACCGTCTCCACCGAATCCACCCTCCCCCCACCAAAAATTGTGACACCAATTACATCTCCTCACCACCGATCTCCGAGCCTCCACCGATCCCCCACACCACACCGATCCCCCACACCCCACCGATCAGAACCATCTGAAGCTAGTTTCTCCTCATCACAATCACGACTACCTTCACCCCCACCGAGGCCACCTTCTCCCCGAAGAAGGATTCTTTATCCAGATCCTTCATGTGCTCAACCCTCCTCATCAAATTTTTCTGAGGATCGTCTGCTTCCACATACCCCTTTATCACCCACCAATCCACGATTCAACCTCCCCGAGGTTCGTGCCCCCCTTCCTGCAGGTATTCGGCTGTCGAGTGATTTAATAGCCGAGGTTCAAGAAAGTGCCCGTCAATGTAGGATGGTGGGTACTCAATTCGAGTCGTTCAAACGGTCCACAATCTCTCTGATTGCTCAGGCAAATGAGCGCGTTTCGGTATTAGAATCACAGCAACTTCAACTTCTGGCTTCTACTCTACAGGAACTGCTTCGGCCTATTACTGATAATATGGCCAATGTCTCTACAAGGTTGGATAATTTGACCAACTCCCACAACGATTTGGCCATGTCTATTGCCTCCATCAAAGCTTCCATCGATGTCAAAGATCCCGAGCTCTTTCATCTTATCAATCGGGAAACTCGTCATCAAGCTCTTCGGACCTCTTTATCTCAATCTCTTAAACGTCTACATCAAAAAGTCGACACTCTCAATGCTAGCTTGGATTGGGATCTTGATCTTGGTGATTTCTCCTTAACCAGCATTGGTCCGGTCGGTGTACAACTGCTGCACTTCAAAATAGACAAAATCTTTGAGCAGTTGGGTTTGGGTATTACGGCCGCTGCTGAGGGGGGGGGAGGAAATCTCTAAAGTCACCGAAAATGCCTTCGGTAAAGAGAACAAACAGCAATCAGCCTTCATCCACCACCGATAGGCCATCAATTCACATCTCCAAGAATACCACCGAAACATCAGGTACAACTCTGTCCTCTACTCCTCAACCATCGGTAGACAAATCACCACCGAAGTCACCGAAAACATCATCACCGAAATCACCACCACCGAACTCACCACCACCGATTCAACAAGTGCCATCGGTGGAGATTGATTCACCAACTAAATCCCCATCGGTGAAGAAAACTCCTGCATCTTCTGAGGGGGAGAAAATAAGCAAGGCTCCGAAAGATAAAGGGAAGAAAATCATCTCTGCCGAAGATGAGGCAAAAGAAGAAAAGAAAAAGAAGGATCTAGCAAAGTATGGGTCTCGTCCTGCAGATGCTCAAACTCTAAAACTCAAGCCTCCATCTCAAGAATCTACCCCCAACCTCGGTCTATCTCCTCAAGAAATTGAGGAGGCTAGACTTGCTCAGAAAGCCTTGGATGAATCACAGGCTCTCTCTCTCAAAGTTGCCAAGGAGGAAGCAGCAAAAGCGAAGTCCACCGACCCCATCAAAACCCAAAAAATATGTGTTGGGTGCTATAAAAGAAGAAAAGGATGATGAAATAAGCTGGTACAAAAAGGCAATGTCTTACCGAACCAACAGGTCTTCAATCTCAGGAATTAAAATTGCCACTTCTAAAGCCAATGCTACCGATGTGAGGCTGGTCATAGAAAGAGAAGATGGTTTGTCTAGAAGTGTTAGAGATTTCCACCTGAAACAATTCGGTCTCTCCGAATGGTTTGAACTCTCTAAGCTTCTAGTGAAAAGTGTCAATCCAAAGAGAGACATATTCATCAAGTGCATTGATGACTTGATGAATAAAATGAAAGAGTTGAAAAAGAAACATAATATCGTCCTCTCCACCGATGAAAGGGCCAAACTTCAATCTCTAAAAGAAGACATCCGTCTACCGAAAACCAAGAATCAAAAGGTTACCGACAATGTTTTCAAAGAGTTGGCCGAAAAAGGAAAAATTCCCTATGTAAACATTATCAACTTGTCCCTCCCCACGTCAAGAATTTATCCTTCAACCACTCTAAGTCTCTCACCGATTCCTGGACTCTACTTTAATGACGGATTCGGCCACCGACGTTTCTTCATGTTTTCTCAAATTCACTTGGCCGACGTCATCCTTCTTGAAGGCTTATCCAACCTGATGCCACACATCTCTGAAGCTCAACCATTTTACCAGAACATCCTTGCCGAACTCAAGCGACGTAAGGAAATGAGAAAATAATCTAAGTGTTTTCCTTCATCCCGTTTAAGTACTTGTAAAATTTTCTTCATTCTCAAATGTGTGAAAATTTAAGTAAATGAAAGTACTTCTCTTCTATTTGAATTTCCTTGTTGCACATAGTTACATTTTATTACTTGTAAATATTGTTTATAGTATACATAGTCATGCAAAAGAAAAATAGATCAAAAAGAACAAAAAGAATGGTCTATGTGAAAAGAACCCAAAAAGAGTAAAAAGGGTCAAAATGCATTTTACTTTATGATACTCTTAAATATTCTAAGGATAGAGCTCAAATTCAAATAGGGGAGATTGTTGGGTCGCTAAGATTTGAAATTGACTCACCAATGTTTTCCTTATATCTTACTTAGAATATTTTAACATGGTTATTTAAAATGACTTGTACAAAATAGCAAATGTTCGGTGAAGTCGAAGATCAACCGAAACCAAGCTTGAAGACATTCTCATTGTGGAAGTAAGAATTGTCTTCTCAACAATCAAACAAGTCATGGTCCACCGATGGTGTTCCCACACATCGGTGGACACTCTCCCCACCGACTCTCCTCACGTCGTCCGAAAGCATCCCACCGATAAGGATGCTCAAAATCGGTGGGATATATATTCTTCTCTCTGGATGGTTCTCTTTGAAGAAAGGTACAAGATTCAAGTCTTTTATATCGGTGGAACATCATCGGTGTGATTGTCTTGGAAGACTCATCAAGAAGATCATTTAATATGGGACAATATCCATTGCTAGGTAAAAGTGACTATTTGTCCTTTTATCCATTTTCAGTTAAAGTCCCTTTCAGCATGGGTATTCTTCCTAGTACCAATGAAAAGGTGATAAAGACATCAACTTTTCAGAAGTCAAAAGCTACAAGCAAATCTCCTGATGACATGTGTCCTAAGCCTTTAATGCTCATCTCACTATAAAAGGAAGAAGAGACTCCCATGCAAACTACGCTTTCTAGAAATCTCTCTCGGTGCAAGAATTCTCCATTTTGCTTAAGAACTTTATAGCTTTGTTCTAAGTGTTCTAAGTTGTTTTGTTTAGTATAATTTGTGAAAGATTGTTAGAATAGTTTATTTGTTTTTTTCCGCAATAGTCTTTAGTTTCTATGTGTAATTCTTGTTGAAAGCTTTTCAATAATAGAATTAAAATTGTGAAAATTTTGAGTATTATATTCAACTCCCCCCCTTCTACAATACTTGTTAAGCCATCTGGGACTAACAATGATATTATTACTTTGCCTCCATTTTCTTTTTTCTTTTTGTATACACGATCCATTTTTTTATTTTGTTAAACAAATCTTCTTGTTTTTTCCATAGAATCGTGATGTGCAAAAAGAGTTTGTGTTGCAAGTTCTTCAACAGATGAGAGTGTTTAACGAGAAGCTTCAGAATATGTTTTGAAGTTTGGAACATTTTCGTGCATCTTCATTTTCATCTTTGTTCACCTCGACTTTCATCCTCGTTCATCTCTGGTCATCTTCATTTCATCTCCATTCACTTCCGTTCATCTTCATTTTATCGTCGTTTATCTTCGTTCATCTCCTTGTCATTGTCGTTCATCTCCTTGTCATCTTCGTTTCAGCTATGTTAATCTCCGTTTTCATCAAAACAAACAGGCTCATATCCATTTCATCTCCGGTTTCATCCCCGTTCATCTCCTTGTCATCTCCGTTTCATCTATGTTAATATCCGTTTTCATCAAAACAAAGAGGCTCATATCCGTTTCATCTCTGGTTTATCTTCGTTTCATCTATGTTAATCTCCGTTTTCATCAATTCAAACAGACTCGTATCCGTATCATCTCCGGTTTATCTCCGATTTCATCATCGTTCATCGTTGTCATCTCCCTTTTCATCCCCTTTCATCTTCGTTCATCTCCGATATATCTCTTCCGTTTTTCTTTCTTAATTAATAAGATAATAATTTTAAAGTTAATGAATTCATTATTTTTTTAGTAGATTATATATAGTAATCTAATTCGAAAACAGGTACATATTTAATGGAGATGGGATGCCAAATTTATTATGGGATACCAATTGACAAGTTTGCCTTTTCATCAATTTCTTTTCCATTAAAAAAATCAAAGTAATTTAATTATTACCATAATTACAACAAATGCATCTTAATCGTTGATGAATTCAATCTATGGTGAAAAGAAGGGTTTCACAGTTTGCTACATAAGAGCTATCTGTCACAAATTCGTCACAAGTATTTAGTAAGTTAAAATTAAGTTACTTAATTAAAGTAATTAGCAGTTAAATAATCAACTTAGAATTAATTAATTAAACTAATTAGTTTCAAGATAATCAAATTAGAAAAAGCTTATTAATTTCCAGCGGATTTTCGACGGAAATTAATGAATCCATCGAAAATTTCAATCTGCGGCGGGAGATCTTGCGACATTCGAATCCGCCGAAAATTGGTCGCTGACAGAGATTTTCGACGGATTTTTCCGTTGGTAATGACTGTTTGTTTAGTAGTAAGTATGCGGCAGAGTAAGTGCCGGAAAACATCGGTTGCGTGAATGATGTTAAGTGTTAATGAGGAGTTGAGGACATGTAGAGAGGAAAAGCGAGAAAACGGAGTACATGTGGCATGATCCAATAGGTGGATTATACTTTTTCTTTATTTTTTTACATCATAATTGGAAATCAAAGATATGCAAAATGACTAAAATACCCCTCATTTAATTGGATTAAACGAAAAAAAAGTTAACAGTTGTTAGTGGGTGGGGGGGACCAAAACCAAAGTGAATGACAAACGTGAGGGACCAAATCCGAGTTTCAATAGTTTATGGAGGATATCTGTTGAAATTCGCAAACGTTAGGGACCAAGAGTGAAGTTTATTATCTTTTTGAAAATTGTAAACTATAGTCGGTCAAAATGTTTTCTAATTTCTAAACTTATTATCGATTTCATCAAGCTCTCAATCGATTGAATATATATATATATATATATATATATATATATATAGAGAGAGAGAGAGAGAGGGATCTTCAAATGTAAACTTTTTTTATGTAAACTTTGTAAACCCATCTAGGCCATCCGATTTTTTGATCAACGGTTGAGGAATTTTTGAATTTAAAAAATAGGGAAAGGATATTTTGGGAATAGTTTTAGGTATTTAAATTTAGAATCTATTAATTAATTTGAATTAATCTAATTATGGTTAGATTATGAGAATTATCAGGTAACAAGATTAAACCATTAAAACCTTTGTATTTGATTGAGTAATGTAAAAGATGAGAATTATGAACAATTTCTCTTGGAGGCCACACACACACACTCTTGGTGGCTATACTTTAATGACCTCACTACCAAACCCTAACAAATTGGGTTTATAAACCCTTTGACCAAACCTAGCTATTTTGACTTTGACCTTTGTCTAATACAATTAGACTAAATACAATTATCCCTAAATCTTGGATAATTGTGTACTAACAATCTCCCCCTATGGATCCAAGATTTAAAAAAAATATGACGATAGTCTTCAGCTCTTTAATCTTCAGATAGGCTTTATCTTCAAGAATCCACTTTGGCGGCTTTAATCTTCATTTAGGCTCTTTAAAGTCAAATAGACACAAAGTCTTGAAAACACGAACTTCAAATCTGTGTAAGGTTGATCAAGGTCTTCAAACAAAATCTTTTTATCTTCAAATCATTGATCTTTGCAGCTTTGACATTTGGCAAATTTCTTCAGTCTTTGAATTATGAACGGGATTTGAGGTTTTAAAGGGCTTTGAGCATTAAGACATTCTTGAATAATCTTTAAGCACGAACTGTCTTTGTATCTTCACACATCTGAACAACTTGAACAGGTTGTCTTGTACTTATCTCTCGAAAACACTTGATCTTGAACTTCTTCGACTTTGACAAATATCTCTTTCTTGAAAATTGAAATCTTCAAATTATCACCCTCTTTTCTTCTGTTTGATATTTCTCCCCCTTTTTGATGATTGTGAGCATCATGATCATCAAAATTCTTCAATTTCAGCAGACTTTGAATACCAGAAACAATTTCCTCCTTGATCTATATAACCGTCAATTCCAAAAAATGTTTATCCGAATCTTTTCAAATTCAGATAATATGAAGTGGTAACCCTGAAACAACGGATGAATCAGTTAAAATGCTTGTAAGTTGCACAAAGCCACTTAGTACAACGAATGCACTTTGGAAAGGAGCTTTTTGATGTTCACTCCTCCAGGGCTTCCATTCAATCATCGAAAGACACAAAGGAAATTCTATGAACGTTATGACAAGAAAACATATTCCTTGTGTGTACGTGCAAGTGTAGAAATGATTGAAGCAACTTATGCTTGAAAATAATTAGGCTCAAATTGTGTAAACTGTTGAGACAGCAACAAGTTTTTACGGACTCAATGTGCATGATTGAAGTGCGAAGCTGGGGCAAACTTCCTTCTTTTTCAATATCCAACCTTCCGAGTGAAGATTAGATAGATAATATGCTGCATCCCCAAGAAAATGAAACATTTTTGGTTGAGAAAGAAATGAGTAGCTGGTGGGGTTAAAGTAAGAGTTGGCATGGGCGAGTTGCCTGTTTCAATGATGGTCACCAAAGAAATGTGAACCAATCAGTAATGTGGCTGCCCGGCTCAGAAAGTGGCTGGTGCAGAGTTCTCGTATTCTTTTAACTATGTTCTCACACCCTCTTTCTGTTTTTAACCAGCTCACTTCTAACCAAACTCTCTTTTTCATTTTACCTCAGCACAACGAGATTACTCAACCGTATGAGTTATCTCCCCCACTCTTTGATTTTGACCCCTCACCCCTCAATCACTCAAGGATAACTTCTTGGGTAGGAAACACTGGTTAACGTGGATCCATAGAAGTTCTTTTAAGCTCTCACACTGATTCCCAGGAATGTTGTCCTAAAAGATATGTTGCTCAACAGTTTATCTTGAACAAATATAAATCTCAGCTTTTTGAATTACATTGTCATCAGAATGTATGCTCCTTAATAAAATATCATGAAATATTTGAGCATTTGAACTTTGAAGATTTCTCAGAACAATGATATTGAAAGAATGAAATGAATTCGAAACACTTGTTTGAAAATCTGACAATGTATCAATCAGATCAAAATATGAAAGATATTCATTAACGGTTAGGGTATCAAAGAATTGGATCTTTTGTTTATATGAACAAATATAAACAATCTTTGAATGAAACGGTTATGCTCTTACGCTGAAATGAATATGATGCTCAACAAAATTGGAAATTCAAACGGGAGTATTACCATCGATAAAGTTGTTTCGTTTTGAGACGTGGTAATAACAAAGTCAATATGAAGCTGAACCGGTGTGTATGAATACTTGAAAGTATATAAACAAGATAATACGTAAGTATTAATCTTTGGAAACACACGGTCAGAAATAATAGTGTAATTTGAGATAATCATGAAAAACATTTAAAATCACACTTCTAAAATTATAAAATCTGTTTGAATTAGAGAAGTGGTTTGAACATTTAAGAAAACAATTGTTCGTGTTTGAAAGTCTTTCTTCTTTCAAACAGTCTCAAGTTAAGTTCAGAAGATACTTACAGTCATCAGTATTATCTCCCCTCAAATTATGATCGACTGATTTAAGAATCAGATAAGCTCCCCCTCAAAATCTGCAAAGATCTTAATTTGACAAAATCAGCACATGTAACAATTAAAGGCTATTTTTTTTAAAGATTAAGAGCGAGTCCTGATCTGATATGATCAGAAGTCAATTATTCTTTGAAGTACGGGTTCTAAACTGAGGTGTTTAGAAGCCATAATCTATTTGAAGTCCAGGTTCTAAACTGATGTGTTTAGAAACCATACTCTCTTTGAAAAGCGGGTTCTGAACTGAAGTATTCATAAACCATTAACTTTTATGTGTGCTCCCCCTACAAAGAAGCATAAAAAGATATGTCAATAAGCACAAATATAAACCAAACAGTTTAAGAATTTCTCCCCCTGAAATTATGCATATGGTTTCAGCACAAGTACTCTTCTTCAAGTTGCACACTTCTCTTCTGTTTTCCAGTCATGTGTTTGGTAGTAAATAGGCATTCAGCACCGCACATGATAAACCTGCAAAACAGATTAAGTAGATTTTGGTACCCATTGCCAATTGGGTCCTGGCTTGTTATGTGCAGATTTCTTAGAAGGAATATTGTAAGTACCGTACCAATACTGAACATCTTCTTTCTTAACAAAATCATTAGTTCCACAATAAGAACAACATATGTGCTTTTGTGCTAACCTAATCAAATGATTTGCAGAATAGATAAGATTAGGTTTAACAAAAGACTTACCTTTCGGAGCATTGTTCTTCTTGTTCACCGTAGGTGGAGGAACAGATGACTTTGGCACATCTCTTTCAGGAGTTGAACCCTTTACCTTCCAAACCATCTTAACAGGTTTAAAGATAGGAGTATCTGAACTTGAAGCAGCATGGTTATAGAAAAGATTAGAAGAGCGCATCTGATCCTTTGAAGAAGTGCTTGATTTGACGGACTTTGCCGAAGAAAGATGTTCATGACTTGAACCAGAAGCAGTTGAATCATCATACGGCGATTGAACAATAGTATCGGCACTAGATTGTTCAGATAATTCAACGATGTTAATTGCTTCCAGTTTATGAACCTTGTCGGACAGAACATTCCTTTCTCGAGAAATCAAATCAAATTTCTTCTGTAGATCAGATTTGATCTTCTTCTCTTTCATAGCTTCCGTTGCTAAAGCAGATAATCTCCTTGTTAGCTTTGAGATTTCAGCCTGAAACATCTTTCTTTCATCTGAATATACATCTTTCACACTTTTCGCTTGAAAATCTTTAATTTTCTTCTTTTCAGATTCTTTTATTTCAATGTCTAATTCTTTCTCCAAATTAGATATTTGCATTGAAAGCTCAACACTTTTTGATTCAAAAACTTTTCTTTCAGTGTCAAACTCAGACATCTTTTTCTCAAGCTTTTCCTTTTCTAAAAATAAAACTTTTTCAAAATCGGAGTTTTGATTTGAAAGTTTTATGCATCTAAGCTCAATAGCTTTCTTTTCATCAAAACACTTCTTGGAAAACTCAGAAAATTTCTTTCCAAAGCTTGCCTTTTCTTTTTCAAAAAATGTTCTTTCTTTTCCAAACTCCATTTGTAAATTGGAAATGTTCTTAACAAACTTAGAGTTCTCATGCTTTAGCTCAGCATTTTCAGTTTCCAATGCTCTTACTTTTTCCTCTCTCTTCTTCATCTCATCTATTTCTTTCTCAAATTCTTCTCTTTCCTTTCTCATCACTTGTTCAAGATCAGATATTTTATTTGTTAGCTCATCGTTCTTTTCCTCTAAAGAAAGCATCAGATTTGATTTAGATTCACAATCACACTTCTTCACACCAACTTGTGTTTTCAGAAAGTTAAACGTGTTTATATAACCTTCAATAAGTTTATTTTGTTCTGCAATTTTAGCCATATATTTAGAATTATCGCTCTGAATTAGGCTAGTTCTTATACTTTCTTTTTCAAGTTCTTTTTCTAAATGGTTTATCTTCTGAGAATCACTCCACCAACTTGGATATTTCGACATTGTTACTTGAAATGTTAAAAATGAAAGATCGTTAACAGATACTTCGTGAGAAGTAGAATTTGTGCGCTTGTACGATCAGAGAAAACACGATTAAAGTAAGAAAAAATTTCAGAAATAAAATTTGAAAAACAAATTGTAAATTTGTCTCCAAAAATTAATTCCGAAAAATTAATGCGGAAAATTGGAATTTAAATCGTCAAACCTGCAAAATATGAGAAAGATATATCAGTTACGGATAATTGCAGGCAAAAACTGATACAAACGATGAAAAATGAAAAATAATGAAAAATAAGGACTAAAACTGACAACTTACGAAACTAAAATGAAAAACAAGGACTAAAAAGGACAAAAATTCTAAAATTAAGACTCAAAGGACTAAAAATGAAAAATCCTAAAAAGAGTAAAACTCAAAGGACTAAAAATGTAAAAATCTAAAACTTACAAAAGACAAGGACTAAAAATGTAAAAAAACTGAAAGTTAAAACTAGAGGACTAAAACTGACTTAACCTAAAACCTAAACTACAGGGACTAAAACTGCTAAACCCTAAAACTAGAAGTCCAGGGACCAAAAGTGTCAAACTCCTAAACTAATTAAATGGACTTAACGGACTCTTAACGGAAGGACCAAATTTGTAAGAGACTTAACGGAAAAAGCTAACGGACAGTTAGTAAAAGTGACACTAACGGACTAACTAGGACTTAACAGAACTAGGACCTCAAATGTAATAAAAACTAACGAAAACTAACAGAACTAACGGAAAAAGGACCAAAAATGTAAAGAAATTAACGGAGTACTAACGGACCCCGTTAGTACTGTTCATCATCATTGAGTTGCGACTTCGATGAACTCCGGCGGTTTTTCCAGATTCCGGCGAGATTCCAGTGACGTTTGGGTTGCGACCCGTTGCGATATCGCAACAGTTGCGACAACAGGTTTGTTGCGACACAACTTTCACTTGAGTTGCGACTCCGATGAAGATTCCGGCGAAATAAGCAGTTTCCGGCGAAGGTTACCCAAATTCCGGCGAACTCGAAAAACTTATATATCTTACTGATTTCTCACCCTTTTTCGATTAAAAAAAATTGTTGGATGATCGAAAATCAAAAACGAAACGATATGTGATGAATTAATATATCAAATCTCAAACAAAATGCAGATCGATCAATATTTCTTGAAGCCTTCGATGAACTCTCGATGCATAAGATTTCCAAAACAACAACTTGTTGATGAAAAAAAACGATTCTGATAGCTGTAATCTAGCCAGAAACACAATTAAAATCAACCTGTAGAATCAGATCAAAACAAAAAACGATCCAAACTTAGATCTATCTTCCATTTTCATATATTACTTCGATGAACACCAAAAGTAGCTACTGTTCACTTTTAGACATTTCAATAAATTGCAATTGTTGATGAAAAGTGATTTTATAAATTGCAAAATGTTTCAATCAACAACTAAGATCGATATATGAACTTGAATCAAATCAAAACTCAAACACTTTCCAGATTAATGAAGATTTTCAATAAAATCTCAAAAACCCAAAAACTTTTCAATTTCTCAAAAATTGATAAAAATTTAGGAATGATGCACAAATTCAAATCTGTTAGGCTCTGATACCAATTGAGAATTATCAGGTAACAAGATTAAACCATTAAAACCTTTGTATTTGATTGAGAAATGTAAAAGATGAGAATTAGGAACAATTTCTCTTGGAGGCCACACACACACACTCTTGGTGGCTATACTCTAATGACCTCACTACCAAACCCTAACAAATTGGGTTTATAAACCCTTTGACCAAACCTAGCTATTTTGACTTTGACCTTTGTCTAATACAATTAGACTAAATACAATTATCCCTAAATCTTGGATACATTGTGTACTAACAGATTATTTCCTTAACTTTCTCCACATTTATCTCAATCTCTCTCTCTCACAAAATTCCGGCCACCATGATGATACAAACCACCGGCGACAGAAGGTGGAGGAAGTACGGTGATCAACCGCTACCAGCTTTCGTTTTTGTAATTTCTTTAACGAAATAGAAGAACCGTAAGAAACACCTCCACGTGAGCATCGGTTACGACGTATCTGAAAACACCGCAAGCATCCCGGAGGTCGTGGTAACGCCGCGGGAATGTACCACCATCGTATCCTGTTTGACAAGTATTATCCAGGCTACCTTTCGGTAAGGTTTTCGGCGATCTGGGTTTCATATCGATTCTGGTTTCATATTGATTTCATATCGATTCTGGGTTTCATTATGATTCATGTTTCTGGGTTTCATATCGATTCTGGGATTCATATCGATTTTCATCTACTAAAAAAATGTTTATGAAAAAAATGTTTTTTTCTCTTATGAAACGTGAAAATTTCGAAAAAACGGTTTATGAAACTTATGAAAAAACTGTTTATGAAACTCGAAAAAATTATGAAACTCGTCGGAATTTAGGGGAGGTCGCCGGAGTGGGAGCAAGTTGCCTGATTGGAGATCGCTGGAGTGGGAGGAGGTCGCCGGAGAGAGAGAGAGAGAGAGAGATGAAGATAATTGAGAAAATTAAGGAAGTTTGTTTGTTGCTAAAATTATGAATATTTCTAAAATTACGAATTTGGAGGAAAAGACCCAAATACCCTTGGTTTCATGGTTTACATAAAAAAAATTACATTTGAAGGGGACTCTATATATATATATATATATACATATGCATTATAATAAACCCGAACCCGAAGCAATCTGAAATATGAAATCTAAAATTCGGGCCTTGGTTTCCATATTGGAAATCTGATCGGGTTTTTGATTTGCCCACTCGAACCCCTACAATTATTTCTTAAATCATTTTACTCAATATGGTAAATTAGCTGATAGTTAATAAGTTAGTTTATTATTGATAAGTTAACTGATAGTTAATAAGATAGTTTATTATTGATAAGTTAACTATTAGTTAATAAGCTAGCTGATAAATAAATACAAAAAATTACTTACAAATATGTAAAATGATCAAAAAATTCATCTTAAAAGAAACAGTCGATTGTAAAATTTTGTAATATAATTCAAGTAAATTTCTAATGATATAATTAAAACAAATTTCTCATAATATACTTGTTTATTAATACAAACAATATATATAGTAAAGAAAAAACAAATTTAAAAAAACTACATTAATCTATGGCTTATATAATATGAATAACAGTAAAATTGGTCAACCTCACATATTTTAATTAATTAATATATTTTCAAAAATATAATTAAAAATTAAAATTAAACATTTTAGCTAAATTATAAAAATATTTTAATTATCTATGAAATAAAATAAATCAATCTTTAATTTTTATGTAACTCAAATAATTATATTTTCTTTAATATCTAAATTTATTAATAATAATTAAAATAATAAATAGTTAATAACATTTGTAAATAATTAATAATTATAACTAATATCTATTGTATAAAAAAGTTAATTAATATATACTTATAATAGTTTTCATAATTACAATTATTATAAATTAATATTTATAAATAATTAATGTTTGATATAATATTTATCAATAACTCAAGTTACTGATAAATAATAGTAATTAACATTACCTAGGGTTATAATTTAAAAAAAAGTCAAAAACTTCTCATAAACAACTCTAGATAGTTTATGTATATACAAACAATTACTCAAAAAATAAGGTAACTTATAAGCTATCTTATATTTGCCAAACAATGTCATAGTGTATGATATATTACTTAATAAAAATAAAAAAGATAAAAAGAATAATATGTTTCTTGTTTAACGGATTTTTTAAACAAAGTTTATTACAATAACGAAACATCAATTAATGAATAACAATTATAGAGACAACAATTGTAATTTCAAATAATTTTTTTTAACAAACCACATAAATAAAGGATATAACTTACACATAATTATATGTAAATAATTAATGATTACTATATATTTTAGTTTAAAATATCTTAAAAAACATAAATAAATGCACTACTAAACGAAAGACTTTTACCTACGGCGTTTTCCCTGGAAAATCTGTCGCTAAAGGGTGATTTGTCACAAAGCCGTCACAAAAGTTGGTGGGTAATGCAAATCAGTGGTCCATGGGTATTTTCTCGAAAAACATCGGATTTTACCGAACCATTGATATTTCTTGGATGATCCCTGGGTAATCACCGACGAAAATTTCCCTGGATAAATTTTGTGGGTAAAAGTTATTTTTTTTGTAGTGATGTTTTATAACATAATAAACTCATAAAATAATAAAAGGGTTCAACTATTTTGTGATGATGATGTTTGGTTGAGAATAATTCCCCAACAAAGAAGTAGCTCCTTTGATTGCCATTAAAGAGACATCTTGATGTCACCTTTATCATTAGTCTTACTGCCAATAGTTTTTAACCATAAAACAAACATCATACAAAATGATTGGTAAGATAATAATAAGGGCAATGGAGGGTATTACTAGGTAGGGCATATTCGTAATTTACAGGTTTAGGATTAGCCTTTCTTAATTATAGAGAGTACTTATATTAATACAAAATAGGTGGATCGTAGGATCCCACATTGGTTGGCAGTGGAACAAATGTTGCCTTATAAAAAGGACTTGATACATCATCTATCAGACGTGTTTTAAAATCGTGAGTCCAAGTATATGCACAAAGCATACAATATCTGGTACGGTTGATCTGGTAGGTTATATACACCATATTTGGGCAATTAATTCTTGTAATTAATTATTATACAAAATATCAATTTACTTGGCTATTATAACTTTAAGCAGTTGATTTTGATAAGTAGATTATAATTCTTCAAATCGCACAATTACCATTTTGAAAATAAAAATCTGAACATACTCTTAGATTTTTAGTTTCACGATTTAGCTAGGACTAAAGCTTCGAATTGATCAACGCATTGTTGCCAATCTCGTGAAAAACTTAAACAAGTTTGTGAAAATTGGCAACGTGCACTACATACAACTCGTTTAAAGGGTAAAATTGTAACTTTATTTATAAGTAGTAGCTTTGTTTAATAAGTTTTCACCTTTCTTGATTATTTTGGTGATTTTAATGCATAGCAAAGGCAAATAGTTAAAGCAAAACAACCATTTCAAATGAAGATTTAAACCCAAAAATCATCATATGGCTGAAAAAAGTATGTTGTTTGTTTGATTAACATTTGTACATTTTATACAAAGATGTTATATACAAGAAGTTCACTACTACAAATATGACTTTTATACGCGCTTAATTATATGCGGTTTTTGTTGTTTTTTCAAAAACCGTGTATAAAGGACAGATCTGGACCCTTTTTACACGGTTAAGGTTGAACCGTTGCTAAATCTAAGATTTTATATGCGGTTCTAAATTAACAACCGTGTATAAAAGGTACTGGACAATTACAAACGGTTGCATCCAAATAACCGCGTAAAAATGTCACCTTTTATACGCGGTTGTGTATCAAAAAACCGCGTACAGAGAGGTTTTTTTATACGTGGTCGTATCTAAAAAAACCGTTTGTAAAAGGTACAATTACACGCGGTTTTGAGCAAGGAACCGCGTACGAAAATAACTCCTTTATACGCGGTTGTTTGTTAAAAACCGCGTACAAAGGTTTGTTTTTACACACGGTTTTTAGTATACAACAGGAAACCCACCAAATAGATTTCTCTAATTCCAAAATTCAGATAGCGCCAAATCGATTTCCCTAATTCCAAATAGCGCCTTTTTATCGATTTCCCACGTTTTCCCTAAACCCATCCTAAACCCACGATCGGCACGCTTTCTCCTCCGGCTCTCTCTTTCGTTTTCCACGGTCGACTTTCTCCTCGGCTGTCTCTTTACCTTTCTCCTCCGGCGAGCAATGACGACGAACGATGGTATCTCCAATGAAGAATATACTTCCGACGATGATCTCTCCGTTGAAGAAGCAGAGAATACGTCTTCAATGCCAGGTATGGTTTTTAAAACCCTAAGTCTCGATTGCTCTTACTCTTCGATGTCTGATAAGAGTTCAACTTTTAGCATCTAATAACATATCATTACCCTTTCTCCATTGCCTATACTTTATAAAATAGCATGTGTAGGAAACGTGAGTTGGTTACTTAACAATATATAAGCATAGCTGTAGATCTTTTTCTCATACCAAAATATCTTCTTTCTTTCACATCCTTTGTAGCATGTAACCTTCATCTATGCAGCATAACACAAGCTATAATGAAATAACTCAAGACATAAAGAAAGTTTAATGGGATGTAAAGATGTGTAGCTTTCGTGTCACGTGTTTTTTTATAATGTCAATCAAATGTCGGTATGACATGGTTGTTATATACTTGTGGGGATTCACCGCAACATGGTAGAAACTATGATGGCGGAATTTTCTTAGGACAGCTGTCACTGAGAGTTTAGCATGGAAAGCTGGAAGAAATTGGATGTAATTCTAGTTTTAGGAATGAGATCTTTATGATTATGATGGCTTATTATGAACTAGAACATTTAGGTTGATATGAAGATGAAGTAGAACTTTGTGAACATAGTAAAATTGGCCTAAAAGGGAAGATATTTAAGATATCTTGTTTCATTGTTTTCATTAATGATAATATCTCTTCGAATGTGACTACTCTCCCCTGGACATTCGACTTAATCACACGACCGCTGCTATGAACAAAA
Organism: Saussurea involucrata; assembly: GCA_033807775.1. Lineage (NCBI taxonomy): Eukaryota > Viridiplantae > Streptophyta > Magnoliopsida > Asterales > Asteraceae > Saussurea > Saussurea involucrata. The sequence continues at coordinate 155,632,693 of CM066322.1, read as the reverse complement.
CAGATAGCAAACAGAAACGAACAGGGGGCAGGGACAGCAGCTTAAATGACCCAACTACTGCCCCTGCACATTCGACTTAATCACACGACCTCTGTTAGATAACACGAATGAAAAACCTGTCGTGAGCATACTTAGTGGTTAAAAGAGCCATTTTGCTTTGGTACTTGTGTCTATCGGCTAGTTTTTGTACAAGTGTTTAATGATTCCTAGCTACTTACTTGGGGGAAATTGAGAACAAATTAACAAGTATATATATAAAAGTCATATTTGTATATATATATAAGCAGCTTCTTAACAATCAACATAAGTACTGTGCATTATATTATTAATGAAATTACTAGTCACTGCAGGGTAAACCAATGGGTTAGTGTTTTGGTGGGCTATAGTTGGTATTGTGATAAGGGTATGTGGTGTTAACAACCACATAACTCAATGATAAAAAAATAAAAACATTTACTGTAAAGTATGTAGATGGAACCACCTTACCAAGTCCCTGTTTTGCTGAAGTCAGATGTATTTACCATAACAAATATCTAATGTATATTCATACATGTATAAGTTTATATATATATATATATATGAGATTGCTTATCGTTCCTAACATCTCAGGCAACAAAGAACCAAGGGGATCGAGACCCACGCAAAGGTCGACCCAAACCCGAGGGGCGACAGCAATGACCAAAATAAGGAATTGTAAAGATTGTACAATTGAATTTTGTCACGATACTGGTCGGCCGGTCGGTCCTTATTCTTGTAAGTATGCTAATTGGGTAGGATTGGAGGCGAGAACGAAGATCTCAATACTCGTACCTGATTGGCACAAAGTTGACGCTGATGAGAAGGCTCGATTATGGGCAGCGATAAAGGTATACAATACATTGCATTGTCATCATATAAGATATTGCATATTATTATCGTTAAATGACTTTGTTTTGATCAAACAACAAAAGTGGAATTTAAATGATGACAAGTTGAAGAAAAAGACGATGTCGATTGCTTCCAACTCGTGGAGAAGCTTTAAGTCAGTGCTCGTAAAGTCGTACATGAGAAAAAACAAAACACCATACGAGAAGTACCCGTATGTTAAACCAGACACGTGGGTTGAGTTCATTGAGATCAAATCGACGTCAGAATTTGAGGTATAATAACAATAGCCTTATTTTTTTAGTGTTATTATAGATTGATATGTTCCTAATTTTATTTATAACAATAGGCCTAGACGTAGCTTGGTTTATGTATTAGATTCGATGATGTCAAGCGGAAAGATAGCCGAAACTTACAAGATCAAAGGCCTAATTGACACGTAAGTAATGTATCACTTTAATATACTATTGTTGTTTATTTATATAGTTAATCGACTAATAACACAAATGTGTTGTTATTTTTCATTTAGGGCTATTTCAGATTACCATCGTGCCATAGGGTCTTCTCAAGCCAACACTTCGGTTACATGGAGATTAAACAAGGTATAATTCATATATCCTAACAATTTATTTCGTACTTTAATTTGTTTAACCACTACTTTTTTTACACTTTAGTGTAATCAACAACAAGATGGTTGGGAGTGTGGTTACTATGTAGTGAAGCAAATCTTCCAATTTGTGTTGCATGAACAATATGCTTTCAAGGTATGTGTTTTTTAAATTCCTTTCATTTTATCTATATATCGTACAAAACACTTTATTTTGTTTATAATAACACCTACTTTCAAAACTTATGTTTTACAAAACTTATATATAGGACACATGGACGACGACGACGGCCTCAATTACACAAGTAGAAGAGATGGCTTGCATGATCGCAAGATCGTTTACTTTGAGGCGCATGAAAGATGGTAAAATGTGATAATAAATGGGGGGATTGTTTTAAGAATTATTAGACTTGATTACACGATAAAAAGTATTAGAATGTTTTGTTAGTTGGAGATGTTACATTTACGTTGACGATGTTTAAAGTTTAATGGTTAATGGTTACTTTGAGATGCTACATTTACGTGTCTAGCTGATTTTTGTACTTATTTGAAATTGTGTTTGAAATGTTTCATTATTCCAATTGTATTTGGAAATGTAATTTATCGAATAATGCATGGTAACAAAATCGAGGAAAATATTAAAATTATAAATATAACTCATTATACACGGTTCTAGTGAAAAAACCGTGTACAAATGTCTGCATTTTTTTATAAATTGCTACATTTATACACGGTTTTGTAATGAAAACCGTGAAAAATTATTACAATTGTAAACGGTTTTAGCAAAAAAATGTGTAAGATAGACACTTTTATAAACGGTTGGTAGGACTTCTTTAAACGGTGTCATCTAAAAACCGTGTAAGATTGTGACTTTTATACACGGTTAATATTCATTTATAAACGGTTGTAAAACCGTGTATAAAAGTCGAGTTTTATACGCGGTTTTAGAACCGCGTATAAAAGCCGATACTTTTACAAACACTGGCCATACACGCGGTTCCAAAACCGCGTATAAAGTCCAAAACAACCGTTTATAAAAGTCATATTTGTAGTAGTACGTGGTTGTAGGATGAAAGTGGACAACCTAACAAATTCTATCATTATGACACAAATTTCTAAAAGTTTTATCAATTACACCATAATATGACTAAAAGATAAATCGTCTTATTAAACTTTTTACATGACACTTTAAAAAAATGTTTTATGAAAATGTCACAAAGGCTAGATTTTGTTGTAGTGTCACTATATTGAAAAAACAGAATTGTGATTTTAATGATACTTGTGTAGTCATATATCCTAACCGTTTAGACGTGAACCTGAGACTAGTATCATATGTAAGAACTTTGGTAATGAGATAAAAATTCAAGGTCATAAATTTTTTGGGGGTCAAAAGTAGATACTTATATATATATATATATTATGAAATTTATAATATGAAAATTCAAAATTTCAAAATTTCAAAATTTATGGGGTCAACGATCCCCGAATTCCTGAGGATAGATCCGCCAAGCGTGTGACAACGATGGTGGTTTCGAGAAAGGGGCAATAAGGAGAGGGAATGTGGGTAGGGGAAACATTTGTGGAGAAGAGGGAAGGAATATGACATTGTCATTTGTATTCAAGCCAATTCTAACGAGCTAGTGTGTTGACTCATGTCAAGCACAAATGGTAGCGAAAGAGCAGTTAATTAAATAACATAATGTATAGACATGACTTGTGTGTTTTCCATAACCATATTTTGTTTTCATACCGATCTCTACTTTTCCAGAAGGCTCATCGGTCACCTAAATCAATCAGTGTGTCATCATCATGGGACGTGAAGCTCATTCTTGCTTCTCGATTTGCTACATGAATCGATATGAACACATAACAAATATGCGAAATTGAAAGTTCCTTCTCAAGCAAGAAAAGAGAAAGAGAAAAATATTCTAGGGACCATTTTCATGCACTCAAAATTCTTGTTCGATTATAGAGTCAACTAAAAGCATTCATTTATTCTTTGATGCTCAATTGACAATAACTATTTATTAATATATATATATATACATATAATCTTAAAATTCGAGTTTACAATTTGTTACTATATATGTATATCTTTATAAATTACTACTATACTTTGAAATTCATAATAACTAACAAGATTATAAACCATGCTCATGATAAGCATTGCATTTTACCAATATAACAAAATACTCCAAAAATTTAATATTTCTTAGTGTAGAATTGCATTAGTTTTCAATTCTCAGTTTGTAACAAACGTTTACATTTTATTATATTCTTCAAATACAAAATAAAATATAATTCAAATTAACTCGGTTTTAGATAAATAGATTGAAATTGCATATATATATATATATATATATAGAGAGAGAGAGAGAGAGAGAGAGCCATAGAGGGATAATAATTTGTAAGCCTCTAAATGTGTGTAAATTTTGGATTTCATAAATTTTCTTGATGAAATTGTTTCATGAAATTGTTTATTATGATAAAAGTGTTTCATATCATTCATTTCTTGATGAAATTGTTTCATATATTTGTGTTTTTTATATAAAACGACAAAGTTTTATCAAACTGAGAAAATATATGAAACAGTTTCATAAGAATGAAAAAAAATATATATTAAACTACATAAAAACACAAATATATGAAACAATTTAATCAAGAAATGCATGATATGAAACAATTTCATCAAAATAAACAATTTCATGAAATCATTTCATCATGAAAACCTATGAAATTCAAAGTTTACACGAAAAAAAAGTTTACAAAATAGTGGACCACTATATATATATATATATATATATAGTTGTAGCAATTTTAAATATCTATAAAAACATTTAAATAACGAACTTTTATGCAATCAAATCCTTAAAATCCTCATCCGACTAGTTTCACATTCGAATCACACGTAATCATTGTTATAGTTAACTAGTGTTGGGTTCGTGCGTTGCACGGTGACGCCAATTTGTTTTTAAAGATAATGAACCGAGTTAAAATAAATATATATTGATTTAAAAAATAAACCTAGTTTGCATCATTAGTTGATTTTGATTCCTACTATGGTTATAAATTTCAAAAACTTTCTATTCTTCTTTTTTATACATATCGTCTTCTTCGAAACTATCATATTCCCATCAATGTGCGTTGATGAAACTCAACCTTATTTTAAGTCATTATCATTTTCACTTTTATTTTGCACTATATTGTTTTACCATTTGGTTGGTTGTTATTCCAACCATGGTTATAGATTTTAAAACATTTCTTCACCCTTTTATATATTCATCATCTTCTTCCAAACTATCATCTTTCTATTAATGTGAGATGATGAAACTCAACATTATTTCAAAACTTGAGGAATACACAAACCTCATCTTGTCAAGTCATTATTCTTAGTTTCTCTTTTAATATATATATATATATATAAACTTAACCACATTTCAAGATTTAAAAAAACATTTTGTAAGAAAAAGAATGTCTACTCATTTGAGCCAACAATATGATTTGCTACAAAAGAATGCAGTTCTCTTTTCATATATACACTTTCAACTTCCAAATTTTATTCTTTCGCTCAATATGGGATAAGCAAACTTAACCATATTTCATTGTTTGAGGAATACTCAAATCTCATGATACCAACTCATCTCATTTGATTTTTTTAATATATATATATATATATATATATATATATATATATATATATATATATATTGATTTATATTATTTTCTTCCTCCAATTTTTCTTCTCTCAACATTTTGGGATAAATAAACTTAACCACATTTCAAGATTTAAAGAAAACGTTTTGCCTAAAAAGTAATGACTCATTTGAGCTAACAACATGATTTACAACAAAAAAATGACTTCTTCATTCCATATATGTAATACCCCGGGTAAGTTTGTTAGTTAAATCCTAAATCAGTTAAAAATTATTTAACGTTATAAGTGATGATTAGGGTAGGTTTAAAATAAATTATAAAGTTATGGAGTGTTTTAGTCCTTATTGAGTAGTTTGAGCCAAAAGTGTAAGTTTGAGATATAAATATCTCATACCCTTCAGATATCCTCATTTTCCTCTTTTAGAAAGTGTGTGTGTGTGAGTTCTGAGCGAAAAGAAGCAGAGGACGAAACCTACGGATAGAGCATCAATCGATTGGGTTGGATTCGATATTGAGGTAAACTCCTTTACATTTTGTGTTTGTAATCAGTAATAGAAGATATCTATCGGTTTAGAAGTTACGATTTCAGTGATTGGTATTGATTTCAATCGAATCTAGGTAAGATGAAACCGACTGTGTTCTTAGACTCCCGGTGGACTCCCGGTCTGGTCGACTCCCGGTACTATGGAGTCCCGGTACCATGGAGTCCCGGTACCATGAAGTCCCGGTATAATAAACTCCCGGTGACTGAGAGTTCCGGTACTCTGTGGAGTCCCGGTACCTTGTTATGTTGTGATTTTAAGTCCGAGGTAAAAGTATAAGTGATGCAGTTGAGAGCGGGAACTAGTAGGCTTTATGTGTTTGGCTAGTAAAGCGGTATATGTATCTTAAATTGTTTCAGCTACTGTGGAGTCGAGGTGAAAGATAGAATCAAATTGAAAGAAGCCTGCGAGCGTGTTTGATAAGCAAATCAGGTGAGTTTTGCTTTAAAACGTTTTTGAACTGGGATACACATATATGTGTATATATATATGAGATGATTATGTGGTAGGAATATGATTATGTGTATATAAATGACAATATGATGTAATGAGATATATATTGTATTTATATAAGCTTTGCACTACACGAGTGCACTTGTTGCCGGGTTCCGGTGTGCGGACCGGTGTGTTGCCGGGTTCCGGTGTGCGGACCGGTGGTGTGTCGTAATTTCAGTACGGCGTTGATAATTTATTAGTTGGCTTGCAACCAACTAATATGGCCATTTGTGGAGGAATAAGTTGGGAGGGATGTACACGATGCACGAGTCTTGATTGGTATTTAAATACGTGTGATATATGTGTGTTTTGACAAAGGTTGTATATAAACTATTTGGATATATGGTTTTATATAAATTGGTTTTATAACGGGTTTTGAAATGACAGGGATTAACTCACTAGACCCGTTTGGTCTAACCCTCATTTTGTTTTCAAAAATATGTTTTCCAGGTCGAGGAATTGATAGCGGCAAAGGAAAGAATAAGGTGTAGACTGCCTTCGTGGACCGATGATGATTAGGAAAATGTTATGTATTTTGTAGTTACGAAACAAAAAGGACCATACTTGGTTTATTATGTAACTTTTGTTGTAATTCAATGATATGCATGTATGTTAGGTTATATGATGTATGCAATGGGAACCGGGTCGTTACAACTGGTATCAGAGCCCTAGTTTAAGGGATTTAGGTATTTGTATCTGTACCTAGACTTAAACTGCATGTGAATTAGGATGTCCCTATTATTGTAGAACCTTGGGATATTAAGTATAAAAGGTAGAATGAACATCATGTAAGGTAATTTCGTAAATACACCTGGCCAGTGTAATTGTGATCTTACAGGTACATGTTGAACCGGAATATCTTATTATATGGGGTATGTGTTTATGTGTATATTAATCTTGTCTGAATCTACAGAATGGCAAGCGGTACTCGAAATACGAATAGAGAGAGAGGAGGAAATCCTAGTAGAACGAATCCAACAGTCGGGTCGAGGGGAAGAGGGGGAGCACGAGGAAGGGGCAGAACTGGAGGCAGAGTTCAGGGGCGAGGAACAGAGTTTATTACAAGAGACGATTTGATGGCGGAGATGGGAAGACTGCAAGCTAGTATACAGACAATGTTTGATCAGAATCGTCACAATGAAGCTGAAACACTAGATCGTGAAGCAGGAGGTGCAATGCCAATTACACCAACTGTTATACCGATAACAAGGAGGTGCGACTACAAGATGTTCTTAAGCTATAGACCTCCGACCTACTCAGGAGACAGGGATCCCGTGAACGCGATGAGATGGCTGAAGGAGATAGAAGTTATCTTCAAGACAAGTAAGTGCGCTGAAGAAGATAGAGTATTATACGGAACGGTGATGTTGAAGGCGGATGCTCTGTACTGGTGGGAAGCTCACATTGATTCCACAAGGTCGGATGTATACTCTACTTTTACTTGGGACAAATTCACAACAGCTTTCAAAGGACAGTTTTGTTCTCAAGCAGCAGTCAGACAGCTGGAAGAGGAATTCATGGACCTACATCAGAGAAGTTTATCGGTTAGGGATTACACTGCTCGCTTTCTGGAGAAGTCTCGCTTTGCGGAGTACTATGTTGCCACAGAGGCTCTGAAGATGGAAAGGTTTATCTTCGGGTTAAATTCAGAAATTAGAAAGCTAGTGATTGCACAAGGACCCGATACCTTCTCAGCCGCAGTAGATGTCGCAGAAAATGTAGAGCAAGATAATAGGAGAGACGCTAGTGATAGAAGTTTTGGAAAAAGGAAATTGGAGGAAATGACGTACGATTTGGAGGAATACGAATCCCTGAGGTTTGATAGTTATTTACCTTTCAAATCAGTTGAAAGATCATGTCCAAAATGCAATCGTGTTCATCAAGGAAACTGTTATGTGGAGTCCCGAAGATGTTACAAGTGCGGGAAGACTGGTCACATTGCTAGAGACTGTCACGTAACTCGATTTTGTTTCGTTTGCAATTCCCCTGATCATCTTCAGTATGAATGTCCACAATGGAAAGCACGTCAGGGTAGTACAACAGTGAGACCAACAGAGGCTGAGTCGGGAAAGGTACAAGGGTCTGGGGTATCGAGAGTTCAAGGTCGTGTTTTCCAGATGACGGAACCGGAGGTGGAAGAAAGTCCTGATGCAGGTACAGGTATAATGCTAATAAACTCTATACGTGCTAAAGTGTTATCTGACTGTGGCGCCAAATGATTATTGATATTTCCGTGCTTTTGTTAGTTATCTGTATTAGAGATATAGGGGGATGTGGGATGCCTATTCAGTTAGTTTCTATGGTTTTGATTGAGTTCGAGGTAATAGTGATAAGTATTCATTACCTTTTTGCTTAACCGAATTCTGGGACGAAATTCTTCTAAGGGGGAGATAATGTAATACCCCGGGTAAGTTTGTTAGTTAAATCCTAAATCAGTTAAAAATTATTTAACGTTATAAGTGATGATTAGGGTAGGTTTAAAATAAATTATAAAGTTATGGAGTGTTTTAGTCCTTATTGAGTAGTTTGAGCCAAAAGTGTAAGTTTGAGATATAAATATCTCATACCCTTCAGATATCCTCATTTTCCTCTTTTAGAAAGTGTGTGTGTGTGAGTTCTGAGCAAAAAGAAGCAGAAGACGAAACCTACGGATAGAGCATCAATCGATTGGGTTGGATTCGATATTGAGGTAAACTCCTTTACATTTTGTGTTTGTAATCAGTAATAGAAGATATCTATCGGTTTAGAAGTTACGATTTCAGTGATTGGTATTGATTTCAATCGAATCTAGGTAAGATGAAACCGACTGTGTTCTTAGACTCCCGGTGGACTCCCGGTCTGGTCGACTCCCGGTACCATGGAGTCCCGGTACCATGGAGTCCCGGTACCATGAAGTCCCGGTATAATAAACTCCCGGTGACTGAGAGTTCCGGTACTGTGTGGAGTCCCGGTACCTTGTTATGTTGTGATTTTAAGTCCGAGGTAAAAGTATAAGTGATGCAGTTGAGAGCGGGAACTAGTAGGCTTTATGTGTTTGCCTAGTAAAGCGGTATATGTATCTTAAAATTGTTTCAGCTACTGTGGAGTCGAGGTGAAAGATAGAATCAAATTGAAAGAAGCTTGCGAGCGTGTTTGATAAGCAAATCAGGTGAGTTTTGCTTTAAAACGTTTTTGAACTGGGATACATATATATGTGTATATAGATATATATGAGATGATTATCTGGTAGGAATATGATTATGTGTATATAAATGACAATATGATGTAATGAGATATATATTGTATTTATATAAGCTTTGCACTACACGAGTGCACTTGTTGCCGGGTTCCGGTGTGCGGACCGGTGTGTTGTCGGGTTCCGGTGTGCGGACCGGTGTATTGCCGGGTTCCAGTGTGCAGACCGGTGGTGTGTCGTAATTTCAGTACGGCGTTGATAATTTATTAGTTGGCTTGCAACCAACTAATATGGCCATTTGTGGAGGAATAAGTTGGGAGGGATGTACACGATGCACGAGTCTTGATTGGTATTTAAATACGTGTGATATATGTGTGTTTTGACAAAGGTTGTATATAAACTATTTGAATATATGGTTTTATATAAATTGGTTTTATAACGGGTTTTGAAATGACAGGGATTAACTCACTAGACCCGTTTGGTCTAACCCTCATTTTGTTTTCAAAAATAGGTTTTCCAGGTCGAGGAATTGATAGCGGCAAAGGAAAGAATAAGGTGTAGACTTCCTTCGTGGACCGATGATGATTAGGAAAATGTTATGTATTTTGTAGTTACGAAACAAAAAGGACCATACTTGGTTTATCTTCCTCCTTTCATAACACACTTTCAACTTTCAATTTTCCTTCTTCCCACTAATGTGGGATAAGCAAACCTAACCACATTTAAGTGTTTGTGGAATACGCAACTCTCATGATGTCAAGTCATCTTCTTTGGTTTTTCATTATAATATATATATATATATGATTTTTTTATCTTACCAATGTATATATAAGTAAACTTAACCACGTTTCAATATTTTAAAAATATTTGTAAAAAAAAGTGTTTACTCATTTGAGCTAACAATATGATTTGCTACAAAAGAATGTCTTCCTTCTTTCATATACACACTTTCAACTTTTAATTTTCCTTCTTCCTACCAATGTGGGATATGCAAATTTAATGTTTGTGCAATACTCAGCTAGATGTAACAACCCGAAATTTTAAGTATGTATTGAAAGTTTGGTGGCCGAAGTCTAAAGAGTGCAAGTTAGGATAAGGGGCCTTTTGGCAATTTTTGGGAAGTATTTAAAGCTCCAATTCCCTAGGGTTTCATTTTAGAAATCAATGTTTTGGTCCTTGTGTGTGTTTGGTGGCTAAGAAGAGAAAGGAAGAAGAAAGCTAAAGTGGGAAAACTCTTGTTAAGGAAGAAATTGCCAAGGTAATCATCTAAGACATCTTATTCTGTTGATTTCAAGTTTCTTATCCTCTGTTGTCTAGGATTTGGGGCTAGAATCAGTAGGGTTTAATGGGTTCTTCACCTAAATAACCCTTATGTTGAGCATTTTGGGTTTTGTTGTCTTCATGTCGATTTTGGTGGTTTAAAATGGAATTAATTGAATGATTATGACTAGTGGATGAACCCTTAGGTTTGTCTAATCGAGCTGTCATCAGAAAACTGAGTTTTAATCAGTTTTGGAGTTGAGGGTTTCGGCCAGTTCGTGGTTTCCGGACGAGGGAGTTCTTGTGGTTTCGGTAGTTTCCGGATAGGATGCAGGTTTTCCGGATAGTGTTGCCTTCGTAGTTTCCGGACGTATGTCTCCCCGGATAAGAGGTTTCCGGGTGTCAGTATCCGGTAAACAGGTGTGTCCGGAAGGTCCTTGTATCCGGAATGTCGGGGTATCCGGGAAGTGGGTCATCCGGACAGTTAGAACATCCGGATTGTGTAATGTCCGGACAATGTCATTTGGTCAGTGGGATTGAACGGTTTAATCTGATATGAATCAATTGCCCTTAGGTGTTCGTTTGGTTTAGCCTGGAGACATTTAAGAAGTGCATTCTACGATTAACCAAAGGTGAGTTCTCTCAACCTTTTTATGACGTACTATGTTTTACTGAATATGGTTCCTTTTTCGAGCATGAACTGATTTATAAAAGTTATGCATGTTTCCATGTTTTGCATGTTTATTCGCAAATGAAGTGATGTTTAAGGTTTTCATGAATATGTTTTCAAATGTATGTGTATGCTATGTGGAGTCGGTTGCACAGTGGGGTCAGGGTACCTTGGGATTTCTAATCCCTTGGGCATATGGAGGTTAGCTTGTAGGTTGGAATTTGTTTCCTCCTACATGAAGGAACAGGGGTCCACTTGGATTCCGGTGTAGACGAGAGGGTGTCCGTTAGGCCCCGATCGAAGTAGCTTATGCGATCCCTGAACCCTGTGTTGAACCTTGGATGATGTTTTTGAGAAAGATGTGAATGTATTTTCAATGAAATGACTTTATACTGTGATGTTTTATGGAGGGAATTCACTAGACCTTTTGGTCTAACCCTCGCTTTTCAAACTAAACCATTTTCAGGTATGCACGTAGTAAGAAGCTCAAGTAAGTGAGCAAGAACAAGATAGAGTACAGTTGCAGCATAGAGGCAGTGCAAGTGCCACCCGTAGAAATTAAAATATTCTCAGTTGTGTATAGGTTGTTTCCGCCAACCTTAGTTTATGATTAATGTAATGTAATGTTGGGACCTAGTTTTATTGTAAAGAGTATGATTTATTGCTATGTTTGTCCTGTGGATTTTTGGGACGTTACAAATGGTATCAGAGCCACAGTTTAAGGGATTTAGGTGACCGGACGGGCCTAAACTTAAACTTGGAAGTAGAAATCACAACTGAGAATCAGGAAATGCGTTAGGAGGGCACTATTATTGATATGGTAAATGCGTTAGGAGGGCACTATAGTAGATATAGGACTAATAAGGTACTGAGGACTGTCATGTAAGGTAAGTTTGAGATTCCACCTGGCCAGTGTAATTGCAAACTTACAGGTACATGTATGTGCTTAACCTGCCTTATTATTCCGAAGTGGTTGTCAGAAGCTAGTGGTTATGTCGTGTTCCAGTACTTTAGAATGTCAGCAAGATCCCTGAGGGGTAGATTGAGACCCCTTGTTGGGGAAGTTTCATGAGAAGTCACTTAAGATGTGATGTATGTATACATCATAGAGAAGAAATGTTGTATAGAGTGTTATGAGTTGTTTAGAGATAGTTCTTCGTGAATTCGGAGAGGATGAATGTTTGAGTTTGAGTAAGACTCCTGTTTCGGGAGAGTCCCAGTTCTAGAAATCATGGGATAGGTCAGTCAGGATGGTAAGGAAAGACTGTGTCGAAATCTTGAAAGTGTCAATGGAGCTCTGGCTTCTTAATCGAGCTTTTCAATAGGGTAAATGAAATAAGATACCCATAGTGAATTGAAGCATGTAGAAGTAGAAAGTGAGATAGTCGATCAAGGCGAAAATAGTATGAAATGGTTGAGTAAGTGAGATGTGGAAAGCGTGTTCAACAAGTTATTGCATGACCGAGAGGGCGATCATTGGTCGTAGTTGGAGTGTCAAGGATAAGTTGCGCAAGTAAAGCGGTTGACCTTGTTAGAGTGAGTAGCCTTCTTTTGCAAATAGAGTCTCATGCATGGCGTTCTTTTATGTAACATGAAATTTTCACGATTTAAAATAAAAACGTAAATGTCAACTTTGAACAAAATGAGTCAGCTTGTACGAGTGCACCTTTAAAGAAAAAGCGATTTCAGTTACGTCGCACATTGAAATTTTGAGCTTAACGATTTGCAAAGTATTTCACACTTTTAGTGATAAGTTAAATTTTTACAAAAAGGTCAAGAAAATGGTTAACTGCAATTCATTTATAACCAAAATGCTTATTGGCCTATTGATATCATACAAATGAGTGTGAGAACCGACTGGCTTAATTTGTGTTGGTAATTCTTTCAGAATTGTGTCATATGAAAAGATTTTCATGCAATATATTACTGTCGTAATAACATCGTTCGGATTGAGCAAGAGTGAGGTTCACGGGAAGATGCATGCAAGCGATTCTCGAATCGTTGTGCAGGACATTGAAGTTATAATAGTAATGGGGTCATGTGTACCCAAGTTGTTTCCAAATGTTGTTTATATAAAAAAAGGATAAAATGTACGAAATGATTTATTTACCGCGTCGTCATGCATGAAGGCTATGAACTCACTAGGTCATAGAGTATTATATTTAAGCTAAGGAAGGACTCCGAGAGTGGAGAGGGGTTGGTCAAATCAGGGGAGGACGTTTGTAGTTGTGATATATGTGTTCAAGAAGAGATTTGGACAGTGGAAGAGTCAGAAATGGGATGATAGTATCGGTTGTATGAGGGTTTGCACCCTTGTTCGGTAACTAGAAGTACGGTTGTCTAGGGACAGGTGTGTCCGGAGGAAGGACTTGAAGCCTTCAAGGTGATGGTGTAGCAACTCGTTTTTGAGTAGTGTGGTGAGAAAGAATGAAGTGTCCATGGCGTGGGGATATGAGTTTCGAAGGGAGCTGGTAATATTGATGTTACATGAGTAAGTTTCGAAATAGGGGCGACGGACTATAAAGTTAACTATGATGTGTAGGGAGGAATAGGTCCCGTAAGGAACTCATGTTAAAGGATAGGTTAAGGAAGTAGTTAAGAGTTGTCTTTGGTTGTTGAAGTCGGCAACGGTGTATGTTGGCCGAGGCCGAAGACTCAAACCAGATGAGTGTAAGTTGATAGAATATCTTGTAGAGGTGTTAAATTAGTAAGAGACTGTTATGTTGAATAGGCGTTCTATTTACGAGGTGAGGAGGGTCCGTAGAAGGACAAGATGTGTAACACAAGCGGAGTGAGTGTAGACTATACCAGCCAGTAAGAAAATGTGTCGTGTCTAAGAAAGGACTCGGATCATAAAGAGCTAGCTAGGATGTTTGTGTTTGAACTAAGTGTGAACTCGTGAGTCATAGTTCAACAAGTTGGGAGAGAACTAAGTAGCGAGACAGACTCGATTGTAGTATACGGGAGAATACGAAGGAAAGGGTGAATTGTGTACGAATGATCGTGAGAGACTTGGTCGGTAGTGTGATGATAGGAGTGGTGAATGTACGAACGAATAGTAGCTTCAATTGCCAAGATATCTGTGTCAGCCGGTGATGTAGTAAGGCGATGTTAGAAAGATGAAGGATTATAAGGAAGTCCTTTTGGGATTTCGGGTAGAGTGTACGTTTTGCAATCCCAATTGTTGAAGTACGTGGTTTGTAAGTTGGTGTTTATTTTGACTGTTATCGGAATGGAATGTCGGGGCAGAATTGGGTGATTACCCAGCTGTGAGACCAAGCTTTGTGGTCATGTATGTTGTTAAGTATATTCTTGAAGGCAGAGTAAGTTTAAAGAAGATGATGAATAGATTAGTCAAGCTGTAGTATAGTAGATGAGAAATCGTAAAAAAAAGATGAAAATTGTTCCTTATGCGTGAGGGAATGATCCTAGAAGGAAATAGTTGGAAATTTTGGTTATGTTTAAGGAATGACATGATGATGATTGTGGGTCGGAGTGGTAGTATGATCATTAGTTGATTTGAAATGTCATGATAGAGGTATAAGCCTTTGGTTGGTTGATTAAAATTTTATAGATTTGTTAAGTAATGACGTTCATTTGTTATTACAGGATGTGTTACAATCCTTGGGGAAGTGTTATTGGGATTAACACACTGATTGTTAAGGAATTATTTAAGGTAAATCTAAGTAAGAAATCCGGGATGACGGTATATATATATATCTGTCTGATTTTATGATCATGGTGGTTAATCGAAAGAATTGTGGAACCCGAGTTTCGAGGTGTTCCTGAATTAATAGATCCGTTTGTAATAGGGAATCCAAAGGGGGTGGATTATTAGAGTGAATAGGGGACGTTACTAAGAAACACACTTTGGGGTCATTGGAAGTTTAAAGAGGATGAGGGTTGTGTTAGTCAAAATGTGGTGGGATAGATGTGAAATCTTTAAAGAATGTGAATTGTTGCTTATGTGTGAAAGAAATGTCTGAGAAGGTAAAAGTTGGAGATTAAAGAATGTGTAGTGACGTCGAACACTGGTCTTGTTTCAAGACGGCTTGATGAATGCCTTAAGTTAGGATATTGATGCAACTGATTGGTTATGTAAGTAATGAGAAAGTGTTATCGGCATGTGGAAAGGTCGGGAGAGAGGGGCACGAAATGTTTGGTGGGCAGCGCTCCACGCTAACGTGGGGAGGTGAAGATGGTATGTCAGAATAAGTGAATGAATTGGAAGTAGTAAGCTTGACAGTAATGCCGAGAGGCGCAGTGTTGTGTAGATTGTCACTGGTAAGTGTGCGAACTTTTGGAAAGAGTATTGAGGAATGGAATTGTGTATGATTTTTGTGTAGGGAAGAAGTGGATGAGACAACTGAATGAGTAAGTTAGTAACTTTGTGAGAAAGGTTTAAACGAACTGGTCGTGGAGTGATTAAACTAGCGAGAATAGTATGATGTGACCATGGTTACTCCTCCCAGTTGGGTGAGGATAGCAGAGTTATGTTTTTATGATTGAACGAACGTGGCAGTCAACGAGAAATGGTCGTATTTCAGGATAGATTTAATTCGAGTAGGTGGACACTTCGGCAATGGGTTGGAGGCTCCTACTCTTAGTTACGTATAAGTATGGAGTGGTGTAGTGTTGAGGATATGAGTAATGGTTGACGAACCGTGGTCTAGGTGATCCAAGAAGGAGAAATATTATCTGCATAGACGATTGTTGGGTGGTACAGGATTGAGAGTTATGATACGATGAAGGAACTCTGGGTGGTGAGTTGTCGAGGTGTACAGGGTTGGCCAGGTGCCAAGCTGTCAAGTGGGTGTTTGTCTCTTGGTAACTGAACCTCTTGTGGTGGCGGAGGATTTAGCCAAGTTCCTTCTTAAAGAAAGTATAGATGCTTGAGAAGCCTTAGTTAATCTTCTGTTGTCAAGACCGATCGAGTAGGAACAGCAGCCTACGAGTTAGAAGTACCGTAAGAACTGAAGGAAGTGCACACAAGGTTTCTTGTTTCGAATTTAATGAGGTGGTTGACTGAGTCAGAAGTGGTTTTACCTTGGGGGAAGTGTCAGTTTTGGTGTGGGCGAGATACCCACATCTTTTCCTAATAAGGAATTCCGGGGACGGAATTCTTTTAAGGGGGGAGTGTTGTAACAACCCGAAATTTTAAGTATGTATTGAAAGTTTGGTGGCCGAAGTCTAAAGAATGCAAGTTAGGATAAGGGGCCTTTTGGAAATTTTTGGGAAGTATTTAAAGCTCCAATTCCCTAGGGTTTCATTTTAGAAATCAGTGTTTTGGTCCTTGTGTGTGTTTGGTGGCTAAGAAGAGAAAGGAAGAAGAAAGCTAAACTGGGAAAACTCTTGTTAAGGAAGAAATTGCCAAGGTAATCATCTAAGACATCTTATTCTGTTGATTTCAAGTTTCTTATCCTCTGTTGTCTAGGATTTGGGGCTAGAATCAGTAGGGTTTAATGGGTTCTTCACCTAAATAACCCTTATGTTGAGCATTTTGGGTTTTGTTGTCTTCATGTCGATTTTGGTGGTTTAAAATGGAATTACTTGAGTGATTATGACTAGTGTATGAACCCTTAGGTTTGTCTAATCGAGCTGTCATCAGAAAACTGAGTTTTAATCAGTTTTGGAGTTGAGGGTTTCGACCAGTTCGTGGTTTCCGGACGAGGGAGTTCTTGTGGTTTCGGTAGTTTCCGAATAGGATGCAGGTTTCCGGATAGTGTTGCCTTCGTAGTTTCCGGACGTATGTCTCCCCGGATAAGAGGTTTCCGGGTGTCAGTATCCGGTAAACAGGTGTGTCCGGAAGGTCCTTGTATCCGGAATGTCGGGGTATCCGGAATGTCGGGGTATCCGGGAAGTGGGTCATCCGGACAGTTAGAACATCCGGATTGTGTAATGTCCGGACAGTGTCATTTGGTCAGTGGGATTGAACGGTTTAATCTGATATGAATCTATTGCCATTAGGTGTTCGTTTGGTTTAGCCTGGAGACATTTAAGAAGTGCATTCTACGATTAACCAAAGGTGAGTTCTCTCAACCTTTTTATGACGTACTATGTTTTATTGAATATGGTTCCTTTTTCAAGCATGAACTGATTTATAAAAGTTATGCATGTTTCCATGTTTTGCATGTTTATTCGCAAATGAAGTGATGTTTAAGGTTTTCATGAATATGTTTTCAAATGTATGTGTATGCTATGTGGAGTCGGTTGCACAGTGGGGTCAAGGTACCTTGGGATTTCTAATCCCTTGGGCATATGGAGGTTAGCTTGTAGGTTGGAATTCGTTTCCTCCTAAATGAAGGAACATGGGGTCCACTTGGATTCCGGTGTAGACGAGAGGGTGTCCGTTAGGCCCCGATCGGAGTAGCTTATGCGATCCCTGAACCCTGTGTTGAACCTTGGATGATGTTTTTGAGAAAGATGTGATTGTATTTTCAATGAAATGACTTTATACTGTGATAAATGTTTTATGGAGGGAATTCACTAGACCTTTTGGTCTAACCCTCGCTTTTCAAACTAAACCATTTTCAGGTATGCACGTAGTAAGAAGCTCAAGTAAGTGAGCAAGAACAAGATAGAGTACAGTTGCAGCATAGAGGCAGTGCAAGTGCCACCCGTAGAAACTAGAATATTCTCAGTTGTGTATAGGTTGTTTCCGCCAACCTTAGTTTATGATTAATGTAATGTAATGTTGGGACCTAGTTTTATTGTAAAGAGTATGATTTATTGCTATGTTTGTCCTGTGGATTTTTGGGACGTTACACTAGAGACTGAGATGGGAGGGACAGGGTCGACGCCGGTGATAGAGATGGAAATAAGATCGTTGATGGAGATCGTTGTTGGCCAAACCACTGGTTCACCTATCCATTTGGTCCTGTGTATGTGCTTTTCTAGCCAAATGGTATTTGGTCTTTGTGTATGGTTCCGACGGTGTTGCCTCCGATGAGGTTTCATACATGGCGGTGCGTTTGGGTGATCTCTGTGTGTGTTGTGGTGCATATAGTTGCCGAAGATTGGGGTCGGCGGTGGGATTCATTGAACGAAAGGGAAGCACCACGTTTGTAGGGAGGGAAATAGATAAAAGGAGAAAAAGGTGGAGATAATTATGATACAGTAACCATAAATAAATAATTCCAATTATAATTAAAATTTAAAATAATTAAAATATATGCCCAAACTACCATTTTCTTAATATTTTAATAAATTTAAATTAGAAAATATCTCAATCGTGGATCAAGAAAAAGGACGACTAAGATCCAGTTGCATCGGTTTCACACTTTAAGAGGGTTGCAAAAGATGCTCCCCCCCCCCCTCTCTCTCTCTCTCTTATATATTGATGATTTATTTTATCTCACCAATGTAGGATAAGTAAAGTTAACCACATTTCAATATTTAAAAAAAAACATTTTGTAAAAAAAAGAGTGTTTACTCATTTGAGCCAACAACATGATTTGCTACAAAAGAATGTCTTCCTCCTTTCATATACACACTTTCAATTTTCCTTTTTCCCACCAATGTGGGATACGCAAACTTAACTATATTTCAATGTTTGTGGAATACTCGACTCTCATGATGCCAAGTCATCTTCTTTAGCCAACTTGGGTCGGTTAAAATGAGCCAACCTGGATCGGCAAAAATGAGCCACTCGGATCGAGAAAAATGAGCTATTTTGGGTCACCAAAATAAGAAACCACTGGATTTAAAGGTTTGACTAATAGGAGCTAACCTAATGAGTTGCATAAAGGCATCTCAACCCCCTTATATACTAACAACTTATTGTCAATTTTTAATCTCTCCATCAATGTGAGCTATACAAAATTCAACCACAACTCAAGAAATGAAGAATACTCATTTCTTAGGATACCGCCTCATACACTGTGGTTTCTTCTTTAATATAACATCAATGTGAGATATACAAAATTCAACCATAATTCAGGAAATGAAGACTACTCATTTCTTATAATGTCACCATATTCTTTGTGGCTATATATTTATATATAATGAAAATAAATTTTCTAACTATTAGATGAAATATTTTATCATTTAAATAAAATAAGTATTTAACCCAAAATTAAATCTAAATTTGGATCAATATTCAAGATTTCATGTTATCATCTTCTCCTTTATATAGTCAATTTCTCATCTAACTTTTCACTTCCTCACCAATGTGGGACAATCAGGATTTTCCCATAATTCATCGTTTGACGAATACTTCATTTTTATAATGTCATATCATCAACCTTGGTTCTTCGTTAATATATACTAGGTGTGACACTGCGTGTTGCGCGGTAACGAAATCTTATGATCAAAATTACATATATAAGTTGGTTATGGTGTGAAATTATAATTCTTTCAGTTGTATATTTTATCCGATTTTAGAGTCTGTGACATTAGATGTGAGAGCATTGTATGAAGTATAACGTGGATGTTAAACATGACAAAAAGTAGCAATAAATATTGTGATTCGTTTCAAAAAACATGAAAAGGATATATGTGAACTACTAAAAGACAATAAATATAACCATCAAAATAAGTTAAAAAATATAAAATTTTCAGAAAAATGAATTATGAAATAACTCTTCAACAAAATGCCACCTAAGAAACTTCATATTTTATGTTTAGATATATGTGAACTACTAATGCGAGTTTTTCAATTAAAGACGTCTTTGGTTTCGAAATTTTGTTATCATTTTGGAGAGAATAATGAAATACACATTTTTTATTCACGGGTAGAAAAATAGTTAACTTAACTAACATTTATAACGTCTTTAACTTAATTATATTTATAAAGAATCATCTTGTAACAATGTGTCACATCATTTCTTGTAGGTTTTTTCTTAATTAGATGATGAAAATATGAAAATACTATAATGAATATCTCTAGGAAGTTGTGTAGTTTGAAAGTTAAAGTTAATTAAAGTGGAAATGAAATTACCAAAAAAACCTTTTTATAATGAAATACATGTTTTTCATTTAGGGGTAGTATAGTCTTTAACTTATTCCATATTTAAAAAATTCAAAATAATGAGAAAATTTCTTTAGATAAATCATACTCTAACAATGTGCCACATCATTTTTAGTGGATTTTCCTTTAATATATATATAGATATACACGCACAAATTTAATATAAATAGGTTTGTTTTGCAAAAATCATTTAACCAACTAACCTTTACATTTTCAAGCAAATCTTCAAACAAAAAATTTCCATTAATGTGGGATAAAAAATCACATCATAATTTAAGATTTTAAATTACTTAAATCTTATAATGAAACTTTAACTTGTATGGTTAAAATAAGCCAACTCAGGTCGACCAAAATGAGCCAACCCAGATCGACAAAAATGAGCCAAATCGAGTCACCAAAATAACCAACCACATGAATTTAGAGGTTTGGCCAAGATGAGCTAACCCAATAAGTTGCCACAAAGGCATCTCAACCTCCCTTCATTATCAAACAATTCAATGTCAATTTTTCATCTCTCCATCAATGTGGGATATACAACATTCAACCACATCTCAAGAAATGAAGAATACTCATTCCTTAGGATTACTCATACATGGTGGTTTCTCCTTTAATATATATATTGATATTGATATATATATATATATATATATATATTGATATAGATATTAGTATGAAGGGTTAGCCAAAATAAGCCAACAATGTGAGTTTAGAGGATCGACCAAAATGAGGGAACTTCATGACTTGCCACAAAGGCATCACAACCTTCACTTATATATCCACAATTCATTGTCAAGTTTTTGTCTCTCCATCAATGTGGGATACACTAAAATAAACCACAATTCAAAAACTGGGTGATTCTCAATTCTAAGGATGTCACCTCATTTTTATAGGTTTTCCTTTAGACATATGTAGATGTAGATATAGATTTAAAACCTTTTGGGTGGAACAAAATGAACCAACCTATTAGTATGGAGGGTTAGCCAAAATGAGCCAACAATGTGAGTATAGATGATCAACCAAAATATGGGAACCCCATGACTTACCACAAAAGCATCACAAACTTCACTTATATATCCACAATTCATGGTCAACTTTTAGTCTCTCCGTCAATGTGTGATACATTAAAATCAACCACAATTCAATAAATGGGTGATTCTCAATTCTTATGATGTTCTTTTTTATGGGTTTTCCTTTTAGATATATATAGATATAGATTTAAAACTTTTGGGTTGACCCAAATGAACCAACTTATTAGTATGGAGGGTTAGACAAAATGAGCCAACAATGTTAGTTTAGAGGATCCACCAAAATGAGGGAACCCCATGACTTGCCACAAAGGCATCACAACCTTCGCTTATATATCCACAATTCATTGTCAACTTTTTGTCTCTCCATCAATATGAGATACACTCAAATCAACCACAACTCAAGAAATGAAGAATACTCATTCCTTAGGATGCCACTCCATTCATAGTGGTTTCCCCTTTTATATATATATATATATTGATTTAAAACTTTTGGGTTGACCCAAATGAACCAACTTATTAGTATGGAGGGTTAGACAAAATGAGCCAACAATGTTAGTTTAGAGGATCAACCAAAATGAGGGAATTGAACCCCATGACTTGCCACAAAGGCATCACAACCTTCAGTTATATATTCACAATTCATTGTCAACTTTTTGTCTCTCCATCAATGTGGGATACACTCAAATCAACCACAACTCAAGAAATGAAGAATACTCCTTCCTTAGGATGCCACTCCATTCATAGTGGTTTCTCCTTTTATATATATATATATATATATATATATATTGATGTTGATATATTGATATTGATTTATAGAATTTAATTTAGAAATTTAGACACCAACTTTAAATTCATTATTATTTCAAAAAACCAACTTTCAAAATCTCTTGTTTTATAAAATCAATTTTTAAAACTTTTCATTTTTGGAAAAACAAATTAAATGGCATTTATGCAACGTGAATTTGATCTTCATGTAAAATATAAAATTGATTTTCTAAGATATGAATGTTTAATAAATAAAGAATGTAACTAATTGACATATATGCCCCTTGAGGGACAAAAGTAAAGAAGTTTCCAATTAAGTAAGAAGAATGAAAGAGAATCTATAGGAGTTGTGAACACATTCTTTCTTCTCTTGCAGTTGCTGTTGTAGTTGCAGACTGAGTGAAGAAGGCTCACTTCTCTATGCCTTACTTTCACTTTCTTCACTTTGACTCATCATCAGTTTTGACCAGTCAACATATGGACCATGCTCCCCTCCCCCACCCCCTTCTTTTCTTGAAATTTGAATTTATTTCTATGTAATAAGTTATAATATAAAATAGATTTTCTTTTAGCTTAAACTGGATTTAAAATTATTTTATTTCAACAATTACTTGTAATTTTTTTTAAAATAAAGAAATCAGAAGAAAAAGTCACAAATCTTCAAATTTAAAAAATCTTTAGAGCTTATAATTGGTATGAGACAAATATCATCTTAATTGTTTGCATCAATAAATTAGATATATTAAAGCATTTCTAACACAATTTTTAAAATGGAGATTTTAATTAGGTATGTTTTTTGTTCCAATAAATTTTTCAAAAAAAATCTTTAAAATAAAGAAAGTGGAATAAAGAGTGTAAAATTCTCCAAATTTGAAGAGAATTTTTCAAGAATGATTACAATAAGAGAGAAGTAATTCTTAATATATTCACGAATAGAAGACTTTAAAATAAAAATAAAAATATTAATAATATAATAAATATATATTGTAGTGTCTAAACTGGAAATTTTTTTAGAGTTGAATGTATTTTTGTTTTAGATATTTGAAGTTTCATCTGCTATTTTAAAGAAAAGTTTTGAAGAATCTTTTGCAGACACTCTTATATATATTATTTAATTTAAAGTGATTGGGATGCATACTAAATTCATAAATTATCTCAATAACATAATAAATATTAAATTTCCAAAATTAAGTATCTATTGCATATATAATTGTTTTAAAATTTTGTATTTTTGGTTCTTTGTCTTAAATAAAGTTTAGGGTAGCTATGAAGATCACATTCATTCTAAAAAACCAACTTTAAGAAAATTTCATTTAAAGAACACAATGGCTGAATTTATTTTTCCAAAACATAAGCCAAGACAAAGATGGTCTAATTTCCGTTCATCGAATAATTTTTTCAAAAGTAAGTTCATCAAAACCATAAAGGGCAATGCTATTGCACCTCCTTTGATGTCAGAATCTGGTCATTTCATGTATTGAAAATGTAAAAAAAAAGACTTTTATGTTGATGTGTGTGAGAAGGAGTTCACCATAGTGGGACGTTATTAGCAATGTATAGGGATGCCATTAGTCTCCCCAACAGAAATTATGGATCCAACAAAAACGAAAAAAATGGTTTCATCTTAATACAGATTGTTTTTTAATATTATAGCCTAGAAATTTAGGCATTTTTATATCCTCAAATTTTAAAAAGATGAAGGAGGCAAACACAAAGATGAACAGAATAAATTAATTAATAAATAATATATGGAAAGAAAAAGAAAAAGAAAAACATGGAGGAGGCAAACACAGATTTCATAGGGATCCAAAGAAGATTTGAATGATTGTTTGTTTATTGGACTGACAATATATACTTTGATTTTTGCACCACCTATATATGTGTCACTCCTACACCTACCTATACCTACATCTGCTACCATTTTCCTCTAATTTCATTTCTATATTCTTATATTAACAGTGTTACTATCGAATTGACTAAATTATGTATTAAGATATAAAAAATAGAGAAATTAATTAAAATACCCCAAGTTTAAAATTGACTTAGCAAAATACCCCAAAAAATGAAAAGTTTATCAAAATGCCATTTTTTTCCGCGAAGAAAGCCCTCTATAGTGGGCAGGGACCAATTATGAAATTTTTTGCAAGATTATTTACACTTTCAGTCCCCATCGCGGGCCTCGTTCGCGGGACAGGGACTGAAAGTGTAAATATATCTTGCAAAAATTTTCACAATTAGTCCCTGCCCACGATAGCGGGCTCCCTTCGCGGAAAAAAATGTCATTTTGGTAAACTTTTCATTTTTTAGGGTATTTTGGTAAGTCAATGTCAAACTTGGGGTATTTTAATGAAAGACTCTAAAAAATATATGTCTTGATATGGGGAATATAAATATGTGTAAAAAAAAGAATTTTTACCTAAATATATCCAACATTATAGTGGGATGTAATTTATCCTAGCTCCTGTATTAAATAAATTCCAAAATAAATGCTCTTTGTTTTTTTTTTAAATAAATGTCTATTTATTTATTTTTTCTTAAACATAAGTTAACAATAGGGACTTGCACTATAGATTAGTAAGCATATTACGAATTTAGTTATACTTAGCAGATTATTCCAACTGTATAAATTTATCTTTTAATTCTATTTTTTGGACTTTTAAATGTGATATATTTACTTACACCGTGCTTCTTTATAGGTATATGTTTATGCTTTCTCAGCAAATTATGATGAAAACATTCAACCCATACAAGAGACAAGAAAACTTTCCATTAGAAACACATATACACACATCATTTATAAAATAGACATTTGGTGTAGTTTTCATTAAAGAGGATTAACTTCTTTTTTAATAGGATATATATTAGGGCAAATGATCAAATAATTGAAGACTTAAAAGGCATAATTAATGATTAAGAATGGAATGTGAATAATGTATTAGGTGTTAGAAATGTATTAAAATAAAAGTTACTTTGTTCTGTTTTTGTTTTAGAGATTTTTTTAAACTTACTAGTTACTAGTTACTAGTAGAGTTAGGATTTTTACCAGTGGGATAAACTGACATAAGGAAGAGTAGGTGGTTTGGGAAAGCTCATAGGAAATAACCACAACAAAATAAATGATTTTTGTTCATAAAAATCACACTTAGAAAAATTTTCATCGGTGATTCGATGCACCACCCACAAAATATCGATGGTTTCGGTGATCAACCATGGATCACCCACAAAATCCCTGGTAACAAGTTACCCACCAAACTTTTGTGACGAGGGGGTGAGGAGGTGGGACATATTGAGAAGGACGTGACATGAACGACTGAGGATGAACTTGGACGTATTATTACTTTCAGAGGGATTGATCTTAGAGAGGAGTTCTTGGAGATGACAAATTAATTTAGATGATTGCTTGTAGGACTATAACTGGGGAAATTGACCAAAATAACCATTTCACCATCCCATCTCCAACTTTTAACCACCTAACTTAATTTTTTACAAAAATAATCAAGATCCCGCAAGTCTGACACCGCAAGCCTTGCGGTGTCAGCTTTTTCTGACAAAGCGAGAAAAAAAATATTATTTCTAACAAAACGCAAGCCTTGCGGTGGCTTGCGGTTTTGTCATTTTTTAAAAAAAATAATTTTTTTTTCGTTTTGTCAGAAAAAGCTGACACCGCAAGGCTTGCGGTGTCAGACTTGCAGGATCTTGGTTATTTTTGTAAAAAATTAAGTGGGATGGTTAAAAGTTGAAGATGGGATGGTGAAATAATTATTTTGGTCAATTTCCCCTATATCTGTGGGGTTGGGGGGTGGAGAGTCTTCAATTATGTTTGGAGTAATGTTTGATAGATGTAAGGAGTTTCTTGGATACATATTAGGAGCTTTTTAGCTAAGTAGGCTACTTGTATTCTTTTATATTTTTGTCATTATAAAAACATTTTTTTTTCCTGCAAATTTGTGTGTTTTTAGTTGTACTTGTACTTTTTCTTTCTTTAACAAAAACATTATTTTGTAAGTCGGGATCATATGGGAAACAAACTCTTTGTCTCATAAGACACATTAAATGTTTGCGTACATTGTACTGCATACCCTACCTTCGGGAGGGATGTACTTAATTTGAGTGGTTTGGCTTGGTTTAGTTTTTATTGTGAAATGACATTCAGGGGCTGTTTGTTTTTTCTAAAAAACCTCTTAATACCTTTGAAGTCTGAATCGTTCAGACGTTTATACATTCAGACTGTTTGTTTTTTTCAGACTTCAGAGGCTCTTAAGTCTAAAATACATCTCAAATTAGAAGAGGTAACATAATGTCTTATAACCTCTTAAAGCGCCACCTCTTATTAATCAGACGTGAAATAAGAATTCAGACTTCAGACCTCTTAAAAAACAAACGCCACCTCAATGTGTATGTTATGATATGTGTAGGTGTTAATTCGAGCGAGTTTGGCAACCCTACACAGTAAGGTGAGTCTCATGCAATTTATTAGTAAACCAAAATTAATGTATATGTAAGTTTTTAGTATTTTAAAAAGATGAAAGTGATGCTAATTGTTTACATCTTTGCCAAATGTATTTTAGTACGTTTTGCATGAAAATGGCAGTGTGCCCACAAACTAAACTACAGGTATTTGTCATATTTTGTTATTATTGTAACCCTACGAAAATCACGGGGCGTGACACAAACACTTACTCATTCCATCCCACAATAAATGTCCATATTTCTTTAGCATCAACATCAAAAGTCCATTAGTAAACATTTTAATACATAGAGGCTCAATCAAATTTAACCATGAAAATGTTACTAAAGCATACAAATTAACGGAGATCGGTTAAAAGTCCATTAATCCTTGCAATCCATTTACAAAAACGACATGTCGTTGCTATAACTTGTAAATGAAACTTTTCGTCGCTGAAATTCACTTTTCTTCTTGTCTAACAAATATCTGGTTTCATAAATATATCTATTGTTTCTTAATATAAATCGTTGATCATAATTAATGAACTATAATCATCTTCCATAAATTCTTAAATCATAATAAATGAACATTCATCATTTCCATAAATTTCTTAATTGAATGGTATGTATGGTTTATATTTGATTTGTCCTATATATACGTATGTATATAGTCAAGTTCGTACGAGAACAGTAAACATGTAATTTTATGTAACATCCCAGGCCAACCGTACCAGATATTGTCCGCTTTGTCCACACACCTAGACTCACGCTTTTAAAACGCGTCTGATATGGGAGGTATCAAGTTCCTCTTATAAGGCAACCTTTGTTCCCCTCCCCAACCAATGTGGGATCTTACAATCCACCCCCTTGGGAGCCCAGCGTCCTCGCTGGCACACCAGTCCGGTTCCCGGCTCTGATACCATCTGTAACATCTCAGGCCAACCGTACCAGATATTGTCCGCTTTGTCCACATACCTGGACTCACGGTTTTAAAACGCATCTGATAGGGGAGGTATCAAGTTCCTCTTATAAGGCAACCTTTGTTGCCCTCCCCAACCAATGGGATCTTACATTTTACACTAAAATCACGTGTGATTTACTCAATTTTGGTCGTCGGGTGCTAGGTTGCCCACTCACCTAGCGTTGACCACGTTTCGTAATTAAAATCATATGTGATTTGAACGTTTTTTTGGTTCTCTTAATTTGACCTTGTTCTTGTTTGATCTTCCCTCTCTCTCTATCTCTCTCTCTATATATATATATATAGAGAGTCGGGTTCAAACGAGAATGATATATATTTAAAAGAATAATTTTGGACCAACCATTTTACTAAATAATTCTTTAAATAAAACTTTCTTAATAATCACCCAAAAGGGCATCATAGTCATTTGTTATATAGATTATATATAGAAACTAATTTATTTTTATATAGATTATGTAATAAACTTAATTAAGGTATTTAATTTATTCATTTTTTAATAATTTTGTATTTTAAGCATGATTATTTATTTATTATTTTTTACAATATTAAAATAAGTGTGATTTAGTTTTTCATTTTAGATATTTATTTTTATTGGATTAGGTTATTTAATAATTTTTTACAATTTTGTCAAAAATCAATTGTGATATTCACAATTAAGTCATGGTAAATCACATTTGATATCCACAATTAATTTTAAATCACATGTGATTAGAAAAATAGTTCGAAAAAAATTAATTCATTATGAATCACAAGTGATTTTGATGAAAAATTATGAATTATGTTTTGAATCACATGTGATTTTATACATTTTAAATCTATTTTGCTACACACCATATATGATTATGTTTTTATTATTTTTCTTTTTTAATATTAAAGTTGAATCATTGTTTTCATATTTAAAATCACATATGATTAGTAAAACATTTTTAAAAAAATAATAATTCACGAATCACAATTGATTTTACGTGTTACTTTAAATTAAAAAAATTATTTATTTATAAAGAAAATTAAATATGCTTATTTTAAGTGAAATAAATATAAGATATTTTATTGAATAAAAAATTAAATCATATTAAATTCACAAATATGGTAAACATAAGTTATTTAATAAATACCTAAAATAACTTTTGTAGGACTAAATTACATTTATATCCTTATTTAGTTATTTTTAGAATTAATTAATTAAGGTATTATTTTATGAAATGATTGGCCTATAATTATTATTTTATTCTTTTAAATAGATAACATTCTCGTTTGATCCTTCCTCTATATATATACATACATAGGGTTGAGTTCAAACGAGAACGCTAAATATGTAAAAAAACACGAGAACGGACGTTAATATACAAAATCATACATGATTCACGTACAAAATAATATATGATTCACGGAACTTTGCCCCGCGACTTAAGTCGCGGCCAAAGTTGTCTGCATCCATTTTTTTGCCATTAATGTAAAATCTAGAGGTGTTCACCATCCGGTTTATGCGATTTAACCCCCCAAACCACAAACCAAACCGCAAATGGCGGTTTAGAAGATTTATAATCCGAGTGGTTTGGCAGCAAGTGACCAAACTGGTCAAACCCGACCACTAAAAGGCGGTCGGGTCTAACCGGTTTAGACGCCTTGGGCCTTTTATGAATTTTAAACTAAAAAACAACACATCTATATCCAAAATAAAATTTCTAACTATGTAACATTACTAAAAAATAATATATCGAATTATGAAAGAAACTTCTATCTCTAAATTAAAAAAAAACATTGAGGAAGTTGAAAAATAGTTGAACAAGTCCACAAAAAATAGTTGAATTTTGGACAAATATTGAACAACTCGTAGGATGATTTCGAAATTTGGATTTAATTTTTTATGAATTCCATAATTTTGCCAACTTAGATAACGTGGTCAATTGATTAATTAAAACTAAAAACATATGTTTTGGACCAACTAATTTCAAATGGGCTATAAAGATTGATCCTACAACATGAAAACAAAATATAACTAATACACAAATAGTTTTGGTGGTCGGTTCGGTCTAGACCGCTCAAAAAACGTTCAAACCGCAAACCAGACCGGATGGAACGGTTTGACTATTTTTTAGACCGGACCAGACCACCAAACTGCCCAAACCACCAAAAACGATTTGGTTTGACTTGGTTCGGCCACAAACCTTACCGTTTTGAGCATCTAACGATTTTTTAACACCCCTAGTACAATCAAATGTGATTTTCCACATGATTTGCTATTTTTTTCTTAAATATATAGCGTTCTCGTTTAAAACTTCACCTCTCTCTCTCTCTCTATATATATATATACACAAACTACTATATTAGGAAACAATAGATATATTTATGGATAATTATCATGATTCATTAATTATGATTGAGATATATATATGGAAGATGATAAGGTTCATTAATTATGATCATGACTTTAGATTAGGAAACATAATAAAATCAAATATTTATTGGACTTGATGAACGGCTAAGATTGGTTTATATAGTTTGTACGAATTGTATGGTTTGCAAATGAAACACACCATATATATATATATATATATATATATATATATATATATAGGGCCAGGTTCAGGGGCAAACCTTAAAAAAAATGGAAAACTGAGGAACACCCTAGTAGTCTTTCATCTGGACGGTATGCACTTGTGCATACAAGTAATTTGTAACATGCACAAATGCATGATGCACACGTATATAAAAACCAAAAAACAACTTAATTTACTTGTATGCACAAGTGCATACCGTCCAGATGAACGACTACCTGGGTGTTCTTCAGCTTTCCATTTTTTTTAGGTTTTCCCCTGAACCTCTCTCTCTCTCTCTATATATATATATATATATATATATATATATACACACACACACAAAGAATCTCAAACTCACCCATGAATATATATATATATATATAGACAAAGAATCTCAAACTCACCCATGAATCGCACTTGATACTGGGATTGATCTGTTGCATCTCATCTCGGTGCACCTCATCCTAATGTGCATCCAATAGTGGATATCACTTATTACCCTTCTCACCATAATTTTTATTCTCACCGGAACCCAAACCTATACGGCTAATCATGTGCAAATCGTCCAAATTGTATAAACCGTACAAAACCATCTAGACTATGTGTATGTATTAATCTGTGTTATATCTAAACATAATAATAATGTTAGAATATCGCATTCTAAAATGACCCTAGTAAAATATTAATTTGGGTTTAGGTTGAATAACATGGTACAACTAGTATATGCAGGGATCTATATGTATATATATATATAATCCACACATAGGTACAAGATAGGATCTTGTGTACCGAACGTGACTCGCTATGAGAACGTTTTATTGGATGTCATATTGGTGTCATAGACGTTTCTCATGTGGTCGTTGTACATATAGCCCTTTGACTTTAGATCATGGAGTTTGCTCAGTGTGAGTGGTGTACTTTGATTACTGATTAACCATTCCGTAAGGACATCTCCAATGGGTTACACTATATTTTACACCAAATTTTAAAGGTAGTGTAAATTTTAATGTTAATAGTAAATCTTCTCCAATGGGTAACACTATTTCTTAAAAGTGATTTGAAAAGTAATGTAAAAAGTAGTGTGAATGAAAAGTGTTACACCAAATATAGTGTAATACTATTTATTACACTAAATTTAGTGTGAAAAATAGAGACCTAATTGGAGATGTGAATAGTGTCATTTATACAAAATTTAGTGTTTAGTGTAACATTTAGTGAGCCCATTAGAGATGGTTTAACTGTGTGACACAATGGTTGTTGGTTACATCGTATATCATTAGTAGTACTAGCATGGATCAAGATAAGATTTGTTCCTCTTGGATGACAAGAGTGATATGTGGACCCTTCAATTGAATAATACCAAGAAAACTCATGTATGCTCAAATAGTCAGTATAGGATACTGATATATGTCTTATCAGTATATTTCAAAATCAAGAAACTAAAGACCGGACATAACACGGATGACACATCCATGCCTCATGTTCCATATGGATTTCGAGGCAAAGGGACATAAATGTGTACAATGATAATGATCACACACTTTACTGATTAGTTGAATCACCAAAATTTATCATTTGGGTAACGACGAGGTATTACAAGATGTCGTTCTTCCTTTATACATTATAATTATAAACATGATTTATAATTTTCGCCAACGTGATAAAGTTTTAATGTGTCACACACATAAATTGTATATTTGAATAAGAAAAATAAACAATTTAAGTACAAAGTTATTATATCCGATTTTATAACAATAAATCATATTATAGCTAGCTGGTTTTGACAAGTTTGTGATATGATTGACAAGTAGTGACTTATCAATATATTTGTGTAAAGGACAAACAAGTCTTTAGAAGATATGAGATCTTCTAAAGACATGTGTTACTTTTTCTATAGTAGTACCTATAATACTTTATTATAGATACCCTCATTACACTTATAAAAATAGAGATCATTGTGAGACAATGGACTAGATCTGAAGGCAAAATTGCAAAATTATTCATCAGATCAATTTTTTCCCCATATTCTACAAGCTGCTCATCATTTCCTTTAAAGAGTTAGAGACCATATCTAACATTCGGGAAGAAAAAGAATATCCACTTTTGGTGTTGGATGTCATCTGGATTCAGTGCATTTATGTGGATACCATGGAGGCAACGAGATGAGTTCTTTGCTTAGATTCATATACGACGTCAAAGGTTAATGCTCGTTCTGGTAAAATTTTGAAACATTCATCCTACTCTGTTTTGTATGGATTATTGGAGGAATACAATTAAATTCCGCTGAGTTTAAGACTCTCGTATTCCAACAATTGTTTCATATGAGAACCCACAATGGTTTGGTTTTATATGAGAAACAAAACATCTCATGTGTTGTTTCATAAGTGATACCTTATGAAACTACATTAGTATGAAACTGTGGTAAAAGGAACTGTTATGTTTCAAATTAGAACTAATAATTGGTTTGATTTCTTATGAGAGAAAGAACAACTACAATGAAGATGGTTGGGAAAAAGGTGAGGAAATCATTACATACAACATTGAGATTTTTAAGGAAGAAGATAACTCTAAGATATATCTGATAATATGATATTTTATGAGATATTGACGCAGCGTAGATCTGCGGAAGGATCGACAAGAGTCTAAATCCTTTAATATACGAGAATTACGAAACATAAACTCAAAGAACTAGAGAATCCTCTCTAAAAAGACGAATTTTATAAATTGATTAACTGATTAACAATGAAACCTAACAACCCGATTTATAATCTAAACATGTTAATATATGGAAATAAATATATCCTATGTAACAACCCGATTTTCTAGTAAATTGTGAAGGTTTGGTGGCTAAAATCTAAGAATTTAAAAACTTGAGTTAAAGGACCTTTTAGCAAATTTTGAAAGATACTTATGGTTGCCAAAACCCTAGAGAAAGGGGTTTCTCTCCCTTTGTTGGCGGCTAGCAAGAGAAGAGAAGAGAAGGAGAGAAATGGAGAGAAGAGAAAGAAATTCTTGAGGTTCAATTGCTTATTGAAGAGAAGGTTTCACCCATCGATCGGATTAGAAGAGGAAGTGGATTTGGGGTTCGATTCTACACGAAATCGTAGCAGGTAATCTTCTGTTTCATTTCTTGTTCTTGATTTCTGCTGAGATTTGGTGGGTTTTGAGAGTTCTTGGTGAGAAAGTGCAAATGATGCCTAGAGAGAGAGATTAAGCAAATCAATTGTGTTTGAGTAGCAAATAATGGTAAGAAATGGATATTTAATGTTCATTAAGTCATTTATCGCTTTATCGTATGGATTAAGGGGAATTGAATAGGATTTTGTTTCTGAAAATCATTCCAGCGCTGTGTCCGGAAAGCTTCTAGTGATGAAGGTTACCGGGTGAGTGTCCGGTAAGCATGAGTGTCCGGACGAGTTGGCAGTCCGGATAGTTGAGTACCCGGTAAGTTGTGTTATCCGGTAAGTTGCGTATCCGGTAAGTCGAGTTGTCCGGTAAGTTAGTGTTCGGAAAGGGTAGTGTCCGGAAAGGGTTGTGTCCGGAAAGTGTTGTGTCCGGAAAGCTTAGTGTCCGAACAGTGTTGTCCGGATAGTAGTAGTTGATACGCGATATCTGATCTTTTTAGGTGTCAAGCTCGGTTAGCTCGAAGGTAGGACAAGCATGCACGTAACTACGCTATCAGGTGAGTTTTTCTAATTAAAATACGTGATTATGCGTGTTTTTCCAAGGAAAGTTGTTATGTGGAAATACCCTGTTGTTTTACATGATTCTTACGTAAATGAACGTTTATTATTTCACAGATCAGGGTATGTTTATGAACATGATTTATTGACCAGTTTTACGAATGCTTTCCCATGAAAATTATGCTCTACTGAAAGGATTATTCAGCAATGAAACGAATTGTAAAGTGTATTATAAATCTTATGTTTTATGACTATGGTGGTTTATATGAATGCTATGTGGAGTCGGTCTGCACTGTGGGATCAGAGATAGATCCTCGGGTTCTGATGATCCCTTGGATATGTATGACAGACTGGTAGGTTGGAATTCGTTTCCTCCTATTTCGAGTAGAGGGGAGTCTGCGTAGGCTCCGGAAGAGGCGAGAAGGGAACCTGCTGGGACCCCGATCGCGGAATGTTTATGTGATCCATCACACAATGCAGTACCATGAATGATGTTTATGTGAAGAATGTGAACTTTTTATAAATGATTTTTGTAATGTTGATGTACACTGTTTATGGAGGGAACTCACTAGACCTCATGGTCTAACCCTCGCTTTTCAAAACTAAAACGTTTTCAGGTAAGCATATAGTAGAAGTCTCTGGTAAGTGAGCAAGAGCAAGATAGGGAACAGATGCAGCTAGAGACAGTGCATGTGCCACTTGTAGCAGTTAGATTATTCTCAGTTGTGTATAGGTTGTTTCCGCCAACCTAAGTGTAGATGGATGTAATGAGAAAAATTGGGGACCCAGTTTTGTGAATTTTATGTTTAAATGCTATGGTTGTTCTATTGTATTTTTTTGGGCTGTTACAAATGGTATCAGAGCCATAGTTTAAGGGATTTAGGTGATCGGACGGGCCTAAACTTAAACTTGGGAGTACAAATCACAATTGAGAATTAGGAAATGCGTTAAGAGGGCACTAATGTAGATACAGGAAATGCGTTAGGAGGACACTGTTATCGAGTTAGGACTAATAGGGTACTAAGGACCGTCATGTAAGGTAAGTTTGAGATTTCACCTGGCCAGTGAAATTGCGAACTTACAGGTACATGTATGTGCTTATCCTGCCTTATTATTCCGAAGTGGTAGTCAGAAGCTAGTGTTTATGTCATGTTGCAGTACCTTAGAATGTCAGCAAGATCCCTGAGGGGTAGACTAAGACCCTTGTTGGGGAAATTTCATGAGGAGTCATTATGATGTGATGTATGTATACATCTTGGAGAAGAAATGTGGTATAGAGGGTTATGAGTTGTCCAACGGTAGCTCTTTGTGGATTCGAAGAGGTTGGATGTTGAGTATGAGTAAGACTCCTGTTTCAGGAGAGCCCCGTTCTAGAAATTGCGAAGTAGATCAGTCAGGATGGTAAGGAAAGACTGTGTCAAAATCTTGAAAGTGTCAATGGAGCTCTGATTTCTTAATCAAGCTTTTCTATGGCAGGGTAAATGAAATAAGATACCTAAAGTGAAATGAAACCCTGTAGAAGTGGAAAGTGAGATAGATGATCAAAACGAAATGATAGGAAAGGATCGAGTAAGTGAGACGTGGAAAGCTTGTTCAGCAAGTTATTGCATGACCGAGAGGGCGACCATTGGTCGTAAGTGGAGTACCAAGGATAAGCTGCGTGAGTAAAGCGGTTGACCTTGTTTGAGTGAGTAGCCTTCTATTGCAAATAGAGTCTCATGCATGGCGTTCTTTTATGTAACATGAAATTTTCACGATATAAAATAAAAACGTAAATGTCAACTTTGAACAAAAATGAGTCAGCTTGTACGAGTGCACGTTTAAAGAAAAAGCGATTTCAGTTACGTCGCACATTGAAATTTTGAGCTTAACGATTTGCAAAGTATTCCACACTTTTAATGATAAGTTAAATTGTTACAAAGATGGTCAAGAAAATGGTTACCTGCCATTCACTTATAACCAAAATGCTTATTGACCTTTTGATATCATACAATTTAGTGTGAGAACCGACTGGTTTACTTTGTGTCGGTAATTCTTTCAGAATTGTCTCATGCGAAAAGATTTTCATGCAATATATTACTATCGTAATAACATTGTTCGGATTGAGCAAGATTGAGGTTCACGGGAAGATGCATGCCAACGATTCTCGAATCGTTGTGCAGGGTTTTGAAGTTATAAGAGTGATGGGGTCACGGGTACCCGAGTTGTTTCTAAATGTTGTTTATTTAAAATGATAAAATGTGTAAAAGGATTTATTTACTGTATTGTCATGCATGAAGGCTATGAACCCACTAGGTCGTAGAGTATTACGTCTTAAGCTAAGGAAGAACTCCGAGAGTGGAGAGGCGTTGATCAAGTCAGGGGAGAACGTATGTATTTTTGGTATATGTGTTTAAGAGGAGAGTTGGACCTTGGAAGAGTCGGGAATGGATTTTAATGTCAGGTGTATGAGGGTCTGTACCTTTGCTAAGTGACTGAGAACACAGTTGCCGAGGGGCGATGGTGTCCGGAGGAAGGACTAGGAGTCATCAAGGTATTGGTTTTAGCAACTCTTTATGAGTAGTGTTGTGAGGCAGGAATGAAAGGTCCACGGTGTGGGTTATGTTTTTTGAAGGGAGCTTGTAATATTGATGTTACCTGAGTAAGTTTTGAAATAGGGGCGACGGATTATAAAGTTAACTATGATGTGTAGGGAGGAATAGGTCCCGTAAGGAACTCATGTTAAAGGATAGGTTAAGGAAGTAGTTAAGAGTTGTCTTTTGTTGTTGAAGTCAGCAACGGTGTATGTTGGCCGAGGCCGAAGACTCAAACCAGATGAGTGTAAGTTGATAGAATATCTTGTAGAGGTGTTAAATTAGTAAGAGACTGTTGTTGTTGAATAGGCGTTCTATTTACGAGGTGAGGAGGGTCCGTAGAAGGACAAGGTGTGTAACACAAGCGGAGTGAGTGTAGACTATACCAGTCAGTAAGAAAATGTGCCGTGTCTAAGAAAGGACTCAGATCATAAAGAGCTAGCTAGGATGTTTGTGTTTGAGCTAAGTGTGAACTCGTGAGTCATAGTTCAACAAGTTGGGAGAGAACTAAGTAGCGAGACAAACTCGATTGTAGTATACGGGAGAATATGAAGGAAAGTGTGAATTGTGTACGAATGACCATGAGAGACTTGGTCGGTAGTGTGATGATAGGAGTGGTGAATGTACGAATGAATAGTAGCTTCAATTGCCAAGATATCTGTGTCAGCCGGTGATGTAGTAGGGCGATGTTAGAAAGATGAAGGATAAGAAGGAAGTCCTTTTGGGATTTCGGATAGAGTGTACGTTTTGCAATCCCAGTTGTTGAAGTACGTGGTTTGTAAGTTGGTGTTTATTTTGACTGTTATCGGGATGGAATGTCGGGGGTGATTGCCCAGCTGTGAGACCAAGATTTGTGGTTATGTATGTTGTTAAGTAAGTATATTTTTGAAGGCAGAGTAAGTTTAAAGAAGATGATGAATTGGTTAGTCAAGCTGTAGTATAGTAGATGAGAAATCGTTAAGGAATGAAAATTGTTTTTTATGCGTGAGGGAATGATCCTAGAAGGAAATAGTTGGAAATTTTGGTTATGTTTAAAGAATGACATGATGATGATTGTGGGTCGGAGTTAGTGGTGGCCAAATCGGCCCGACCCGACAGGCCAACCCGACCCGAAACCGGCCAAGAACCGGTTCTGGCCCAGCCCGGTCAAGAACCGGTTTCAAGCCCGATAGCCGGGACCGGTTCGTGTATTTAGGAATTTTATCGGCCCGGTTCGTGGCCCGACCCGAAATGTTTTCAAAAAAGTAGCCGTTTTCTAACCGTTGGAATAGTGTTGTGACCGTTTTTTTGGCTAAAATATCACCCTCCAACCCCATATAAATACTAGGGGTGTTATGGAGTGATCACCACCTTACAATTGCTTACAAAACGCAAAAAACGCTTACAATTCTCATTTCTCGGCTCTCGTTATATTCGTTTCTCGCAAAAAACGCATACAATTCTCATTTCTCTGATGTTAGTAGTGTCGGTGACGTCTCCCGATACGACGATGACGAATAACTAGACATCGACCGCCTTGACGATCGGACGGCTATTACACGTCTGCAGAAGTACAATACTCTTGAAAACTACAATCCAGATCAGAATCCATACTACGCTCCATACAATCCATTCAATTACAATCCATTCAATTACAATCCGGTGATGGGGGTGGGAGTTCGGGAGCGGGACCTTCGAATGTTTAGAATTTATGTATTGTAACTTGTAACTTAAAATTATATATAAATTATAAAACGTAAAAGTGTATTTTAGTGATATATATTATAAATAAAACGTATTTTTAAAGTGTATTTTAGTGATCCAATCCAATTTTTTTACTTTCTAAAGTTTAGTAATTAATTATTATACAAAGAAATTATTTTTTTTAAAAAACAAGAAAAATACCCCGGCCCGATCAAGAACCGGTTCTTGGCCCGGCCCGGCCCGGTTTTATAAAAACCGGTTTTTTCTAACCCTATACGGGCCAGGGGTTTTAGGGTTTGACCCGGCCCGATCCGGCCCGGTTTTTGGTTGACCCGGTTTTCCCCTTTACTGTTTGAACCCGATTCTTGTTCCAACCCGGTCCGACCCGGCCCGAACCCGATTTTTGGCCACCACTAGTCGGAGTGGTAGTATGATCATTAGTTGATTTGAAATGTCATGATAGAGGTATAAGCCTTTGGTTGGTTGATTAAAATTTTATAGATTTGTTAAGTAATGACATTCATTTGTTATTACAGGATGTGTTACAATTCTACCGAGAATTCTTGGGGAAGTGTTATTGAGATTAACACACTGATTGTTAAAGAATTATTTAAGGTAAATCTAAGTAAGAAAGTCGGGATGACTGTATATATATATATCTATCTGATTTTATGATCATGGTGGTTAACCGAAAGAATTGTGGAACCCGAGTTTCGGGGTGTTCCTGAATTAATAGATCCGTTTGTAATAGGGAATCCAAGGGGGGTGGATTATTAGAGTGAATAGGGGACGTTACTAAGAAACATACTTTGGGGCCATTGGAAGTTTAAAGAGGATGATGGTTGTGTTTGTCAAAATGTGGTGGGATAGATGTGAAATCCTTAAAGAATGTGAATTGTTGCTTATGTGTGAAAGAAATGTCTGAGAAGGTAAAAGTTGGAGATTAAAGAATGTGTAGTGACGTCGAACACTGGTCTCGTTTCAAGACGGCTTGGTTGAATGCCTTAAGATAAGATCTTGGTGCAACTGTTTGGTTATGTGAGTAATGAGAAAGCGATACCAGCATGTGGAAAGGTCGGGAGAGAGGGGCAAGTAATGTTCGGTGGGCAATGCTCCACGCTAACGTGGGGAGGTGAAGATAGAATGTCGGAATAAGTGAGTAAATTGGAAGTAGTAAACTTGACAGTAACGCCGAAAGGTGCAGTGTTGTGTAGATTGTCATTGATAAGTGTGCGAACCGTTGGAAAGAGTATTGAGGAAGGGAATTGGGTACGAGGTTGTGCAGAAAAGGAGTGGATAAGACAGTTGAATGAGTTAAGTTAGTGACTTTGTGAGAAATGTTTAAACGAATTGGTCGTGCAGTGATTAAGCTAGTGAGAATAGTATGGTGTGACCATGGTTACTCCTCCCAGTGGAGTGAGGATAACCGGAGTTATGTTTTATAGGAATGAACGAACGTGGCAATCCGGGAGGAATTGATGTGTTTCAGGATAAGTTTAATTTGAGTAGGTGAACAATCCAACGATGGGTTTGGAGGTTCCTACTCTTAGTTACGTTAAGTATGAGGTGGTGAAGTGGGGAGGATGGGAGAGATGTTTGACGAACTGTGGTCTAGGTGGTCCGAGAAAAGGGAAATGTTATCATCATAGACGATTGTTGGGTGGTGCAAGGTAGTGGGTTGTGATATGATGAAGGAACTCGGGGTTGTGAGTTGTCGGGACGTACAAGGTTGGCCTAGTGCCAAGCTGTCAAGTGAGTGACTGTTTCTTAGTAATTGGATCTCATGTTGTAGCAGGGGATTCCGCCAGGTTCCTCCTTAAGGGAAGTAAAGATGCTTAAGAATCCTTATTTAATCTTCTATCGTTAAGACCGATCGAATAGGAACAGTAGCCTACAAGTTAGAGTAGCGTAAGAACTGAAGGGAATGCGTCCAATGTTCCATGCTTCAAATTTATTGGGGTGGTTGACTGAGTCAATAGTGACTTTACCGTGGGGAAGTGTCGGTATTGTTGTGGGCAAGATACCCACATCTTTTCCCAATAAGGAATTCCGGGGAAGGAATTCTTTTAAGGGGGGAGTGTTGTAACAACCCGATTTTCTAGTAAATTGTGAAGGTTTGGTGGCTAAAATCTAAGAATTTAAAAACTTGAGTTAAAGGACCTTTTAGCAATTTTTGAAAGATACTTATGGTTGCCAAAACCCTAGAGAAAGGGGTTCCTCTCCCTTTGTTGGTGGCTAGCAAGAGAAGAGAAGAGAAGGAGAGAAATGGAGAGAAGAGAAAGAAATTCTTGAGGTTCAACTGCTTATTGAAGAGAAGGTTTCACCCATCGATCGGATTAGAAGAGGAAGTGGATTTGGGGTTCGATTCTACACGAAATCGTAGCAGGTAATCTTCTGTTTCATTTCTTGTTCTTGATTTCTGCTGAGATTTGGTGGGTTTTGAGAGTTCTTGGTGAGAAAGTGCAAATGATGCCTAGAGAGAGAGATTAAGCAAATCAATTGTGTTTGAGTAGCAAAGAATGGTAAGAAATGGATATTTAATGTTCATTAAGTCATTTATCGCTTTATCGTTTGGATTTAGGGGAATTGAATAGGATTTTGTTTCTGAAAATCATTCCAGTGCTGTGTCCGGAAAGCTTCTAGTGATGAAGGTTACCGGGTGAGTGTCCGGTAGGCATGAGTGTCCGGACGAGTTGGCAGTCCGGATAGTTGAGTACCCGGTAAGTTGTGTTATCTGGTAAGTTGCGTATCCGGTAAGTCGAGTTGTCCGGTAAGTTAGTGTCCGGAAAGGGTAGTGTCCGGAAAGGGTTGTGTCCGGAAAGTGTTGTGTCCAGAAAGCTTAGTGTTTGAACAGTGTTGTCCGGATAGTAGTAGCTGATACGCGATATCTGATCTTTTTAGGTGTCAAGCTCGGTTAGCTCGAAGGTAGGACAAGCGTGCACGTAACTACGCTATCAGGTGAGTTTTTCTAATTAAAATACGTGATTATGCGTGTTTTTCCAAGGAAAGTTGTTATGTGGAAATACCCTGTTGTTTTACATGATTCTTACGTAAATGAACGTTTATTATTTCACAGATAAGGGTATGTTTATGAACATGATTTATTGACCAGTTTTACGAATACTTTCCCATGAAAATTATGCTCTACTGAAAGGATTATTCAGCAATGAAACGAATTGTAAAGTGTATTATAAATCTTATGTTTTATGACTATGGTGGTTTATATGAATGCTATGTGGAGTCGGTCTGCACTGTGGGATCAGAGATAGATCCTCGGGTTCTGATGATCCCTTGGATATGTATGACAGACTGGTATGTTGGAATTCGTTTCCTTCTATTTCGAGTAGAGGGGAGTATGCGTAGGCTCCGGGAAGGGGAGTCTTCGTAGGCTCCGGAAGAGGCGAGAAGGGAACCTGCTGGGACCCCGATCGCGAAATGTTTATGTGATTCATCACACATTGCAGTACCATGAATGATGTTTATGTGAAGAATGTGAACTGTTTTATAAATGATTTTTGTAATGTTGATGTACACTGTTTATGGAGGGAACTCACTAGACCTCATGGTCTAACCCTCGCTTTTCAAAACTAAAACCTTTTCTGGTAAGCATATAGTAGAAGTCTCTGGTAAGTGAGCAAGAGCAAGATAGGGAACAGATGCAGCTAGAGACAATGCATGTGCCACTTGTAGCAGTTAGATTATTCTCAGTTGTGTATAGGTTGTTTCCGCCAATCTAAGTGTAGATGGATGTAATGAGAAAAATTGGGGACCCAGTTTGTAAATTTTATGTTTAAATGCTATGGTTGTTCTATTGTATTTTTTTTGGGCCGTTACATCCTAATTCTAAACCAACTAGGAAACTAAATAAAATATTAGCTAAAGATAAATCCTAAAACTAAAAAGGAAACTAGACATTAACCCTAATCTAATTATAATAACTAAATAATTAAGAAACAAAATAATGAAATAAAGAGATAAACGCAATCCGTGCAGGACGGCTCAAAATATCCATGCGACTTTGAACGCGACCCAAGTCGCGTGATAAGTTGTGTAACGATTGTGGTACGGAGTTTGAACCGGGTATTTGGCCTTCTTTCGAGCTTGTTTTCTCTTTTCCCGAATACCAACGGAAGACCTTATTAACATAAGATTTCTCCCTGTATCAGATATTTAAGAAAATGATTATCCCTAAAATATGAAGTCGTAAAAGCAAACAAAGAAGCCTTTATTTGTATATTTGTATAGAAAAAAATTGTGAAAAGAAATAATGAATTGATTATGGATATCATATGTGATATTTGATCTAAATTGTGATTTTTTTATTAAAAGTGTATCCACATTTTTTGTTACATAAAACTTAATTAAAAAAATTATGAATGAATTTAAATTAAAATATAAATAAGTCTAAAATATATAATGAAAATTTAAGAGTTTATCCAATTTAAAATGGTAATTATCCTAATCTCTAAATTTATTTTTGATATTTTATTTATGATATTTTTTTAATTAATGGATTATGTGACTCATATTCCTTCTCCTCTTCTCGCATATTAGTTTGCTTCTCGCATGATCCTCCTTCTATATATAGGGTCAGGTTCAGGAGAAAACGTCAAAAAAATGGAAAAATGAGGAACACTCTGATAGCTCTTCAACTGGACAATATGCACTAGTGCATACAATCAATTTGTTATATGCATACGTGCATATGCACAAATGCATAATGCACAAGTGCATAAAAACAAAAAAAACTTACTTTTACCTGTATGCATAAGTGCATACCATCAGGGTGTTCCTTAGTTTTTTTGTTTTTTAAAGTTTTCCTTTGAACCTTCATCTCTCTCTCTCTCTCTCTCTCTCTCTATATATATATATATATATATATATATATATATATATATATATATATATATATATATATATATATATATATATATATATATAACATCTTCAACCCAACCACTATAAAAAGAACACTAAAAATACTAAAAAAGATGGGATATATATATAAAACATCTTCAACCCAACCACTATAAAAAGAACACTAAAAATACTAAAAAAGATGGGATATATATATTATATAGACGGAGGTTCATTTGTTAACCTCCCATTTTGTATTAACTTCATCTTAGCCATTCATTTTTTTGTTAATGGTTGAGATTAAAACCATTTATTAATTAATTAACAAAATTAAGTCGTGTAATTAATTCTCTCATTGAACACAAATGAAGAGGGTAATTTTGGAATTTGACACAACCTACTTTTTCCATTAATTAAGTCGTGTAATTAATGTTCCTATAGTTGAACATATTGTTCCTATGTTCAATTCAATGTTCCTAATTGTTCAATTATATGTTCATATTTGTTCAATTATATGTTCATATTGGTTCAATTATATGTTCATATTTGTTCAATTATATGTTCATTCATGTTCGATTACTCCGAAATTACATGGTGTTACTTACTAGTTAATTACTATTCCATTTAGAGCATGTAATACTGATGTCACATCATGTATGATGTGCAAATATTAAGGCGATGCATGAACAAGGATGAAATATAAGCCTAAGTGAACCTATATGAACAATATATATTTGTTATATTTGTTCATGTTCAAATGAACATTTACGTCTACTCTCTCTTCAACGTCGTTGAAAACACCTTGATCACTCATGTTCATGATGCAACAATAGGAATTCAAATACTAATTTGATAGAAAAGACTACAAAATATTTGAGAAATAATAATATAGCTAGAATCAAGGAGATTTTAATTTTTGTAACTCCCTGAATAAATCAATGTAATAAAACAAAAACATGAAATTCCATCTATGTCCCTATTTAATGGTTATATATAAATTTGAAACCACCAATTAAAATGGATTCCTATTGGTTGAATGAAGTTAATAAAGTTAACACAAAATAGAAGGTTAACAAATGAACTCAACCATATATATATATATATATATATATATATATATAAGACATTTTCAACCCAACCACTATAAAAAGAACACTAAAAACACTAAAAAATATGGATCTCTTAAACACACAAACAAAATCCAAATCCAACCACACATTAAAAAGACAATAAAATATATTTAATATTATTATAATAATAAAAT
Source organism: Saussurea involucrata (assembly GCA_033807775.1). NCBI lineage: Eukaryota > Viridiplantae > Streptophyta > Magnoliopsida > Asterales > Asteraceae > Saussurea > Saussurea involucrata. Next base: position 155,588,637 of record CM066322.1, on the reverse strand, counting down.
AATATTATCTAATGTATTAAACTATTAATTTATATATAGAATGTATAAAAGTTGAATAAATATCATTATTAGTTTTAAAAGCCGATTTTATTAGTTTTTAAATATAGATATCACTTTTATTAACGTTTATTTTTCAATATGTTAATGTTAGATTGAAGAAAAAAAGCATCTCTATTTTTATATTTTATATTTTTAGTGTTGAGTCGGAAGTGACCCAACAATAATAAAAAGAATTAAATTTATAGGAGGAATTAAAATTGGTTAAAAATTGTTAACTTGTAGCGCAAACATAGACAAGTGAGTAGTTAGAAACTTAGGGAAGCTTAGCATGGAAAATAATTGAAACACAATGATGAAGAGGCACAAGCTAAGGAAGTGGTACAAACAGCAATAATAACAGTACCATCCCCACCAAGCCCTTCTATAATATACTCTACTCTTTGTGTCAATCACTACCGACATCATAAATCTTACCAACCTTTTTTTATATTCATATATGGTTTTACTGATTGGTGGTGTTGTTTAAAGGTCAATGCTACTCACATCCTCTCTCTTTGATGTCATGATCGAGTCATATCATATATTGGAAATGTAAAAAGTAAGCTTTGATATTGATGTATGTGAAGAGGAATTCAGTATATAGAGGTGATATTAGCAATGTATAGGGATGTCATTAGCCTCCTCGTGTTTAAATCCTTTTTCACGTTAAATCGAAATTTAACAATGTTAAACCATGCGTTTGTTGTTATATATGTGAGAGGAAATTTTTCGAAAAAGGATTTACATAGTGGCGGATCCAAGATTTTTTCTTAGTGGGTCACCTTTAAGATAGTTTAAATGTTCGTAAAGTTGTGCTATTTATTTTTAGCCTAAATCCAACGTTGCGAGTGTTTTTAAAAGTTTTTTGTGGTTGATTTTAAAGAATTTTTAAGATTTTTTTTGTTGATTTCGAGGGTCTTTTTTGGTCAATTTCAAGAGTTATTTTTGGTTTTTTGGTTGATTTCAGGACACTATTTATGGTTGATGGGGTCCTGGACGAAAAATTACTGGAAGGACACTATGCTAAAAAGTAAAAAAAGACTATGTTTTTACCCTAAAAAAAATCTTTTTTTTTTCTTTTTAATGGGGTCCCATCCCCCTACAACTATGAAGTGGATCCGCCCCTAATAAGGCCTTCCGTAGCGGAGGCGGGATGGGTTCGGGGTCAGCGGGGATGGGCTACGGGGAAAGCGGGGTTGGCAGGGCGGGGCGGGGATGGGACAAATGATCGGGCCGTTGAGGAAAATAATCAGCTTAAGGAGGAAGTTTCGGGATTAAGACGGATGGTGTCTGATATGCAGCTTAATGGCACCTACCCGACTTTAAGAGATCTAGATGAGATCCACTGTAACGATGCTTACATCATAACCGAATCTTCAAACCAGTCGGTTTCGAGCTCGTCAGACCTTGTTTGAAACGAGAAGGGTCATTTGGTTAAATGACCTTTCTGACAGGTTTTTTTAAATCCATAACCTTCTGACAAGTTTAAGAATTTTACTTCCGTAGACAATAATACCTAAAAACCTGTCAGAAGATTATGAATATAAAATCTTGTTGTCTTAAGGTGATTTAGCTAAAGAACCCTACCAAGAGCCATGATTGTTTTTTTCTTCTTTTTTTTCTTTTTTATTATCATCCAACTCAATTACTGAGAATATATATAAACAGTAAGAGATTGGAGAAGATGTTGCAAAATAGCATCTTTAATATTCTACTTACATTCTTAATCGTGTTGTATAATTTTGGGGATATAAAGTTGCATAATTTTACTTACATTCTTAATCGTGTTGTTGAAGTATATAATATTTATGTATAACAAAGTAAACTCACACATACTTTTCATCTTTGTTGATTTGAATCCCGAGTAGATCTCTAAAAAGGTGGGGTTATTAGGTACCGCTAGACTAATAACCCTTTCATTACTTCCTAATATTTTCGTCATCAAGTTTTTATTACCAGATAAGCATAGATATGTAATTCTGGATGTGATATAGAAAATGAATGAAAAATAATTTTTATCCGAATTGAAGAAGATGAAAGAGAAGCTTCATAAAAAAATGGAAGAGTTGGAAACAAAATTAGTTAAATTTGAAAATAAAGAGAGATTGTAATACAACATATGTACAGTGTTTAGGGTTTAGTTTGCGTGTGCAGTTATTGCTTCAGATGCTTCGACATAGAATAGGCTCAAGATAAGATGATACTCGCTCAACGGATCAAAAGGTACGAGTATCATCCTTTCTTCACCTGCCCATTATAGATAAGACTTAGAAAGATTGGTCGGCTAAGGAAGGAATACCAAGTATTGATTTTAGAGCTCCCGTCTTAAGCATTTGAGAACTTCACAATTTATGAGATCCGTGAGATCCATCCTAAAATCACTAATTTGTATTTATTGAGATAATTAACACATGTTTAATGAAAAAAACAACATCAATATATATTGTTGGTCTTGGACCATAATGGCTTTCACATTGTAGAAAGGGGGGGGGGGGTGTTGAATAAAAACACAGTAAAATTATAGATATTTTGCGAAAACTAGGAGACAACCTTTATCCTGAACTATCTGAGAGTGACAAATTTACACACTGGAAGAGAGAAGAAGAACGTTCTCTTTCAGATTTGAGAGACTAAGATAACACTAAGATATTTGATGTTAGATTTACTTTGAAGCAATCACAAAGTTGTTTTTTTCAAAATGGGTGGTTTGCAAACTAACACAATGAAGACCTTTTATAGTGTAACACCTCGAAATTTCCATAACTATTGTACATTTTGGGAGAACGTTTAAAAATAATGGGAAGAAGTTATGTTATAAATTATTATCGAAGGGCCAAAAGTGTAGTTAGCCATTTGTTTGAGGGCTAAATTGCAAATTGGGAATTGATATATATATATATATATATATATAGAGGAAGGTTCAAACGAGAACGATAACTATTTACGAGAACTACGAGAACGGCCAACCATGTACAAAATCACTGGTGATTCACATACAAAATCACTGTTGATTAAAATTCTGGATACGCGCGGTTTGTCCCGCGGTTTGCAAAGCGCGCGGTTTGTCCCGCGGTTTGTACTGTGAATCACCAGTGATTTTGTACATGGTCGGCCGTTCTCGTAGTTCTCGAAAATAGTTATCGTTCTCGTTTGAACCCACCTCTCTCTCTCTCTCTATATATATATATATATATATATATAGAGAGAGAGAGAGAGAGAGGAAGGTTTTTGAATGGAGAAAGTTTGTTCCTATAAGACGTTTTTGAGCTGCAAGCCACCTGAATTTGCTGGTTCTGATAATCCAATTGAGTGCATGAATTGGATTAGAGAGATGAAACAAGCATTTAGAGCTTGTGAATGTGATGAAGAATCAAATGTCAGGTTCGGATCTCAAATGTTACGAGAAAATGCTTTGACCTGGTGGAATATCGTGACATCAACGGTGACGGCTCCAGTTTTGGCAGCCATGACATGGGAGTCGTTTAAAAGGAAGATATTAGAATAGTACTGCAACGAGAATGAAATGGATTGAATTGAAGAAGAGTTCAGAACGCTTAAAAAGGATACTTCATCAGTACGGGAGTACACTCGTGTCTTTTTAGAGAAATTAAATTTAGTGGGGTATGTGGCCCCAACTGCAAAAGAAAAGATAAAGGCGTATCTGAAAGGCTTACCAGCGGATATGATGTCCAGAGTTGAGAAGGCTCAAGTAGGAGAGAAGAAAAAGTGGGAAGGTCGATCGGAATCTTCGCAAAGACCGAAGCCTTTTACAAAGAACACTCGTTTTGAACCTCGTCGGGAACCGAATTGGTGTTAGAAGTGTAAAAGCAAACATTTTGGTCTGTGCCGAGTGGATCGATTTGAATGTTTCAAGTGTGGAAAAAGCGGTCATACTATGGGGAACTGTCCTATCCAAGGGCCGACATGTTTTGAATGTAAGCAGTCCGGTCATTACCGACGAGACTGCCCAAAGCTAAAGCAAAGCGGAAATCAAGAGAGAAAACCTAATACTCCAAAGCCAACGGGCATAGCGTTTCATATGACGGCGGAAGAAGCAAAAGAATCGAAGGATGTAGTTTCCGGTACATTCCTTATTAACTCAATACCTGCACGTGTATTATTTGATTGTGGTGCCAACCTGTCTTTTATATCGCGATCATTTACCAAAAGTTAGCTATGCCTGTCACTACCTTGGAAGATGCCTTAGTAGTTGAAATAGCTAACAGGGTCAAGTCTTAGTTCGAGAAAGACCTGAGGGTTGTACAATTATGGTAGAAGGAAAGGAATTCCCGATTTATTTGATTTTTATGGAAATTGGTGGGTTTGATATAGTTGTTGGTATGGATTGGTTGGTGAGCAATCGGGCAGAAATTCTTTGTGCCAAGAAATTAATCCGAATCCCCATACCCGAAAATGATGTGTAGTATCTATGGGGAAAAGAGAAAAGGGGAGGTTCCGTTGATTTCTATAGCCAAAGCGCGTAAGTGTCTATTAAAAGGACGTTCATCCTATTTAGCAAATGTTTTGGATGCTAAAGTAGAAAAGAAGCGAGCGGAGGACATAAAGGTAGTACGTGAATTTCCAGATGTGTTCCCCGATGATCTTCCAGGTTTACCACCAGAACGACAGGTGGAATTCAGGATTGATCTTGTTCCCGGAGAGGCACCGATAGCACGTGCACCGTACCGTTTAGCACCCGACGAAATGAAAGAGATGATGTCACAACTGCAAGAACTGCTTGAAAAGGGTTTTGTTAGGCCCAGTTCATCACCCTGTGGAGCGTCGGTGTTATTTGTCAAGAAGAAGGACGACACTATGAGAATGTGCATTGACTACAAGGAGTTGAATAAGGTGACCATTAAGAATAAGTATCCACTCCCAAGGATTGATGACTTATCCGATCAACATCAAGGCACGAGATGCTTCTCAAAGATTGATCGAAGGTCGGGCTATCATCAAGTAAGGGTAAAAGATGAAGATATACCCAAGACGGCGTTCAGAACAAGGTATGGGCATTATGAATTTCTCGTGATGCCTTTTGGGTTGACAAACGCTCCTGCTGTGTTCATGGATTTATGAATAGGGTGTGTCGACCATTCTTAGACAAGTCAGTCATCGTATTCATTGATGACATACTTGTTTATTCAAAGAATGAAGTTGATCACGAGTGTCACCTTCGTGAAGTCTTAGATGTTATGAGAAAAGATAAATTGTACGCAAAATTTTCAAAGTGTGAATTTTGGTTAAAGGAGGTACAATTTTTTGGCCATGTGATTACTTCTGAAGGAGTCAAAGTGGATCCGGCTAAAATAGAAGCAATGATGAATTAGGAGACACCGAAGAACGCATCAGAGATACGGAGTTTCTTGGGACTGGCAGGCTATTACCGGAGATTATAAAGGATTTCTCTAAGATCGCTTCTGCCTTGACAATTCTGACACGGAAGAATGTAATGTTTGTATGGACTGAAAAGCAAGAATCAGCTTTTAGAACTTTACAAAAAGAAGCTATGTGAAGCTCCTGTCCTTGCACTACCAGAAGGAACAAAAGATTTGGTTGTATATAGTGATGCATCAAAGATGGGTTTGGGGTGTGTATTGATGCAACATGGCAAAGTGATTGCTTACGCATCAAGACTACTCAAGGAGCATGAAAAGAATTATCCTACCCACGATTTAAAACTGGCAGCTGTAGTATTTGCTTTGAAACTATGGCGACACTACTTGTATGGAACACAGTGCACTCTTTTCACTGATCACGAGAGTTTGAAACATGTATTTGATCAGAAAGAGATGAATATGAGGCAACGACGTTGGTTAGAACTGCTTAAGGATTATGACTGTGAATTACTTTACCATCGTGGTAAAGCAAATGTTGTGGCTGATGCCTTAAGTAGAAAAGAATACAGTGGATGTTTGAAAGCGATTAACACTTGAATTGATGTGATGTCGAGTCTGATTGAAAGAATCAAAGTGGCACAAACGGAAGCGTTATTAGAAGAAAATCTGAAAGAGGAAGTTATGGTTAAGCAACGTCTTCAACTGACTGAAGATAGTCGCGGAGTCAAATTATTTCAAGGCCGTCTTTGGGTGCCAAAGATTGGGGGGAACCGAGAGTTACTTCTTGAAGACGCCTACAAGTCCAAATATTCTATATATCCTGGGAGTACTAAGATGTATAGAGATTTGAAACTACACTATTGGAGGCCAACTATGAAGCTAGATGTGGCACAATGTATAGAGAAACGTGTGACGTGTTCGTTGGTAAGGGCCGAACATCAACGACCTTATGAGAATCTACAATCTTTAGAGATTCCTGAATGGAAGTGAGATAAGATTACCATGTACTGTGAATCACCAGTGATTTTGTACATGGTCGGCCGTTCTCGTAGTTCTCGAAAATAGTTATCGTTCTCGTTTGAACCCACCTCTCTCTCTCTCTCTCTCTCTCTCTATATATATATATATATATATATATATATATATATATATAGAGAGAGAGAGAGAGAGAGAGGGAGGTTTTTGAATGGAGAAAGTTTGTTCCTATAAGACGTTTTTGAGCTGCAAGCCACCTGAATTTGCTGGTTCTGATAATCCAATTGAGTGCATGAATTGGATTAGAGAGATGAAACAAGCATTTAGAGCTTGTGAATGTGATGAAGAATCAAATGTCAGGTTCGAATCTCAAATGTTACGAGAAAATGCTTTGACCTGGTGGAATATCGTGACATCAACGGTGACGGCTCCAGTTTTGGCAGCCATGACATGGGAGTCGTTTAAAAGGAAGATATTAGAATAGTACTGCAACGAGAATGAAATGGATTGAATTGAAGAAGAGTTCATAACGCTTAAAAAGGATACTTCATCAGTACGGGAGTACACTCGTGTCTTTTTAGAGAAATTAAATTTAGTGGGGTATGTGGCCCCAACTGCAAAAGAAAAGATAAAGGCGTATCTGAAAGGCTTACCAGCGGATATGATGTCCAGAGTTGAGAAGGCTCAAGTAGGAGAGAAGAAAAAGTGGGAAGGTCGATCGGAATCTTCGCAAAGACCGAAGCCTTTTACAAAGAACACTCGTTTTGAACCTCGTCGGGAACCGAATTGGTGTTAGAAGTGTAAAAGCAAACATTTTGGTCTGTGCCGAGTGGATCGATTTGAATGTTTCAAGTGTGGAAAAAGCGGTCATACTATGGGGAACTGTCCTATCCAAGGGCCGACATGTTTTGAATGTAAGCAGTCCGGTCATTACCGACGAGACTGCCCAAAGCTAAAGCAAAGCGGAAATCAAGAGAGAAAACCTAATACTCCAAAGCCAACGGGCATAGCGTTTCATATGACGGCGGAAGAAGCAAAAGAATCGAAGGATGTAGTTTCCGGTACATTCCTTATTAACTCAATACCTGCACGTGTATTATTTGATTGTGGTGCCAACCTGTCTTTTATATCGCGATCATTTACCAAAAGTTAGCTATGCCTGTCACTACCTTGGAAGATGCCTTAGTAGTTGAAATAGCTAACAGGGTCAAGTCTTAGTTCGAGAAAGACCTGAGGGTTGTACAATTATGGTAGAAGGAAAGGAATTCCCGATTTATTTGATTTTTATGGAAATTGGTGGGTTTGATATAGTTGTTGGTATGGATTGGTTGGTGAGCAATCGGGCAGAAATTCTTTGTGCCAAGAAATTAATCCGAATCCCCATACCCGAAAATGATGTGTAGTATCTATGGGGAAAAGAGAAAAGGGGAGGTTCCGTTGATTTCTATAGCCAAAGCGCGTAAGTGTCTATTAAAAGGACGTTCATCCTATTTAGCAAATGTTTTGGATGCTAAAGTAGAAAAGAAGCGAGCGGAGGACATAAAGGTAGTACGTGAATTTCCAGATGTGTTCCCCGATGATCTTCCAGGTTTACCACCAGAACGACAGGTGGAATTCAGGATTGATCTTGTTCCCGGAGAGGCACCGATAGCACGTGCACCGTACCGTTTAGCACCCGACGAAATGAAAGAGATGATGTCACAACTGCAAGAACTGCTTGAAAAGGGTTTTGTTAGGCCCAGTTCATCACCCTGTGGAGCGTCGGTGTTATTTGTCAAGAAGAAGGACGACACTATGAGAATGTGCATTGACTACAAGGAGTTGAATAAGGTGACCATTAAGAATAAGTATCCACTCCCAAGGATTGATGACTTATCCGATCAACATCAAGGCACGAGATGCTTCTCAAAGATTGATCGAAGGTCGGGCTATCATCAAGTAAGGGTAAAAGATGAAGATATACCCAAGACGGCGTTCAGAACAAGGTATGGGCATTATGAATTTCTCGTGATGCCTTTTGGGTTGACAAACGCTCCTGCTGTGTTCATGGATTTATGAATAGGGTGTGTCGACCATTCTTAGACAAGTCAGTCATCGTATTCATTGATGACATACTTGTTTATTCAAAGAATGAAGTTGATCACGAGTGTCACCTTCGTGAAGTCTTAGATGTTATGAGAAAAGATAAATTGTACGCAAAATTTTCAAAGTGTGAATTTTGGTTAAAGGAGGTACAATTTTTTGGCCATGTGATTACTTCTGAAGGAGTCAAAGTGGATCCGGCTAAAATAGAAGCAATGATGAATTAGGAGACACCGAAGAACGCATCAGAGATACGGAGTTTCTTGGGACTGGCAGGCTATTACCGGAGATTATAAAGGATTTCTCTAAGATCGCTTCTGCCTTGACAATTCTGACACGGAAGAATGTAATGTTTGTATGGACTGAAAAGCAAGAATCAGCTTTTAGAACTTTACAAAAAGAAGCTATGTGAAGCTCCTGTCCTTGCACTACCAGAAGGAACAAAAGATTTGGTTGTATATAGTGATGCATCAAAGATGGGTTTGGGGTGTGTATTGATGCAACATGGCAAAGTGATTTCTTACGCATCAAGACTACTCAAGGAGCATGAAAAGAATTATCCTACCCACGATTTAAAACTGGCAGCCGTAGTATTTGCTTTGAAACTATGGCGACACTACTTGTATGGAACACAGTGCACTCTTTTCACTGATCACGAGAGTTTGAAACATGTATTTGATCAGAAAGAGATGAATATGAGGCAACGACGTTGGTTAGAACTGCTTAAGGATTATGACTGTGAATTACTTTACCATCGTGGTAAAGCAAATGTTGTGGCTGATGCCTTAAGTAGAAAAGAATACAGTGGATGTTTGAAAGCGACTAACACTTGAATTGATGTGATGTCGAGTCTGATTGAAAGAATCAAAGTGGCACAAACGGAAGCGTTATTAGAAGAAAATCTGAAAGAGGAAGTTATGGTTAAGCAACGTCTTCAACTGACTGAAGATAGTCGCGGAGTCAAATTATTTCAAGGCCGTCTTTGGGTGCCAAAGATTGGGGGGAACCGAGAGTTACTTCTTGAAGACGCCTACAAGTCCAAATATTCTATATATCCTGGGAGTACTAAGATGTATAGAGATTTGAAACTACACTATTGGAGGCCAACTATGAAGCTAGATGTGGCACAATGTATAGAGAAACGTGTGACGTGTTCGTTGGTAAGGGCCGAACATCAACGACCTTATGAGAATCTACAATCTTTAGAGATTCCTGAATGGAAGTGAGATAAGATTACCATGGACTTTGTGACTAAGTTACCAAAGACGTTAAAGGGTAACGATACTATTTGGGTAATCGTAGATCTTTTAACTAAAAGTGCTCACTTCTTAGCAATGAAAAGCTTCAACAATAGATAAGCTAGCCAATTATATATTGATGAAGTGGTGTCAAGACATGGTATACCTGTTTCTATAGTTTCTGACCGTGACAACCGATTTACTTCAAGATTTTGGCAGTCACTACAAGAAGAGTTGGGTACGAGAGTGAATCTGAGTACCGCATATCATCCACAAATGGACGAGCAAAGTGAAAGAACCATTAAAACTTTGGAAGACATGCTCAGATATTGTGTAATCGATTTTGGAGGTAACTGGGATACGCATTTACCCTTAGTGGAGTTTGCGTACAATAATAATTATCATTCCAGTATTGGAAGGGCACCTTTTGAAGCCTTATATGGACGAAAATGTAGAACTCCAGTATGTTGGTTGGAAGCTGGAGAAAAGCAATTTGCTGGTCCTGAAATAGTGCAACAAACGGCCGATAAAGTGAAAGAAATTCGGAAACACATGAAGGCGGCTCCAGATCGGCAAAAGAGTTACGCCGATCCGAAAAGAAGACCGAAAGAATTCCAAGTTGGGGAGTGGGTGATGCTAAAGGTATCTCCATGGAAAGGCATAATAAGATTTTAAAAGAGTGGGAAGCTAAGTCCTCGTTTTCTTGGGCCTTTCACTCTAACCAAGAGAGTAGGACTTCAAGCTTATCAGTTAGATCTTCCACCTGAGTTGGAATGAATTCATAATACTTTCCATGTTTGTTATCTTCGGATATGTCTAGCCGAAGAAGAAAATGTTATACCACTTTCTGAAATAAAAGTGGATGAGAAGAGTCGTTGCGTGGAAGAACCTGAAGCAATTTTAAAAATGACGACTAAGAAACTACGACATAAGGAAGTGATCATGGTTAAAGTACAATGGAAACATCATAGAGGTGCTAACGTGACATGGGAAGCTGAACAGGATATGCAGAATATATATCCTCATTTATTTACCTAACTTTGATTTCAGGGACGAAATCATTTTCAAGTTGGGGAGATTTGTAACACCTCAAAATTTCCATAACTATTGTACATTTTGGGAGAACGTTTAAAAATAATGGGAAGAAGTTATGTTATAAATTATTATCGAAGGGCCAAAAGTGTAGTTAGCCATTTGTTTATATATATATATACTAGGTCGGTTGAAATGGGAAAAATATCTCAATTGTCATAAGGGGAGTCGGTTCAAAGAAGTGCGGGAAGAAAGAACTGGGATTCTTCATTTTCGTACGGCTAAATCAGTGATTGGAATAAAGATTGGAAGTTTGTTTTGTCTGGATATCGAGTTCGAACTATACAGGTGAGTTCATCTACCATGTTTTGCTTTAATAAAATTGATTTCTGGAATTGATATCTCTATGAAATGAGCACTAAAGGGTTATTGGGGATTTTGGAATAAAAATCGTATGTATTAAACTGGGTATCATCGAATACGGAAGATGAATATACCAGATAGTTCTGGATTATGGATAGTTTTTCGGGTTGATTTACCGGATACCGGATAGTTCCGGATTCCGGATAGTTTTCCGGATTAACTTACCGAATGTGGACCCCGGATGGTTCCGGACTTGGAGTCCGGATACTTTTTCCGGATGTTACCGGATTGTTTGGGATTCCGGATGGTTCCGGATATGTTTTCCGGAGTTGATTCCAGATTAGTTTACTGTACAAGTTTTCCTGTATATTTCTGTGCAAGGTTGTACTGCTCAAATGTTTTATGAGTATGAAACATATTTTGATTTTAACAGTACGAACATAATTATAACTCGACTGCGAGTATGATACGAGTTGATATGTGTTTTGAGTTGATACGCACACATGCTAGGAAGTGTAATGGATCCATAGGCACTAGCGTTATTTGAAATGAGGAATAGGTCGGCCGCTTAATGGTAATTCCCATTTCGTACATTGTGATTTGATAAACGTGGAATAGGCGTGGCGCTTAATCGTAATTCCCGTTGTTTTGAAATGAGGAATAGGTCGGGATCTTAATGGTAATTCCCATTTCGTATTATGATGTGAAATCGTGGAATAGGCAGGGCGCTTAATTGTAATTCCCGATTTCTATTGGAAGATAAGGGATATGCATGGCTCTTAATTGTAATCCCTACTTCCATTCCAAGAAATAGGCATGGCGCTTAATTGTAATTTCTTAGACATGAGCTGTAATCTAGAATACGTGGTGATTCGTAGTGGTGCTCTTGAACGTGATGCTATGACCTACTTAGTGTTTGTCATACTCATGGAATCGGGTATGATTCCCGTCATCGAAAGATGTTATGTGTGTACGGTAAGAAAGTTGCGATCAGGTTAAATTTATATGCTTTGTTTACATATTTGGTTTTCAAAGCTTATAAAGATTGTGATTTGAAAATTGGATGTTCTTACTAGGCGTAAGCCTAATCTTTTCAAATTAAATTTTCATACCAGGTACTAGCTCGGGAAAGGATACCAAGGGATGAGTGAAGAGGGATACCAGAGTTATGTTTTTGGAAGCGTAATGGAGAAGTTAGTGTGAACGAAGATATTTTGGAGATATTGTAGACAACCTCATAATCTGATTTTGTTGATTTTGGATTAGATTAGTTGGTTGTTCACAATAGATTATTTGTAAGTATGAATCTTGATACTAATTCTCCAGTTGTAAATGAAAGTTTGGAAGATGTTATGGTAAACTCTGACAAATTTTTAACGCTTAAATTTATTGTGATTTTTGGACGTTTCATATAGCCTTTGCATTAAATACATTCTTTCAACTTTAACATCTGTCTTCGTCAGATTTGTTGATTCATGCATGCTTGTACTTTTTACTTCAGCTTTTGTGTTGATGTAGAAAAGTGTTAACCATTCTCATCCCTTCGTATGCACAGGGAACAGTAAAATATGTAACACCCTCAAAAATGGAAGAGCAACTAAATAAAAACTTCGATTAAAAGACAAAAGGAGATGAAATTCTTACTACGAACCATCCATGAAATCACCTCAAAATTTAAAACGTCACAACTCTAACATTATTCATAATCTAAGTCTCACAATAAGACCAAATAAAGACGGGCCGGTATTACTTAACACAAATACAAGCTGCTATTCCCATAATAAATGCGGAAGACTTAACTAAGCACTTCACTCCACGAGCACACTACTAGCACCCATCTCTTCATAGTGTCACTAGAATTACCTGTTGCACATGCCGACAAATAAAAAGGTTAGGCTAACGCCTAGTGAGTTCAAGAGTTTTATCATGATTGTGTAAATCAATAAACGAGGAGGATGTAGCTTGAAAACATAATTTTCCCAAAAGAATTTATAACACTTATGTAAACAACTCATTTTCCCAACACACACAAATCTTGAGCCAGAAGCTCTCATATGAAACATTTTCCAAAGATAAACTTACTCCACAACTCACTCAAAATGTGCTTTGACGTTAAATATCCCAAGTAATATAAACGTGAATAAAACTCCAATATACAAAACAACAAATAAGGTTGAGGCATAGTACCCCACCAATAAACCATGGAAAACAATTCACATAATTAAGACACGTCATCGAAAATATGGATAAAAATAGATACCCAAATACAACACCTTTCGGTGACGGGGGAGACCCGGTTCCATCGAACGTGAAGGGCACACGAAGTTAGGTCACGTATGATGTTATTGGATTACACCTCAAGTCCCGGTTTTAGTTCCCATGCCATAAAGACATCACAACCTCAAACCATATACATGCCTTTATTGCCTACTCCGTCGAGTTACACCTCAAGGACTTATGGGACCATATTGCCTATCCATTCTAGACGAGTTACACCTCAAGGAATTCAATGTCCCCCATTGCCTACTCGCTAGTGGCCCCGAACGGCCTACCGCATATAACCATGCGTTCCAATAGTCCACTTCTCGTGCACAAAGAGATAGGCACCAAAATAACTCATAATCCCGGAGTACAACCCATAACGGTTCCTCTCCATAAAGGAACGAGACCTCAACAAAGCTAGTTCGGCATAAGCCCCAAAGCGAGAATATCAAGACTCATCACTATTTGTAAAGCCCGTGTCCCGGTATGGTTTTTAAAATCCTTAATGTATTTTTTTTAAAGCGAGTCTCTTTAACGGAAGTTGTCAAAGGGACCTCGAATGTTAGGTATGGCAAACCTTACTCTTTTTTTACAATGTTATGGAAACCTAGGGACCAAAAGTGTCAAAGTGTTAGTGTCTAGGGGTCAAAGGTGGCCAAAGGGAATTGTGGTGTGTTGAACGGCCAAGGAAGGGGGACCGACCCCCCCCCCCCCCCCCTCTTCCTCTTCTCGACAGTTTCAGCGACGCCAACAAACAACCCCATTGGTTTGTGGTTTGTTTTTCTTTTCCTCTTGGATTAGTTTGGCCGGAATAGTAAGAGAGAGAGAGATCGCGATTTAGAGAGAACCGAGCAAAGAGAGAGGGAGTGGGTCGCCGGAGGGTTTTCCCAATCGCCGGAGATCGCCACCAGCACCACCATTCGCCGGAGATCGCCACCAGTCGCCGGAGGAGTCGAGGGAGGAGGAGCAATCGTCGAAAGGTAAGTCTCTCCCTTGTTCCGTTTAGTTTCTCTTCTTGTTCGTTTTTTCCGGCGAGGCAACCACCGCCGCCCGCCGCCACTACGGTGGCCGTGGGTGGACGGCGGTGGCTGTGTGCAGGTGGGTATATGTGTGGGTGCTGGTAGGATTCGCTTGTGGCAGCCATGATGGGGAGCGAGAGGGTGAGGGTGGTACGGAGAGACGAGGGGTGTGTGTGGGTGTGGGTGTCGCCGGAACGCCGCCGCCGCCGTGCCCCACTGCCGGAGGTGGCAGTGGGTGGTGCCCGTGGCGTAACCCTAAAACCACCCTGACCGTAACCTTAAACCTTAAGCCGTTAATCCTAATCTCGAACCGTTTTATCATTTCATGTGACTTAGTGTAATCTGCCTCTGTTTCGCGTAGTTCATAACTTTCTGCTCGTAGCTCCGATTGAGCCGAAATTGGTACCCACGGTTCCAGTACGGGGTCGGCCACGTTTTCCGTGTTTTAGCGGAAAACCGGTTCAGCCTCTAGCTAGGTGAAAAAGTGGTCGTAAGTTGGTGATTTGTCATTTTATGTGAATGTCGATTTTCTGCCACTGTTTTGTCGTGGCCGTAACTTTTTACTCGTAGCTCGGATTGAAATGAAATCGGTGGCCGAAGTTCACTAATCGAGTCAGGAAAGTTTTTCGTGTTTTGCCGAAAGTCTGTTTAGGCCTGTAGCTGGGCCGTATGGGGCTGTTTATACAGTCTGGTCCGAAAAACTTCCAGCTTTCTGTCCCTGTTTTGTTTTACGCATAACTTTCGTTTGGAATGTCGGTTTGGGGTGGGACTGGTGCCAAAAGTTTCGTTTTGGAGTCTATTAAGTTTCCTCTGTTTTGTGGAAAGACCAATTCGGACCATAGCTAGGGCGAAGTTGCCATGTTGTACTGAAAGGTCCGGGTGTTCGCTGTTCTGCGAAGCATTTTTGGAAATTCTATAGTAAATTATAGAAAAATCGTTAGGACGCGTGCGATACGTCCCTGAAACCGTAAGACTTAGAACTTCGTAATTATGAATTTTAATTTCTGTATTTATCAGTTTTAAGGGGGTAAAACAGGTCCCGAACAGACCCGTAATTTCTAATAAAAAGCTGGAATTTTAGTCGTTTGAAAACTAGTAAACGTGTTATGGGTCGGGACTCTCCTTTGACTTTTATTACGTATTTAGGTGGGAGAAAGTGAAGAAGATTGCCGTGTTGGTGTTGCGTTTGTGAGCACGTTGCTTAGCCTTGAGGTGAGTTCTCTCACCGCGTAGTTAGGAATTTCATGTATGTCGTTATTTTGTGTTACGTGTGATTACGTGTATTTATGTGCTTACGTGAACTAGATGGGATGTGATAACTGGTTGTGATTTATTAGATTCGTATGTGGAATATATATATGCATGTGTACACCTCGGTGGGACTGAGGGGCTCGGTGGGACCGAGGGCTTGGTGGGACTAAGCTAGTACAACAATTTTTACTCGGTGGGACCGAGGGCTCGGTGGGACTGAGCTTGTATTAATTACTCGGTGGGACCGAGGGCTCGGTGGGACTGAGCTTGTATTAATGTATTTTGTGTACTCGGTGGGACCGAGGTTCGTGCTTATATAATAATCATTATGTGGTTTGATATTCGTGATGATGGTGATGTTGCCTACTTGCGAGTAGGGGCGATATGCGTGGGGTTGCTACCTACGTGCGTGATTGAATTCACTAAGCGTTTAGCTTACCCTTTCCCAATGTGTTGTTATTTCAGGTGCGGGCGGCAGTCGGGCGTGACAGTACACACATGGAGCGCGGAGTGTCAAATATTATTAAACTTTCACTTATGAACCCTTGAATTTAGTTATGAAATTTTCCGCTGCATAAACGTTGTTGATGGTTTGAAGTAACGACGTTAATTTTATTTAAGACGTGAATTATTAAATCATGGTTGTTTTATAATGAATTGTATGTTTTAAAAATTTTAAATTTCCTTGTAATTTTTGGGACGTTACAACTTGGTATCAGAGCACGGCTTGAGTGAATCAAGCACATCTCGGTGTGTTTGGTCTCAAGTTGCGGCTAAGAGATCTTTTAATTCTTTTATCAAAAATTTTGTTTTAAATGAGAAAAGAAAACTCGTTTGGAAACGATAATCGTGGGCGCAGTGTGTACAGTCAGCCGACGCCAACTGGGAAGGTAAGGAACTTAGTGTATCTATCGCTTTTCGGGTATAGTGTATGCATGCTAGATTGCTTATGTGAACTGTATGGTACCGTATGCTGGTTTTGTCGCTTATAGGAACTCATGCTAGCTTTGATAGGTTGTTAAGCGAATGCACTCTAGGTTGTATGCAGTAGGAACTGAATAGCCTTAGAATATTGGATTTAGTTCTATTGCGCAGCTCTTGTTTGAGTCCAACCGTTCTAGGATAGAATCTCTTATTCGAACGTCTATCTGGTTTTACACTGTATACGACCGTGCATTCACGAGGCGACTCGTCAGGGTTAGTGGGGTTTCCGTGTTAGCAAAGGATAGTGGGTGATATGACCTTTCTAGGGAGTTAGGAAAGGTGTTTGTACGGGCTAGATTGACTATATGTGTTTATTTGTGGTAATCGACTACTTGAATGTCTCGGGACAGGACTCGAAACGAGTAAGGATAGGTGTGAAGGGTAGTAGTAGAGCTCCTACTATCTGAAGCACAGGATCCATGCTTGAGTCGGGGAGAGTCACGAGGGAGCCAAGGAGTGGAGTATGAGCGTGGTAGGGTGAGTTATATATGCTTATAGATCTCTGAATGTTCTCTTTCTAGAATGGTCAATACAAGAAGGAACAACGCGGCAGCGCAAGCCGGAACGGGGATTACTGAGGAGCGTATTAGGGAACTGATTGCAACTGAGGTTTCCCACGCGATCGGGGAGGCGATCCCCGAGATCATCACTGCTATTCGAGAGGAGGTGGTGATCCTACTGGAGGAGCGTATTGCAGCTATTCCACTGCCTGCGGAGGGTCATCCCCGTAACCGAGAATTCCAATACCGGGATCTCTCCGCCTGTTCCCCGCCAGAGTTTAAGGGAGACCTGGACCCGATTACCAGTATGCGATGGGTATCTGACATGGAGTTCGCATTTTTGACCAGTGGTTGCCCGGACAACCTAAAGGTCCGTTTTGCAGTAAATCTACTTCGTGACGGCGCGAAGGATTGGTGCGCCTCGGCATTGACGGCTGCCGAACGCACTACCTTGACCTGGAACGAGTTTGTCACTCGTTTCCGTGCAGAGTATGTACCGCCGGTAGAGATGAAGAGAATCGCTAAGGAATTCCTAGAACTCACCCAGACAACAGAGACGGTAAAGGAGATGAACAGGAAATTCACCGAGATGGCATTATTTTGTCCCCAATATGCTGCCTCGGAAGAGATGAAGATGTCACGTTATAAAGATATGTTACGCACGGAGATCCGGGAGTTTGTTAGCACAGCACAGTACACTTCATTATCCGCCATGATGGACGCCGCTCGGAGGAGGGAGCTTGAGCTGGAGACCCAAGCTAAGAAGCGGAAGGCGGCACAGCCAGTGACGCCCATCTCGGCGGTGCCGAAGCGTTCGAGGTTCACAGATACGCGCGCGGGTTCTGGGAGTGGCGGGTTTAAGCCCCGAGATACCGGAGTTAGGAGAGTTGAGGGGTGTTTTAAGTGTGGCCAACCCGGTCACCTCAGCCGGGATTGTAAGGTTCCGTTAGTGGTTTGCTTCAACTGTAATCAGACGGGCCATGTAAGGGCCAACTGTCCTAGAGCAGGGGTAGCTATTGGGGGTGGAGCACAGAGGGCGCCTGGGAATGCCCCATTACGCATTACTGATGGTCGAGCTGGTCAGCCGGGGGCGGGAGCGGCTCAAGGTAGAGTTCATCAGTTGACGGTGGATGAGGCGCAAGCGACGCCTAAAGTGGTTACAGGTATATCCCTTTTGCTTCTTTCTTCTTGTCTTTCCGTTCCATGTCATGTATTTATTTGTGGTTCAGTTATACGTTAGGAACGTTCCTAGTTAACTCGGTGCTTGCGGTTGTGATGTTTGATAGCGGGGCTACTCACTCTTTTGTGTCTCGCACTTTTAGCGAGGGTTTAGGCCGAGTTGTAG
Source organism: Saussurea involucrata (assembly GCA_033807775.1). Classification (NCBI taxonomy): domain Eukaryota; kingdom Viridiplantae; phylum Streptophyta; class Magnoliopsida; order Asterales; family Asteraceae; genus Saussurea; species Saussurea involucrata. Next base: position 155,570,208 of record CM066322.1, on the reverse strand, counting down.
GACGATTGAGTCATCCTCTTGTTATCGAGGTGGCTGATGTTAGGACCTTGACGGTCACGGACGTGTTTCGCGGGTGTACCCTAGAGATCTCAGGAGTGCGGTTTCCCATTGACCTGGTCCCGATTGCTATGCGGGAACTGTGTGTGATTGTGGGCATGGACTGGATGGATAAGTTTGACGCGGAGATTGTTTGTCGTCACAAACAAGTGCGAGTTCGAACCCCAAGCGGGGGAGAACTGTTAGTTCAGGGAAATTCGTCTAGGCAGACTACGGCCATAGGTTTGGCTGCGAGAGCTCAGAGGTACCTCCAGCATAGTGGACAGGGATACCTGGCTTATGTGATGGACACGCGAGTTGGGGAAGCGAAGGAGGATGAATAAGCTTACGGTAAAGGATCGTTATCCTTTGCCAAGGATTGACGATCTTCTCGACCAGTTGCAGGAACTTCTTGAAGAGGAGTTCATAAGTCCAAGTTCTCGATTCACCCGGGAGCTACAAAGATGTACAGAGAATTGTGTGGAGGTTACTGGTGGCTCGGCATGAAGCGGGATGTTGCTAGATGTGTGGAGGTATGTATGACCTGTCGGAAGGTCAAGGCGGAACATCAACGACCACATAGGAAATTGCAACCGTTGGAGGTCTCGGTTTGGAAATGGGAAGAGATTACCATGGACTTCATAACAAAACTCCCGAGGACTCCCTGTGGGAACGATGCCATTTGGGTGATCGTTGACCGTCTGACCAAGAGTGCACACTTCTTGGCCATCAGGGAGAGCTTCTCGGCGAAGAAACTTGCGGAGGTGTTTGTGCGTGAGATCGTGGCCAGGCACGGGGTACCAGTTTCAATTGTCTCCGATAGGGATACTCGTTTTACCTCTCGGTTTTGGGAGAAGTTCCAGTCGGAGATGGGTACACGATTGCACTTTAGCACGGCCTTTCATCCACAGACGGACGGACAGAACGAGCGAACCATTCAGACCCTCGAGGATATGCTTCGAGCTTGTGTCACTGATTTTGGAGGTAGTTGGGATCAGTACTTACCCTTGGCGGAATTTTCCTACAACAACAACTACCACTCTAGTATTGGCATGCCGCCATACGAGTGGTTGTACGGTAGGAAATGTAGGACGCCCGTTTGTTGGGGCGAGGTTGGGCATCGGGTGTTAGGGAGTACTGACATCGTGCTGAAGACGACCGAGACAATTCGGATGGTTCGGGATCGTTTGGTTACTGCACAGAGTCGGCAGAAGAACCTCGCGGAACAAGGTTGTTGGTTTGGTGGAGGTTCAATGGAGACTCCGAAAGGGTTCCGAGTGGACTTGGGAACCTGAAGCGGAGATGCGAGAGAACTATCCGGAGCTGTTTGCAGGAGTAGACTTCGGGGACGAAGTCTAATTCAAGCGGGGGAGAGTTGTAAAGCCCGTGTCCCGGTATGGTTTTTAAAATCCTTAATGTATTTTTTTTAAAGCGAGTCTCTTTAACGGAAGTTGTCAAAGGGACCTCGAATGTTAGGTATGGCAAACCTTACTCTTTTTTTACAATGTTATGGAAACCTAGGGACCAAAAGTGTCAAAGTGTTAGTGTCTAGGGGTCAAAGGTGGCCAAAGGGAATTGTGGTGTGTTGAACGGCCAAGGAAGGGGGACCGACCCCCCCCCCCCCCCCCCTCTTCCTCTTCTCGACAGTTTCAGCGACGCCAACAAACAACCCCATTGGTTTGTGGTTTGTTTTTCTTTTCCTCTTGGATTAGTTTGGCCGGAATAGTAAGAGAGAGAGATCGCGATTTAGAGAGAACCGAGCAAAGAGAGAGGGAGTGGGTCGCCGGAGGGTTTTCCCAATCGCCGGAGATCGCCACCAGCACCACCATTCGCCGGAGATCGCCACCAGTCGCCGGAGGAGTCGAGGGAGGAGGAGCAATCGTCGAAAGGTAAGTCTCTCCCTTGTTCCGTTTAGTTTCTCTTCTTGTTCGTTTTTCCGGCGAGGCAACCACCGCCGCCCGCCGCCACTACGGTGGCCGTGGGTGGACGGCGGTGGCTGTGTGCAGGTGGGTATATGTGTGGGTGCTGGTAGGATTCGCTTGTGGCAACCATGATGGGGAGCGAGAGGGTGAGGGTGGTACGGAGAGACGAGGGGTGTGTGTGGGTGTGGGTGTCGCCGGAACGCCGCCGCCGCCGTGCCCCACTGCCGGAGGTGGCAGTGGGTGGTGCCCGTGGCGTAACCCTAAAACCACCCTGACCGTAACCTTAAACCTTAAGCCGTTAATCCTAATCTCGAACCGTTTTATCATTTCATGTGAATTAGTGTAATCTGCCTCTGTTTCGCGTAGTTCATAACTTTCTGCTCGTAGCTCCGATTGAGCCGAAATTGGTACCCACGGTTCCAGTACGGGGTCGGCCACGTTTTCCGTGTTTTAGCGGAAAACTGGTTCAGCCTCTAGCTAGGTGAAAAAGTGGTCGTAAGTTGGTGATTTGTCATTTTATGTGAATGTCGATTTTCTGCCACTGTTTTGTCGTGGCCGTAACTTTTTAATCGTAGCTCGGATTGAAATGAAATCGGTGGCCGAAGTTCACTAATCGAGTCAGGAAAGTTTTTCGTGTTTTGCCGAAAGTCTGTTTAGGCCTGTAGCTGGGCCGTATGGGGCTGTTTATACAGTCTGGTCCGAAAAACTTCCAGCTTTCTGTCCCTGTTTTGTTTTACGCATAACTTTCGTTTGGAATGTCGGTTTGGGGTGGGACTGGTGCCAAAAGTTTCGTTTCGGAGTCTATTAAGTTTCCTCTGTTTTGTGGAAAGACCAATTCGGACCATAGCTAGGGCGAAGTTGCCATGTTGTACTGAAAGGTCCGGGTGTTCGCTGTTCTGCGAAGCATTTTTGGAAATTCTATAGTAAATTATAGAAAAATCGTTAGGACGCGTGCAATACGTCCCTGAAACCGTAAGACTTAGAACTTCGTAATTATGAATTTTAGTTTATGTATTTATCAGTTTTAAGGGGGTAAAACAGGTCCCGAACAGACCCGTAATTTCTAATAAAAAGCTGGAATTTTAGTCGTTTGAAAACTAGTAAACGTGTTATGGGTCGGGACTCTCCTTTGACTTTTATTACGTATTTAGGTGGGAGAAAGTGAAGAAGATTGCCGTGTTGGTGTTGCGTTTGTGAGCACGTTGCTTAGCTTTGAGGTGAGTTCTCTCACCGCGTAGTTAGGAATTTCATGTATGTCGTTATTTTGTGTTACGTGTGATTACGTGTATTTATGTGCTTACGTGAACTAGATGGGATGTGATAACTGGTTGTGATTTATTAGATTCGTATGTGGAATATATATATGCATGTGTACACCTCGGTGGGACTGAGGGGCTCGGTGGGACCGAGGGCTTGGTGGGACTAAGCTAGTACAACAATTTTTACTCGGTGGGACCGAGGGCTCGGTGGGACTGAGCTTGTATTAATGTATTTTGTGTACTCGGTGGGACCGAGGTTCGTGCTTATATAATAATTATTATGTGGTTTGATATTCGTGATGATGGTGATGTTGCCTACTTGCGAGTAGGGGCGATATGCGTGGGGTTGCTACCTACGTGCGTGATTGAATTCACTAAGCGTTTAGCTTACCCTTTCCCAATGTGTTGTTATTTCAGGTGCGGGCGGCAGTCGGGCGTGACAGTACACACATGGAGCGCGGAGTGTCAAATATTATTAAACTTTCACTTATGAACCCTTGAATTTAGTTATGAAATTTTCCGCTGCATAAACGTTGTTGATGGTTTGAAGTAACGACGTTAATTTTATTTAAGACGTGAATTATTAAATCATGGTTGTTTTATAATGAATTGTATGTTTTAAAAATTTTAAATTTCCTTGTAATTTTTGGGACGTTACACTATTAAGTATGACTGACTTACATGCCTATGGATTCAATGCATTACGGTCTAAAACGTTACATGACTCAAAACGAATGAACTAATGTATTCAAAACATGTAACCTCCAAATAAGATGCAAGTAAATGCGTACACAACCAAAGCTCCATCTCGATCTATTTAAACTGGGAAAAAGGCCCGAGACTCATTTGAGTATGATTCAAGCCTAAAAGGCAAAACAACGTTTGGCTAACTACACGAGCCCATACGGTTATATAAACCAAAACTTATCTTTACTCAAATCTTTGACTCATAAACACAATTGGCCCTCGCCCCGAATCTAAAAGATTTACAATTCACAAATGTCCATAAAGTCGAGATTGACCAAACTCTAACAACTCACACATTTGTATTTTCCAAAACGTATCGTATCTTAGTTTGTGCATAATCAAGACGACACTAAAAGTATGTTTTTACCCAACAACCTCCATTTGTGAAAGTAAGGTAAATAAACACCTTCAATCATGATTTACTTAACAAAGTCCACATAATCCCAAAAGTGGGTGTTTTATAAGATTTTATAAAGTTAAACACTTTCATAATCAAAACCAACCAGATAGCTCCACAAGAATAATTTTCATGTAAACACACAATCACTTTAAAAATGACATTTTGGCATGTACAACGTTTTCACAAATCAACTTGAACTCACCTTGCTAGATTTAGGCTAAATCTAGAATTTTCCCAAACGTAAGCTCCTTTGAAGAAACACGAATCTTCAAGCCCAAATCTTCCAAAAACCTAGATCCATAAGTTTCCAACCATAAATAATCATCCTCAAACACTTATATACGTTTCCCCCAACATAAAACATCCAAAACCACCAAAAATACCAAAACCCTAACTTCTTAGATAGAGAAAAGTGAGAAGCTTACCTCAACCACCACCAAATACTCTTGGATCATCCAATATACTTCAAAACTCTATGATATAGTGTAAAATAAAAATATGGTTGTTTGATAATTGTTCGGAATGAATATTGGGCGCTGAATGGTTAAGGGAGGCCTATAATACAAAATCATCTAGAGTGTTTAAGAACCATTAAGAGGCAAACTTCTTTTTTGCCAAACAATAATTACCTCTTAGTGATTCAGAGGTTGCCTCTTAATGGAACTATTAAGAGGTAAACAAACAACCCCTAAAAAGAACTCATAATATTAGATTTTGAAAAAAACCTACAAACCAAACAAAATGATGAGAAAGATGTGTAGATCTTGAATGTCACATTTTATCTAATTAAATTATTAATAGTTCAATAAAAGAGTAACTAGTAAATATTAGGTCAAGTATAACCTTTTGTAAGTTAAGGCTGCTGGTAATCAACTTTTTGTAAGCAATATTCCAATAGATTTTCTCCTTAAATTATGTAAGTTACAAGTCTATTAGTCAATTGGATTAAAAGAAATAGAAACTAGTCAATTATGGTTTTTTTACTAGAAAAGATAGCTAATAAAATATTAGATGAAATTCGGGTATTATCTTTTATAGTAGTTATTTTAGCTACATATCGCATACCACAACATATTTTACGATGCGGTATTTTGCGATGCAAGATATGTGCACTTAATTGGTTTGTTGTGTGAAAAAATTCTTCAACCACACGTATGGTTTGATTTGTAGTTTTGGCTAAAAAAACGAACCATAATGCCTCAAGTATATATATAGGCAGGTTCAAATGAGAAGCTATACTTTATACGAGAAGACGAGAAGTGTAATATCATATATGATACACAAGGTTAATCATATATGATTAAACACAAGTTACATTGTTCATACATACACGTTTAATCATATATGATTAAACACACCTACATGCCGTGTAATCATATATGATACACTTCTCGTATTCTCGCATAATGTTTAACTTCTCGCATAATCGTTCATCTGTATGTATGTATATATATTATTTTATTCAATCCCACCAATTACATTAAACTTTTATCATTTTATATTAAGTTTTTTTAAAAGTGTATTGAAAAGATAAATTAGACAATATTATATTAATATAACTTGAGTTAAAAATTTTAAAATAAAAAATCTGTTGAAGATGAATTTAACTCTTTTTAGAGATTTTAATTATTGATTCTCTATTTTAAAAAAATTATAGCAATAGATATGCTCTTAAAAACATAATACGTTAGTTAGATTAACTCTAGTTAGTCTCTGGGTTTTGTCAATCTTGTCCCCTTGGATTTGGAGTTTGGATGGGTATACAGAAGTGAAGGTGTACTAGAAGACAAGATAGCTGACGTGGCGAGGGTTGGCGTATACCGATAAAACATGTGGCCCCCCGTATAGTTGCAAATCTTACGTCATCTGGTCCCACCACCCCACTCAAACCCCCATTTTTCCACTCTCTCTCTCTACTACACATATCTTCTCTCTCTAAAAACTTGCTTTCTCTGCGTGCAAGACTTACCTCAGTCACACGTCGATCTATTCCCCGTACACCATTTTTATCATTCTATTGTTCTTTTCTCTCTTTAAATATATATATATATATATATATATATGTATGTATACAGTGTATGTGTGTGTGTTGTGTGTATATATATATATATGTGGGAGGCTGCTGTAACCTTGCATGACTACCTTGTTTTCTCTATCTAGAATATTCAAATCTTGAATAGTAACTTCGATCGATCATTTCTCTACCATACAAAACACAGAGTGAAACTTGGTGTGCATGGAAGTGGAAATGGATGCTTCAGGCTTACATCATCATCATCAACAGGTAAAATGTTTGTTAGTGATGCATTCTTCTCTGTCAGGGTTTCTGTCACTACTAAACGAAACACTTTTACCTACGAAATTTTTTCCTGAGAAATCTGTCGCTAAACGGTGATTTGTCACAAAACCGTCACAAAAGTTGGTGTGGTAAATTTTTGGTTTGTAATGCAAATCAGTTACAGATTACCCAGAGATTCTTTGGGTTATCAACGGGTATTTTTATCGAAAAACATCGTTTTCTACCGAACCATTGGTATTTTTTGGGTGATCTTTGGGTAATCACCGTTGGAAATTTCCCTGAGTAAATTTTGTGGGTAAAAGTTATTTGTTTTGTAGTATGTAATTTTTGATGAAATTGGAAAAAAAGAACTAGTAGGGTTTTGTGTTGGAGTTTGGTTCTGGCCTTTCGAATGTAGATCTTTTGACGACTTTTAGTTTCGATGTAGTTAGATTTATTCTGAGTTTTTGGAGTATGATCGTTGTTTCCTCGATTGAATTGGGGAAGCATAAAATTTGGGTTCCTGAACTGGATTTTGTATTTGATTTGATCTGGATTTTGTTTAGAAGGTTGATCTTATTAATTCTATCAACAATTCTCGCCATTTCATTGCGTAATCGTTTCAGAAGACTCCCGAAACCACGTTGAGTTGATCAAATCTTCATTCATCTTTTGATGAATAAGAGCTTAATTTGGGGTTGAATCTAGGCTTTTGTTTTATTTATCCAACCATGGTGCAACAATCCAGCACCATCTTTTTCCTTTAAGATCACATTCTGATTTTATTCTGTTAAAAAAAAGGGGAAAAAAGGATCTAGTCGACACTATCTCCAACGCAAATATGTATTGGTTTCCTACTGTTTTAGGAAAATTTATTTTTATTACATTTTAAGAAAGTGATATATCGCTACCATCTCTAATGGGGTCACTAAATCTTAAACTAAACACTAAATTTGGTGTAAATAACATTATTTACATCTCCAATGAGGTCTCTATTTTTCACACTAAATTTAGTGTAATGAATAGTATTACACTAGATTTGGTGTAACACTATTCATTTACACTACTTTTTACATCACTTTTAACACTACTTTTAAATTTGGTGTAAAAAATAGTGTTACCTATTAGAAAAGATTTACTATTAACACTATTTTTTACACTATATTTGAAATTTAGTGTAAAATATGATGTGACCCATTGAAGATGTCCTAAGCACTCATTACTCTCATATATATAGCTACATATATATATGATATATATATATAAATATATATATGAATCACCCAATTTGAACACGCATCTCATGGATGATTTGGTTGATCTTGTATATATGGGTTGTCAAATGCTCTAATCATTCTTTGTAAGGCCATCCACAACGCATAGATAAAAGCCCTCAAGCCCTCAATGCCACATCAACGTCACATTAGCTTTTTTCTTCAAGCCCTCAAGCCCTAAAGACCCCCAGCGCATAACTAAAAGCCCTCTTGCCACCTCATTTTTTTAATTCTTTTATTTATACATTTAATTATTTAACAAAATAAAAATATTTATATATTTTTTAATAAATAAAAATAAGATAATAATAAAAATAAAAATTCATATCATTCATTAAAAATAAAAATTACAAAATACAAAACACTACCAATTATGAAATTTTTTAATTTGCTCTTTTCTCTTTAAAGTAACCAAGCTCCGGGTCTTCTTGCGGTTGCGGTGTATGTGGTCGGTTATGACGAGATGTAGGTGTTTTGTTTGGATTCATGATGAAATTTGAGAGAGTTTGAGAGAATTTGAGAGAGTTTGAGAGATTGTTGGTGTGAAAAAATAAGAGGTTGAGGGTTAATATATATAGTGTGATTAAATTGAAAAAAAAAATTAAAAAAAAATTGATTTAGAAGTAGCCGTTTGAAAGAGCCGTTGAATAAAAAAAAATTAAATAAACATGAAATCGTTCGGGTTCCTCGGGTTTTCAAACCCGCACCCGCACCCCGAGCCCGAGCCCCAAGCCCGCAGCCCCCGCAGCGCAGCCCGCAGGAGCCCGCAGCCGAGCCCGAGCCCGAGGCGTTGCGGATGGCCTAACTTTACTCTTTTTGGTAATCAAGATTGAGAAAAAAATATTTGTTTATTATGTCGATCAACCAACAATTAATGTTAACAACAAACTTTATTGTTTTTCCTAATATTTAAAGAGAGTTGTAATTATTATAAAAATGTGTATTAACTTATGTGTCAAGGTCTTGTAATGCCTTTATATTTTCTTTCAGCTTCTCGCTAGTTCTATAAAATTCTTCTGCCGTTTCGGAAAAAAGAAACCCTATGTTTAATTATGCTTTAAATTTTGTAGGAAATGTGTTCACAAACACTAGAGAGCATGTTGGTATGCACAAAAGCACAACAAGAGAAGAAACCAAGGCCAGTAGAGCAAGCTTTAAAGTGTCCAAGATGTGACTCCACTAACACCAAATTCTGCTACTATAACAACTATAGTCTTACTCAGCCTAGATACTTTTGCAAGTCTTGTAGAAGGTACTGGACAAAAGGTGGGACCCTGAGAAATGTTCCTGTAGGTGGAGGGTGCAGGAAGAACAAGAGATCCTCATCCTCATCATCTTCAGCTACTTCTTCTAATTCAACATCATCTTCAAAGATCAGAGGAACCCATGACCATGATCACCTCCTAAATCAACACCATCATAATATCAATAACACTCTGGTCTCAGGTCTACCTCACTTGCCTTATAATGACTCCACTTGCACTGATCTCTCTCTAGCTTTTGCTAGGCTTCAAAGTCAAGCAAATGGTCACTTGGGTTTTGATCAATTTGATCAAAACCCTAATTCCAGTCATACCCCTACCCATCATGCTGACCATTTGGGCTTTCTTGATGCAATCAGAGGTGGGTTTCTTGGCAATCCTTCTAACGGGTATCATAATATGTTATATAATGGGGGTAATGTTGGAAATGGAGACATGGGTAGTGTTGAAAATGGAATCTTGATGGGCATGACAAATGCTAGTAGTGATCATGATCAAGAAATCATGAACCCAGTGTTCCATGAACATCATAATCAAGAACATCTTGTTAACAACACTGGTGCTAGTGGCGCGACAACAACCGCAGTGACCATGGCCGCGATGAAACAAGAAAGTACATGCCATGGGAGATCTGAGTTAGGGGAGAATAGAGGATCAGGAGGGGTATTATGGGGATTTCCATGGCAGATGGGTGCTGGTGGTGGAGATCAAGGTATGAATATGGGTCATGAGGTTGAGTCAGGGAGATCACAGATAGCTGGATGGAATGGGCTTGGTTCAACTGCTTGGCATGGACTTATAAATAGTCCTCTCATGTAGTAGTACTAAACATATGGTTAATTAAGTGGTTTACTTAGTGTTATTAGAAGAGGGTTTTAATTTTAATATCTTCCGGTTGGAAGAAAAACGAAATTATGGGGGAAAGAATTAATAGATTTTTGTACTAATTAAAGTATTTTCGTGTTTATTTAGTGTTTTTATTTTGATTGTGACTTGAATTAATAGAGGTTTGTCCTTCCTTTCATCAACTAAATTTGTTTTCTTTTGTTTGTTTCTTGACCAAGAACAATGCAATATTCGTTTTCTTGATGTTACTTGTTTGCCATTTTGGATTGTTAACTTTTTTGGGAAAAGTATTCAACAAAGGGTGGTCTGGTTTTTTTGTTCTTATTCCATGGCAAGCATGTTAATATTTGGTAACCGTAGATGTCCGGACCAACTTGTGTACATCTTGATTAATCTCATAGGTCTTAAATTTTACAGGCAGAATGACCCTAAAATGAAAGGTCAAACAAATCCTCGGGTGTGCTAATAATTAAGATGGTGGTTAGATTTGACATCACTGGGCTCTTGGATTGTGTCCATTTGATGCTAGCAAACAATGGGTTTTATAATAAAAGATGCAAATAGTTTGTAGTCAAGGGTGGAGCAGTTGGTATTGTGAGGAAAAAATCTTATCAACAATTGTAATCAATTGGTCACAATCAACATATAGACAACACCAATGACTACATGCTCTTCTTCTAACATTGTTAATTAATACCATCTCACGGGAGAAATCAGTATAACGTGTCACATTACAAGACAAACGGGTTTTTTCGATGGAAAAATCCATCAGAATTGGCCATCAACGGCGGATTTCCGACGGATAAGACTGCCGAAGAGTCCCGCACCAGAAAATGATATTTCCGGCGGATTTGCAAACTCCCCACACTTAATTAGATTTTATTAATCTGATAAATTATTTTTCTGACGGATTTTTAATATATTTATTAAAATAATTTTCATACAATTAAAAAAATCAAAAAAACATTTCCGACGGAAACTAAAAAATTAACTTTTTTAAATTTCCGTTTGAAATCCGTCAGAAAATAATAAAATTTTTAAAAAACCTTGATTTTTTTTGAAAATATTTATTTAAAACAGTTATTAGTTTCCGACGGAACCTAAGAAAATATATATTTTTAATTTCCGTCGGAAAATAATAAGAGTTTCAATAAAACCTTGATTTTTAAAAAAAATATTTATTTAAAGCAGTTATTAGTTTTCGACGGATTTCAACCGAAAATCCGTCGGAAACTAATATGATTTTTTTTAATTTAATTATTTAATTGCTATTTAGTTTAATCCATTAATTTGTAATTTTATTATTTAATTGCTAATTACATTAATTAAGTAACTTAATCGTAATTAAACAAATACTTGTGAAGGATTTGTGGCGGATACAATTTCCATCACAAATCCGTCACAAACATTTTCGAGAATATATAATTTCTTTTGTTAAAAAACTTCAGTGACAGATTTGCAACGGATTAACGCTTTTGTTGACTTTTCATGATTCCACTGGAAATCCACTGGAAATATTTCCGACGAAAAATCCGTCGGACTGTTTAGTAGTGTCATCTCTATATATGGGGGAAAGTAGATCAGTTTACTTCCGGCAAACCACAAAAAAAGAGACATATATGATCACCTTAGCCCATGGCTTCTGGCTTCTTTACAAAAAGGATACCACAAGTTTGCTTTCCATCTCAATTCTCAAACAAACACAACTCTTGATCCATAAAGTTCACAGTCAATCCTTAAAAGTGTGTTTGCTACGTAGACAAGACAAGATAGGACAAGATAAGACATGACATGACATGAAAGGACAGGGCAGAACCAAACAGGACATGTGTCCAGCGTTAGGTAAGAAATGATATGACAGGACAGAACATGACAAAATTGATTAAAATGACCAATTTACCCTGACGAGTTGTTTAGTATTTTTTTTAAATAATCAATCTAAGTTAATATTAACAAATAATATTTAAAAATATAAAACCATCTAATATAAATATTGACTAAAAACTCACATTCGTAACTCAAAAAACTTGAACAAATGTTTTCCAACAAACACATCTTACATGAATGTTCAAATGTGTACCATTGGATAGCAAAAGACAAAAACACAAAAGCTCAAATGTATAGCATCGTGTAACAAAAGACCTAAACACAAAAGTTCAAATTTTTACCAACTTAATTCAATCACTTCCCTAACTTTTGAAGTACAGTCGTCACAAATGATGGTATGAATTCATCATTCATGCCATTCCAAAGGCGTAGTTGAAATGGGTCGTCTGCAAAATACATACTAATAGCAACACATTGGTTATGATCAAAACCCATCTTCTTTAACTAGGCGGGCATAGTTTCCAAACCCGAAGTACCAACAACCGATACCAACTTACCCATTTCCTCGGACACTGCATTTAAGTCCTTTTCAATCATCTTAAATGCATTGTCAGCAACACTAGTTTTTCCCTTTTTTTGATGATGCTTCTCCTTCTTGTGGAATGGCGGATGCAGAAGCGCCATTAGAAGGAGTAGACAAAGGCACAGTAAAATCTTCTGTATCGTCACCGACTCTGCTTTCTAGATTGATTTTCTCCATTGCATCCGTGAAAGATTCCACCAACGTCCCCATAGCTCAATCCTTCCCAAATATCATCTTCAATCGCTCATATTGGGGAAACGGTGTTTTGGCAATATAGTTTTTGTTTGGATGTTCTATTAAAACCAAAAAAATGCATAAACATATATGAAAGTAAGTATGAAATAATTACATTAAAAAATAGAAATATTACCTTTCAGTATTCCTCTAACACTTGAGCATCAACCATTACGCATTGATGCACATCATTCCAACCAAACCCACTTGTATTTAACATGTCATATGCGGCTGGATATTTATCTTTGAGCCACTTCATTTTGTTTTGAACATGTTTTGATTTAATATTGAGGCCCAAGACTTTTCATGCATTTTTAATACGATTTGCTCAAAAGTGCCGGTCCGAAAACAACCATTGTAACTCCTGTCGGCTACGATGTCTTGTTGGATGCAAATCAATGCATCCTCTTCTGCAATACTCCAATTATGTCTATCCGCCATCTTATAAAATACAACAATAATAACGTCTTAAAATGAAATAATAATAATGTCTAAAAATGCAACAATAATAACAAAGTCTTACAATGCCACAATAATAACAAAGTGTTAAAATATAACAATAATAACAAAGTAAATCAAATTACAATTATAACGTCTTAAAATATAACAATAATAACAAAGTACATCAAATTACAATCTACTTGACATCCACGAGTCAAACATCTATTGGGCTATGTCATATCTCCATTGAGTCCACTCATTACTTGATTCAACTACATCAATGGATTCAAAATTATCATTTGATTCCGACGTCTCTTCCCCAATTGACATGTCTTCTAGTGTGAGTGTAATGTTTTCCTACAGATCAATAGCCATGTACGTCCTAATAAAATTGTGTAGCAAACCACATGCTAGGACCATTCAGCCTTGAAGTTTTATTGGATAAAAGGATAGACTTCGTAATATGGCCAACGGTTCTTCAAGATACCAAAACACCTTTCTATGATGTTCCTAGCTTGTGAGTGCTTCATGTTAAAATATACTTCCTTATTCGTAGGTGAATGACCAATGTGTTCCCATTCTCGTAAATGATACCTAGTACCTCTATATGGTGCCAAAAAACCATTGCCATTGACATATCCTGCGTCGACAAAAAAGTAATTACCGAATGGGGACCTTGAAACAATTATTCCTTGTAACTGCATCTCGTAGTACTCTATAATCGGTAGTCGAACCTTCCCAACCAGATAAAACATAGACAAATTTCATGTCCCGAGTGTACGCAACTAATACATTAATCGCAATATGTCCCTTTCTTGTTCGGTATCTTGGTTTATATGACTCGGGTACGGTCACTTCAATGTACGTTCCATCTATTGCACCTAGACATCCCTATAAACAAAATAGCTTGGTTATAACTAAATGGTAAATGTTTATACAACAAATAATGAAAATGGTTAACAATGATTACCTTAAACCATTTCCATCTTTTGTCGGTACAATCATCCTCTACTGGAGTTGGTTTGATAAACAACATGTCTTGCAACAGCAATAAAACACTTAAAACTCGATGGACATACCTACTTATTGTTTCCCCCGACCTATAAAATCTAACTTGAAGACATCTATTTTTGGTGTGATGTGCTAGTATGTTTACGAATATAGCAACTTGCTCTTCAATTGTCACATTACCATCATCTAATAGGCCACCATGAGTTTTTAGCAACTCACACAAAATAGAAAATGCATTCCTATCAATTTGCAACTCATTTACACAAATAATGTCACTTTCAAGTGTGATGCGTTGTATTTCTATAGATCTAATTTGAAACCCAGTGAAGGTTCTTTGTCTTAAAGTTAACCTTTCTGTAAGTCTTTGTTCATTTTATTTAACCATTTCGCAACATTGGACAAAACCATAAGCAAGTGGATGTAAGCCTTCATCACTTTAATAACTACAGTTAGATGGTAATGATCCATGTCTACAAAAAACAAAACAACAATCATGTATAATCCATGTAAAGATGTAGATAAATCTAATGTTAAAACATATTCAACAATCATATTCAACTATGTTCAACAATAATAAAGTTTATCTTTTGTCTCTCAAAACAAAGGAAAACCCATTGCTGAATAAATAAAACCAAGGATCACCCATTGTTTTCATTGTTGAATATGCAAAACCAAGGAAATATGGATTTTGAAACCAACATAATGTAACATCCGTAATTTTTGGGTAATTACAATTTCACGTTAGTGTACAAATCGATCTTTTAAGAAAAATAGAGGAAATATGATTTTGGTCTTAAATCCTAGTTTTTATAGTCTTGTTGGATGGATAATTCAGATACAAGTCCAACGGTTCTTTCCAGTGTGTTAAGGTGAACCTACAAGTTACATGTGTATGCTTGGACTACTTTGAGGTGATGATCGTTGGGGTAGTGAAGGAGTTTCTAAGCTAGTAGCCGTTAGAAGAGATTGATGATGATGGCATTGTCGCTTGGAGTGACATTAAGTATGATGATTACATTAAGTGGACCGTCTCGGTCGGAATTGTTGGTTGGATTAATTAGAACCATAGGCTTATTGAATCGACCTAAATTCGAGGAGAAATTGTAAGGTTAATCGATGCAACTTCAGGTTATTGCCTTAAGAAGTTTGATCATTTGGATGACGCGATAGCGTGACTGGGAAGTTGAGGAGCGTGGCTTTGATACGTTGAGTGCCGACCAAATTCATGCACGAAATCTATTTTTAAAATAAATTGCATCAATTGTTTCTTATGTTTCCAAATCATCATGTGGATTGTATGACGAATCCTTGGAAAAACGTTTAGCACGCACACGATTTTAAACCATTATTTTAAACATGCACAAAATTATTTTATTGCAGGTGGGTGCAAATTTCGTTGAGACTTTTTTTATTTTCGTTGTTGTCCAACACTATTTTCGGATATTGTGATATTCATATTTTAATATTGTTTAGGGTCTTGGACAAGTAACTGAGATTTATGACTTTAACATTGGATCTCCTCCACATATGTTAAGGTTTTGGGTGAAGGGTTACCTCCCATTATATTGGTGTTTGAGCTTTATTGAGAATTTTATTCCATGCGGGTTTTTTTGTTGAAAAATGTTACTTTATATCGTATTGCAACAAAAAGGGAAATTTTGGGTATTTTAGTCATAACTTTGTCTCATGCGATTTGATTATTGAGAACGAAAATTTTGGCACCGTTTGTTTGCTTGGGTGTCATTGTGTTTCATTGAGTTTTATGGAAGTTTTGTTGACTCTTATGAAGTTTATTCTACGACGTTTTGTGACGCATGTATGAACTTTGAAATGCGTATACTTGAATAAATGTGTGCGTTAATTTATGAGTTTGAGCATTTTGTTTCATGCTAGTTTTGTTGAGAACTGTTACTTTATGTCGTAAGGCAACCAAAAAGAGTAGTTTTGGAATTTTTTTATCGTATGGTTTTCTCTTTTAAGTTTTGTGTGCTAGTACGTTTCATTGCATACTATTTGGTGTACGAATTGGTTTACACTCATGGCGTGAGTAAGATTATAAGAGTACCATGATAATTTATTTTAATGTTTTGCTTTATGCACTTTCGATTGTTGGTACTTTTGTTATCGTTTCTCGCAAATGCATTATATTGATCTATTGGTATGCATGGCAGTATAGCCAATATTTTTGGAACGATATGCGTATCGTTTGTACGGCTTGAATTTTGAAGTCAATTTAAATTATTTTACGTATGAACCAAGTTGCATGCACTTATTGTTTTCCTAAGTCTTGAGAAAATACATTAATGTACGCCAGTCTCGTTAGGAAATTTTATTTTGTGCCCTTATGTGAATAAATGAGAAATTTTGGTGCATGACTACGTGAATTTTCCTCTTTTGACATTTCGTATAAACCATCTGTTGCAAGCTATTCTATTTCAGGAAAACTATCATGTGTGCGTGGCATAAATAAATACATGCTAGAACCATAGCGGTTCATTTTAAAAGGTTGTTGAGCATACTTTTGCGTTTCGTTAGTAACTCGAGTAGTGATCAAGTAAATGATTTTCATATGTGGGACGAGTGTGTCCATTTTGCACAACTACCGGGTAAGTGGTAGTAGACTTTTACACATACGATTAATTGTTATAAAAACCTTCGTGTTGAAAAGTCTTATGAAATTTTCGATTCGCATATTTGTTGAGTCTTTCACTTGGAAACCTTGAATTCATTAGGACTTTGAAAGGTTAAGAAACCTTGGTTAGGGTGAGGGCGTATAGAACCTTGTCAGTGGAGGGTTGGGTATTCCGACGCGTGATAGTACTGTAAGCTGAGTAGTATCGTTTGCAAAGTCGATGTACTTTTTGTAACTGAAGGGCGAGGCTCGTGGTATCTTCTATTACTGTTTGTGGTAATCCGTTCGTTTCGGCAACCTTTGTTATGGGATTTGGTCAGTTATTGCATTAGGGATGTGTAGAACCCTTTAGACACCGTGCTGATAACCTTGGTTTTGTGGATAGGCTCGATGGATGAAATTCGTGTATGAAGTCCTGTAGTAGTTCGAATCGTGGTGAAATTGTTAGGTGTCAACTCTTGGGTTATGAGGCCAAGGGCCATTGACGAATTTGGAGTGTTGTCGCCAAATCCTAAGGGATTTTTGTATCGCATGTAGTGATTTTAAGAAGTTCGGTTGTGGCAAGTGAATATAGTTGAATGGCTTTTTCTTGTCTAGTAAGAAGTTGTCAATCAGATGATTGGTGCGTGGGTGTATTATAGGAGTTGTATAATATTTGGGTCAAGGACGACCGTCCGTTTTGGAGACTAATGGTATTCGTTAAAGTTAAATGACAATTCAGTAGCGGGAACGATTGAATTTGAGAATTATGCCGTTTTCGGTGGTGATCGTACCTTGGGTTGGTTGGAGAAAGAGTTTAAAAGCGTCTAGATCTGGACTGATTGGAAGTCGGGATCTACCGTTGGGGAAGTATGAGTCACCTAAGGTTGGGAGGCAAACGAAGTGTTGCGGATTGAAGCTACTCTAGCAAGTTAAACGTTCGCCCGAATGTTTCTTCCCTTGTTTAGATGTGGTGTGGGGAGTTAAAGCCTCATGACATCGACGTTCAGGATGAATTCTACTACCAAGGTTAGCCAATAAAAGAGAGAAAATTCAATTTTCAATTGCAAACCTAGGGAACTTGGGAAGTGTTGAGTTCGGTAACCGTTGATTATGTGGAAACAAAATTTCGAGGATGAAATCTCCTTTATGTTTGGGAGGATTGTAACATCCGTAATTTTTGGGTAAGTACAATTTCAAGTTAGTGTACAAATCGATTTATTAAGAGAAATAGAGGAAATATGGTTTTTGGTCTAAAATCCTAGATTTTATAGTCTTGTTAGATGGAGAATTCAAATATGAGTCCAACAGTCCTTTTCGGAACAAAATTGGAGCTAAAACAAAGAAGTTATGGCCAAAACAATTTTCAGTCACAATCGCACGCGGGTGGCATAGTGCATAAAGTCTGATTTTTAGCCCCATTCAACTTTCTCATCTTAACTCCAATTTTGATGAATCAAATGGCTATGGTTTCGTTTTTTAGAGCTTTTTGAGGATATATTGTTAGTTTTGGGAAGATCAAAGAGTATTTGGTGGTGGAGTGGAAGCAAAGATCAAGAGTTCATCATCATCACTCCATCTTCAAGAAAATTTGGGTTTTTTTCTAGGTTTTCATCAAAACCCAAGTGGTGAGTTCATCCTCCTAGTTTCTAAACTTTCATAAGAGTTATAAATGCTCCATTGATGACTTCCTAGTGTTTATGTTTATCGAATTTCGGTTTGGATGATTTTGGGGAAGTTGGATCAAAATTAGGGTTTTGCTCAAAATAGAAATTTTGATATAAAATGTTTGGGAAACGATTCTAAGTGGTTGGATATAAATATTTATGGTTGGAAACTTGTGGATCTAGGTTTTGGAGGTTTTGGTTTGAAGATCCAAGTTTCTTCAAAGGAGCTCAAGTAGGGGAAAATCTAGATTTAGCCTAAATTTAGCAAGGTGAGTTCAAGTTGATTTGTGAAATCGTTGTACATGCCAAAAATGTTCTTTTCCAAGTATATATGAGTTTTACATGAATTCATCAAATGTTGAGTTAATTGGTGGGTTTTGATTATTTGAACTTTTTAACTTTATAAACCTTGTAAAACACCCACATTTGGGATTTTTGGGCAAATTGATAAATGAATCATTAATGAAATTGTTTTGATGATTTATTATATATGAAGTCTATTCAATGGTTTATGCATTTTTGGCGTATTTGATTTTATAAATCATTTGTAAAATGCACATTTTCATGTTATGAGACATTTTGTAAATATAAGGGTATGAGTCCATTTGGAAAATCGTCTGTCCCAATCCGTGATAAGTTTTGGGTAATCATGTTGATCCAAACCCTTTCAGTGATTTGATGATGACCCTTAGAATTACTTAGTGAAAATTATAAGTAACATCGTATGTATAAGTGTTTCACCATCAGTGATAAAATACCGAGTCTGTTAAGTATCACTGATGGGTAACCACTGTTCTTTATAATCATCAGTGATAAATGTACATCAGTGATAGTTGAGTCTATTCAGCTGTAACTGATGATCTCTGATTAATTCATCTATAAACAATGTTATTTGTAATCTTTGAAGACGTTTCGCGACAAAAGAGTTCATCGCTGAATCGAAGACAAAGCTGATGAACAAGGGACAAGTCTACTAATGATCTGATGCGGATATCAGTGAAACCAAGAGAAGTCCACAACACGCGATATTTCGAGTAGAAGAGTTCAGCGATAACTGACTTACATCAGGTCTCACTGATGGAAGATCAACTCAACAATCGCTGATCATGAAGCCTGTTCTACAAGAAATGTTTGTCTTATCCTCTTGCACACTTTTGTATGATTTTCTAGAAGGACATATCTAGGATCGTACAAACCACTCTGCCATTACACTATTCACCATGCGGCCAAAAGTATGTTTGCAAAAGTCAGAAGCATGCGCCCAACCAAATGATGACACGTGTAAAGTCCTCCTGACATGCATTAAATGCATGTAGTATAAATAGGAGGAATGCACCTTCATTTAGAAAGGTGGTCATCCCTGAACCTACTTAGTGCCTTAAAAAATTATCTTTAACTTTCTTTGTTCTTTTCTCTCCATTTCTTAGTGCAAGAAACCTGTGTGATTCTCATAGTTTGTTTAGATTAAGTCTTGTACTTAGTCTTATTCCGCAACAAACTGTAATTTTTTTGATTTATCAATAAACAATTTAGAAAGATAAAAATATTGTGTGTTTGTATTCAACCTCCCCTTCTACAAACTTAATACTTGTATAACCCTTCGGGACCAACAAGTGGTATCAGAGTAGATTGTTTAATCTCCATAAACATGATCTTGCTTATACAAATCTCTTCCTTGCTATTTTCTAAATGGCTCAAAACACAGACACTAACTACATTGATAATGGTTCTCTTGCCAAACCTCCTCGATTTAGCAGAGACAACTTCAATCTCTGGAAGAATCGAATGATGCTTTTCTTAGAAGGTGTATATCCTACTATACCTCACTATGTGGAAAATAGACCCTGTATCCCATTCATCATGGATGTTGTTGTTCTTGCCACTGCCACCACTCCCTTTATTCCTGAGAGACAACTTGTCAAATAAGTTTCTCAATGGACTGAAGAAGACAAGAAAAAGGTGGCCATCGATACAAAGGTCAGGTCAATCATTTCTATGGCCCTACCTGATGAGGTCTATCATTCCATAATGAACCTCAAAAGATCCAAAGCCATGTGGGACACAATCTGTGTTCAATATGAAGGTACTGCTGACGTACAAGAGTCCAGCAGAATAAGTCTGGTAAGACAGTACGAAAGTTCTATTTGTGGTAAGAGTGAAACTTTATCTGAAGTTCACCAACGTTTTAACTGCTTACTCATTGATTTGAAAACTATTGGTAAGATCTATTCTAACTCCGAGACTCTGACAAAGTTCTTGGAATGTCTTCCTGAAAGTTGGGACAATTATACCATGTGTCTTAAACTATCAAACGATCTTAAATACATGACCTTAAGTACTCTTTTTGGTACTATGCTCAATCATGAGCAGTCGTGTCAACTTAAGAAGAATCTTGTAAAAGATTCAAAAAGCACACTTGTTGCTTTACTCTCTTCAGAGTTAATGCCCACTCAGCGATCCTCTGTCATGATCACTGAAATGGAATCTAACTCTGATGATTCATCAGAAACCGATCCTTCAGAACTTGATGAATCTCTAGCACTCCTGACTAACTCTTTCAAGAGATTCCCTAGAAAGAGTAACTTCAGAAGAAATAAACCTCTCGCTATCATTGACAAGCCCGTATCATCTCCTATTGATAAGGCTACTGCCACTTGCTATAACTGTGAAAAGATAGGTCACTTTGCTAGTGAGTGCAGGTCAAAGAAAGTATTAAAACCTTCTTCATCCTTCAAGAAATCCTCTTTTTCTAAGACTAGAGATGACAAATACCACAAACTCAAAGAAAAGTATGAAAAGCTGAAAAGCTACAAGAGAAAAGGTAAAGGTCTGATCGTTGAAGAACACAATTGGGCTGAATATGATGAAGAATCAGATTCTGATGAAGAAGATGAGTCCAATCTCTGTTTTATGGCCGAAATCCTAGAAGTAAAGGAAGAACCAGCTGAAATTCCCTCTACTTCTACGTCTCAGGTATCTACTTCTCCTTCTCCAGCTATTATTGATGTTGATAGACGTTGTGCTATCGATGTACTGACTATTGATTTATATGACGCCCTGAATGGCAAGACCAAAGCTGAACAACATAATATAGATTTTTCTGAACAACTTAAAAATTGTCATTTAAAAATACAAGAGCTTTCTAAAATAGAAGAAAATCTGAAAGATCAGGTCTATGTAAATCAAGTAATCAGTATTTAACGCGAGCAAGCTATTGCTGAACTAAAAGCTGAGAAAGCTATTGTTGAAGGATGGTGTAAATCCTCAGCAAAGATCACTGAGATAATCGGTGCTCAGATTCTTGTCAATGACAGACGTGGTCTCGGTTATAATGCTAACACTGAAGAACCAACCAATGATCGTTCCATGCTTAAGTTTGGAATGTTCGTTTCCTCTATCCCTGACACCTCATCATCTCAGTGATCTTCTTCTAATAGTTCTATCCCTGAGGAAAAATCCAGTTTAACAAACTTAAAGATAAAGGAAAAAATGTTTTAGAAAAACCTCAGAAAGGTACCAAAGTGCCAAAGTTGAAGAAGTCTACACGTTCAGCTAATCAACCCTCTACATCAAAGAACAAGATCCCTGAACATGTTCAGCGATCACCCCAGGTGAAAACCAAGCTAAGGTGAAAAATACCACTAAGGTTAAGAAATTAACCAAAGTGAAGGTTACCACTGACGTTGAGTCATCAGATGTTATGAAGACTACTGATCCTTCCACCTCCTCTTCCACTGACAAGTGTGGACCCATTGTATAGTGGTACCGGTTTCAACCTAATTTTCCTTTTGTTTGCAGGTCTCGAAGGGTATCTGGTATCTCGATAGTGGATGCTCTCGACACATGACTAGAAAAAGAAATCTGCTCACTGAATACAAGGAAGAGAAAGGTCCCTAAGTGACCTTTGGTGGAAATGGAAAAGGATACACCTGAGGGTTTGGTGTACTTTCTAATGGTACAACTACCTTCAGAAGAGTCTCTTACGTAGAAGGACTGAAGCACAATCTTCTTAGCATCAGTCAACTATGTGATAAAGACTACAAAGTTTGCTTCATTAAGAAAGCATGCTTTGTCACTGATAAAAAAAGAAAAGATTGCTCTCAGCGCATATCGTTTGGAAAATATTTATGTAATAAACATGGACTCAACAACCACTGAGAACATTTGTTTTCTATCCAATGCCTCTTCAGATGTAACCTGGCTATGGCATAAAAGGCTCTCTCATCTAAACTTCAAAACGTTGAATACTCTCTCCTCCAAGGAATTGGTCACTGGCTTGCCTCAACACTCATACGCTAAGGAATCTCTCTGCTCAGCGTGTGAAAAAGGAAAACAAACGAAGCCTAGTTTCAAGTCAAAGCAAGTATCTTCAGTGACTAACCCTCTTCAGCTCCTCCATATGGATTTATTTGGCACTGTCAACATACAATCCATCGCTGGAAAGAAATACACTCTTGTCATAGTAGATGAATTATATCGCTATACCTGGGTTATGTTTCTCCATGCAAAGAGTGACACCTCAGAACTCATCTCATTTGTCAGAAAAATGGAAATCGTGAGCAGAAGCTGTAAATACTGCCTGTTTTATGCAAAATAGGTCACTGATCGCCAAAAGATTCAACAAAACTGCCTATGAACTTTTCCATGGAAGAAAGCCATCAATCAACTTTCTTCATATCTTTGGTTGTCAATGCTTCATCTTAAACAACAAGGATTCTCTTGTAAGGTTTGATCCCAAAGCTGACGATGGAATCTTTCTAGGATACTCTTCAGTATCCAAAGCCTTCAGAGTCTTCAACAAGAGAAGACAAACTATAGAAGAAACCATTCATGTCACCTTTGATGAATCCTGTTCAGCAAATTCTAAACCTACTGCTGAAAATGAAGAACTGAATCAATGGATGTTTTCTCATTATAGGGAATCAGAATCTAACCTCAACCCTGAACCTCAGGTCAACAACCCAATCGCTGATGATGACCCTATCATCATTCCTAGCATGCAGACAAGTGAAGTTGTATCCTCTTCTTGGGTATCAGATATTTCATTAACCACTTTGCCTCCTTTTGAACCCTCAATCTCAGAAAATCCATCTACTTCTCTACAATCAGTAAATGAAGTTTTATTTGAGCCTCAACCAATCTTGCCTGGTATACCTGAATCCACTGCTGCTGAAGCTTCTTCTTCAATACATCCAGAAGTTCTATCCGAGTGAAGAAGTCCATGTTGAACAACCACCAGGATTCGCTGATCTTGCTCAGAGATGGACTTTAAATCACCCAATTGATCAAATTCTTGGTGATCCAAACACAGGTGTTCAGACTCGACGAAGTTCAGGTAATATTTGTTTATTTGTTAACTTAAATTCACTGATTGAACCAAAGAAAATAGATGATGCCCTCAGAGATCCAAACTGGGCCAGTGCTATGCCAGAAGAGCTGACAGAATTTGAAAGAAAATAATGTTTGGAATCTTGTTCCCAAACCTTCTGACAAAACTGTGATAGGTACCAAATGGGTGTATCGCAATAAGTTAGATGAATTTGGAACTATAACCCGCAACAAAGCTAGACTAGTTGCTCAGAGATATAGACAAGAGGAAGGCATAGACTATGATGAAACTTTTGTCCCACTGGCAAGACTCCAAGCAATTCAACTCTTCTTAGCCTATGCAGTTCACAAAGACTTCAAAGTTCACCAAATGGATGTCAAGTCAACGTTTCTCAATGGAAAGCTGAATGAAGAAGTCTATGTTGAACAACCACCATGATTCGCTGATCCTAAGCATCCAGAATATGTCTAAAAACTGGATAAGGCCCTCTATGGCTTAAAGCAAGCACCTCGTGCATGGTATGACACTTTATCCTTCTTTCTTATCACTGAAAATTTTGAACGTGGTAAAATTGATAATACTTTATTTTTCAGAAAGGTTAAAGGTCACATTATTCTTGTTTAAATATATGTCGATGATATTATATTTGGTTCTACTAACCCATCTTTGTGTACTCGATTCGCTGAAAGAATGAAATCTGAATATAAGATGAGTATGATGGGTGGACTAACATACTTCCTTGGACTTCAAATCAAGCAAAGTGATAAAAGGCACTTTCATCCACCAAGGAAAGTATGTTAAAGATATGCTGAAGAAATTCGATCTTACTCAAAGTTCAGCTATGAAAACTGTAACATCCTAAATTTTCAATAATAGTATTTTAATGAGATTTGGGATTTATTTATATTTTAGTTTTAACCTTGAATCATGTTTTGATTTATAATTAAAATGAGGTTAAAATGTTAGTGATCAAAGTTAAGTGTCATTGTGGAAATAATGAAACCTAGAGGTGTGTTTGGTAAATTGTGAAAGTGTGTATGGATAAAGCAAAAGAGTTAGTAGATTTTTTCAGTATTTGGTACCTGGGTCGGTTAAGAGGCAGGGAGAAAGAGAGAAAAAGGAGAAAAGAGAAAAGAGAAAAGAGAAAAGAGAAGAAAAGCAAGATTTTTGGTCTTCAATTGGTAAGAAACTGAGTTTGGTTTTGATAAAAATCAGTTGTAGTTGTAAGATTGTAAACGAATTTGTGTGTTGAATTGATTTTCAGAATCCTTAACAGCAGATTTGTACAGCAAAGTGGGTTTTTGCCAAAAAGGTGAGTTCATTCTTTATTTTGACCTAAATCCGTATTTTCTGTTAAATTAAACGTTAAGACATGTGTATAAACTGTATTGGGACTGAATGAAAGTGTCGAAACAAGTTGAATAGAACAGATATGGATTTGGACTATAAAAATAGGTTGCGGGTCGTATTTTCCGGATAAAAGAACAGTACCCGAAAACCTCTGTTTGAAGGTTTCCGGACAAGACGAAGTTATCCGGTAAGTTTCGTTTATTACGTAGTTTTTCCGGATGAAAAAGATACCGGATGGTATCCGGATTTCATTGGTTTCCGGGTGTCATCCGGATTTCTTATGCTGTCCGGAAAGTTATGTTGTCCGGAAAGTTAGGTCGTCCGGTAAGTGATGACGTCCGGATAGGTGTGGTGTCCGGAAACTTATGACGTCCGGAAACTTATGACGTCCGGAAACATACGATGTCCGGATACAGTTTCCGGAAGAGGAGGATACGATAGGTTATTTAGTAATCTTAGTGTTGAGAATATGTTATGAGATATGATGTGATATGTTGTTAGGCATATACGCTAGTAAGTGTAATGGATCCATAGGCATGGTTATGCATTATAACGAGGAATAGACATAAAGTAATTTGTAATTTCCGTTGACCTGAAGTGAGGAATAGACATAAAGTAATTTGTAATTCCCATTTCTTAAAGGTGTTATGAAATGAGAAATAGGAGAATTCCATGTTTGTAGTTATGAAACCTCTTAGTTGATTCTCTTCTTATATAAAAGATTGGATGTTGTTATGTCATAACTTGTCACAAATTGAAGTTCAAATTAGCCCTGATTTTTAGGGTGTTACAATATGGTATCAGAGCTTTAGTTTAAGTCAACTAGGTATGCTAGGGAGATACCTAGACTTAAGCTGAGATGAATTAAGTTATGATATGTGAGAAATGGGTAGAAGTAC
This sequence comes from Saussurea involucrata, assembly GCA_033807775.1. Lineage (NCBI taxonomy): Eukaryota > Viridiplantae > Streptophyta > Magnoliopsida > Asterales > Asteraceae > Saussurea > Saussurea involucrata. The sequence continues at coordinate 155,544,232 of CM066322.1, read as the reverse complement.
TAAGACGGGATAGTCTTAGAGTCAAACGGAAATACGTGAAATTAGTACTGCAATAATGGTAACGAGGATTCTTATGTAAAGTATGTTCACAATTTCAATTAGCTAATGTTATTATGAATATGTGTTACACAAGCATACTTGTTTCTAAATGGTTAAAGTGACTAATGATCGGTATAGTACGTTTTGTATGTTCGTATATGTATAACCATTTCTTATGGTTATTCTTTTGTGTATATCAGAACGATGGTGAATACGCTGCCATTATCCCCTATTTCTGAGATGGATAGGTCCATGATTGATGGGACAGGAGAAAGGCAGAATGGAGTAGGCGAAATTCATGAGACTCCGCCGGGGTTTCTTTCTCTTGGAGGAACATCAAATCAGGTACATAGGACGGGTACCAGTACTTCCAACCCAAGAACATCAGAAGCATGTATGGAAGCCCGAATGATGGAAAATATGACAAGAATGATGACTAACGCAATGGCTCAACAAATTGAAATGTTTATGAAAGCACTGAACGATCGAAGTACGGAGATGCGCCGAACGGAAACTGATACTGGGGTAATAAATCCAGTTGGTAACCCTGGATCAGAGGAGGAAAGGAGAGTTGAAAGAATCTGTTCATACAAAACGTTCCTAAGCTGTAAACCGCCAGAGTTTAAAGGAGCAGATAATCCAGTAGCCTGTATGAACTGGATCAGGGAAATGGAACAAGCTTTCAGGGCTTGTGAATGTAATGAGATGTCAAAGGTTAGATTTGCATCTCAAATGCTAAGAGGTAATGCTCTGACGTGGTGGAATGTAGTGACGGCTACAATCTCGGCTCCAATTTTAGCAGCTATGACATGGGAATCATTCAAGAAGAAGATTCTGGAAGAATACTGTAATGAAAACGAGATGGATAGGCTTGTGGAAGAATTTCGGAATCTAAAGAAGGGTACTTCTACTGTAAGGAAGTATACGAAATCTTTCATGGAAAAGCTAAACCTAGTGGGGCATATGGCTCCGACTGAGAAAGACAAAGTTAAAGCTTATCTGAAAGGTTTGCCAACAGATATGATGTCAAGGTGCGGAGTTCAAAAGCTTCAACATTGAGAGAATCGATCGAGGAAGCAAAGGTTATAGAGGAAGTGTATGCTAAGGATAAAGAAGAAAAGACTCACGTGGGAGAGAAGCGGAAGTGGGAAGGTCGGTCCGAGTCTTCTCAGAAATACAAATCTGTTGGAAAGAATGTTCGATATGAACCTCGCCGAGAACCAAGTTGGTGTTCGAAGTGTAAAAGTAAACATTTTGGTCAGTGTCGGATGGTCGGGAATGAATGCTTCAAATGCGGGAAGCCTGGGCATATAGCAGCAAATTGTCCTCTTCAAGGACCGATCTGTTTTGAGTGTAAACAGGCCGGACACATCCGAAGAGATTGTCCGAAGTTAAAGAAGGGCGGAGATCAAGGAAAGAAACCAGTTGTTCCCAAACCAACAGGTCGGGCATTCCATATGACAGCTGACGAAGCTAAGGAATCGAAAGATGTCGTCTCGGGTACTTTCCTTGTTAATTCTTGTCCTGCGCGTATTTTATTCGACTGTGGTGCAAATTTGTCATTTGTGTCCAAGTCGTTCTTTCACAAGTTAGCTATGCCTGTTACTAATTTGGAAGATGCCTTAGTAGTTGAGGTAGCTAATGGGGGTCAGGTCTTGGTTCGTGAAAGACTTGATGGTTGTTTTATTTCGATAGAAGAGACAAAATTTCAGATCGACTTGTTGTTGATGGAAATTGGTGGATTTGATGTGGTTGTGGGTATGGATTGGCTGATAGCCAATCAAGCAGAAATATTTTGTGCAAAGAAATTAATCCGGATTCCGATGGCTGATAGGGATGATGTACTCATCTTTGGGGAAAAGCGAAATGGGGAAGTTCCGTTAATTTCTGTTGCGAAAGCGCGTAAATGTTTAATGAAAGGATGTTCATCCTATCTAGCTTATGTTTTAGATGTAAAGTCAGAAAAGAAGCGAGTGGAAGATATCAAGGTGGTACGTGATTTTCCAGACGTATTTCCCGATGATCTTCTAGGCCTACCAACTGAACGGCAGGTAGAGTTTCGTATTGATCTCATTCCTGGATCGGCACCAATTGTGCGAGCACCGTATCGTCTAGCGCCGGCCGAAATGAAAGAGATGATGACTCAACTTCAAGAGTTGTTAGATAAAGGTTTTGTTAGACCGAGTTCTTCGCCGTGGGGAGCTCCAGTGTTGTTTGTTAAGAAGAAAGATGGTACTATGAGAATGTATATAGATTATCGTGAGCTGAATAAGGTGACTATTAAGAATAAGTATCCGCTTCCAAGGATTGATGACCTGTTCGATCACGCACACCATTTACGCGAAGTCTTAGAAGTGTTGAGAAGAGAGAAATTGTATGCTAAGTTCTCAAAATGTGAATTCTGGTTAAAAGAGGTACAATTTCTAGGACATGCAATCACTTCAGAAGGAGTTAAGGTAGACCCAGCAAAGATAGAAGCTATGAAGAATTGGGAGACACCCAAAAGTGCATCTGAAATCAGAAGTTTCTTAGGCCTAGCCGGTTACTATCGAAGGTTTATTAAAGACTTCTCGATGATTGCTTCTACTTTGACTTTATTGACTAGAAAGAATGTGAAGTTTATCTGGACAGAGAAACAAGAATCGGCTTTCAGAACTTTACGCCAAAAGTTGTGTGAAGCCCCTATTCTTGCCTTACCAGAAGGAACAGAAGATTTTGTTGTTTATAGTGATGCTTCCAAGATGGGCCTGGGATGTGTATTGATGCAACGAGGCAAGGTAATTGCTTATGCGTCAAGACAACTTAAGGAGCACGAGAAGAATTATCCTACGCACGATTTGGAATTAGCAGCGGTTGTTTTTGCTTTGAAGCAGTGGAGGTATTATTTGTATGGGACGAAGTGTACTCTTTATACTGATCACAAGAGTTTGAAGCATGTCTTTGATCAGAAAGAGTTAAATATGAGACAACGACAATGGTTAGAGTTACTTAAAGACTATGACTGTGAATTGCATTACCACCCTGGTAAAGCAAATGTAGAAGCCGATGCTTTAAGTAGAAAAGAGTATAGTGGGTGTTTGAAGACGACTAATGCTAGGATTGATGTAATGTCCAGTTTGATTGAAAGAATAAAAGAGGCACAAGCGGAGGCCTTACTGGAAGAGAATCTAAAAGATGAAGTAATGAGCAAACAACATCTTCAACTGACTGAAGATGGCCGTGGAATTAAGTTGTTTCAAGGCCGTGTTTGGGTACCGAAGATTGGAGGAAATCGAGAGTTGATTCTAGAAGATGCTCATAGATCTAAGTATTCTATACATCCTGGAAGTACTAAGATGTATAGAGATTTGAAGTTACACTATTGGTGGCCAGCTATGAAAGTAGATGTGGCGCGAATAGTGGAAAAGTGTACAACATGTTCTTTAGTGAAAGCTGAACATCAGAAGCCTTATGGAAGTTTCCAATCTTTGGAGATTCCAGAATGGAAGTGGGAGAAGATTACTATGGATTTCATGACGAAGTTACCAAAGACACAAAAGGGTAACGACACTATTTGGGTGATTGTGGATCGTTTAACTAAGAGTGCTCATTTTCTAGCTATGAAATAAGCGTCACCAATTGAGAAATTAGCAAAACTGTATATTGATGAAGTAGTGTCAAGGCATGGTATACCGGTGTCGATAGTGTCAGATCGTGATAGTCGATTTACCTCGAGATTTTGGCAGTCACTTCAAGAAGAATTAGGTACAAAGGTAAATCTGAGTACTACTTATCATCCGCAAACTGATGGGCAAAGTGAAAGAACCATTCAAACTTTGGAAGTATTAGATTTTGGAGGTAACTGGGATACGCATTTACCTTTAGTGGAATTTACGTATAACAATAGTTATCATTCCAGTATCGGAAGAGCTCCTTTCGAAGCTTTGTATGGTCGGAAATGTAGAACTCCGGTGTGTTGGTTAGAAGCCGGAGAAAAGCAGTTTGCTGGTCCGGAGTTAGTACAACAAACGGCTGATAAAGTGAAAGAAATTCGGCAACATATGAAAGCAGCTCAAGATAGACAAAAGAGTTATGCTGATCCGAAGAGAAGACCAAAAGAATTCCAAGTTGGGGAGCGCGTGATGCTTAAGGTATCCCCATGGAAAGGTGTGATAAGGTTTGGTAAACGTGGGAAGTTAAGTCCTCGTTTTCTAGGACCTTTCACTATAACCAAATAGGTTGGTTTACTAGCATATCAGTTGGATCTTCCACCGGAGTTGGAAGGGATCCATAACACTTTTCATGTGTGTTATTGTTGGTCCCGAAGGCCTACACAAGTTTGTAGAAGGGGGGGTTGAATACAAACACACAAATTTTACTTTTCTAAATTGTTTATTGATAAATCATTAACAATTTACAGCTTGTTGCGGAGACAAGATTAAGGATAAACCTAAATCTAAACAAGTTGGAACACTAAGGTTTCTTGCACTAAGAGAGATAAGGAAATTACTAATAATAACCTATCTGAGATAAGAGATTTGAACTTGTCCAGAGTTAGCAAGTTACTTCAAATGAAGTGAGTTCATCTCTTTATATACTGCATGCATTTAATGCAAGTCAATATATACTTTACACGTGTCATCAGCTGGTTGGTTGCATGTCATTGACCTTGGTTGACAACCTTAGTAGCCGTATGGATGAATAGTGTAGTATCAGAGTGGTTGTACGATTTCAGATTTTCGGAGGTTCTGTTCTGACATTTCGTACGGAGGCGTGCAAGGGTGGTTAAGACAAAAGTACTTTGTACGGAGGACTTCATGATCAGCTTTCGTTGATTCAGCGATTATCATTTACTATTCAGCAGATGATAAAGTTCAGCGATAGCTGAAGTCTTGTACTTGCTACTTCACGTTGAGTGGACAAATCTGAGTCTTCGCTGATCCGCATCAGTTCATTAGGAGACTTGTCGGTGGTTCTTGAGCTTGATCTTCGACTTCAGCGTAGAACCTTTGTTGACGTGAAACTTGTCTTCAGGGATCATAAGTAAACAACTAACTTATCAGCGATCATCATAATGACTGAACAGACTCAGCGCATTAATGATGAACAGTGTTCGCTGAATGTTTAATTTAAAAGAGCGAGAGTTCCTATCAGCGGTACTGGAAGATCTTAGTACTTATCAGCGATAGTGAAACTCTGATACATATTGTTTACTTACAATTTTCACTAAGTATATAAGAGAGGGTCATTATCAAATCACTGAGCGTTTGGATCAACAATCTCCCCCTATTTGATTATGACATAGCAACAAAGAAAATTGCTATTTAATGAAAACATAAGGATAAAAAGAACTCATAAAATATTTGTCCCTTTTACTGTTTTCTGGGATCTTTTCAGAACTGATGGAGTAAAGTACATTCGCTGAAATCTTTCTTTAAAATATTGAATCAGGTTACAATGAAGAACAGAAAGATTACAAGTACAAGCGAAATAATTTACAAGTACAGAAGGATAACTGATACAATAGAGAAAAAGGAGATTATATCAGTTTTCAAAGGGTTCTTCCTTAATGAGAAGTTCATCAAGGGTCTTTGATGTGGGGATCATCCAGTCAGGGACATTTACTCCTTGATTCTTTTTCTTCAGAGCAGCTTCAAAAATCAAGGGCTTCAGGTGTCTAGCTTTGATGTTGCGTCTGACTTCACACCAGTATACGAGATCTCTGAGTTGTTCGATGGGAGCGATGTGGAGCTCAGAGACACGTTGAAAGTGAGGATTTCCATCATAGTCTAAGAAGAATATACCATATGGATCACTTACCACTGTGCCAGGGACGAAGATTTCTCCAGGTGGTAGGGAGGTGTCAAGCATTGAAAGATCAGCATCAGGGCCAAGAACTTCAGCACGAGAGAAACCAATACCTGTTTCATTTCTAATGATTGGACCTGAATCAGAAACTTTCTTCTTCTTAGCAGAGGCTTTCTTCGGTTGAGGAAGAGTAGGAGGAATATCCACAGCAGATGAAAGCAAGTCGATCTGTTTGTTTAAGATCATCTCAACATGGCTTTTGAATTTTGAGCGTGATCCCTGAATGGCTAATTTCGTTTCTAACCATTCAGAGAGACCAAACTTTTCTAATGAAGCAGCATAGAAGGTTTGCTTAGTTTTGTCATCTCTGTAGACATCCACTTCAACAACAGGAACATCAACGTACATTTTTCCTCTGATGTTGGCTTTGATTATTTTGGATGGTCTTGATCGATAGGTCAGCATTTGTTTAGCCCATTCCAAAGTTGTATCAGAGACCTTTGTCTTTTCTCTAACGATTTCTTGAGCATCATCCCAGAGCTGACGTTGAACATCAATGGGAACTCTTTTCAGCTTGGGGTCTTTGATTGATCGTTGAGTAAGCTTGATGGCGTATTCTCTGTCTTTCTCTTCAGCTTCCTTCCTTTCAGCAATAAGGCGTTCAGCTCTAAGGTGTTCCTGGTATTCAGCTTTGGAGATTTTGAACTTTGGAGGAACTGAAGGAAGTTGATCACGCCTTAGAATGATTCGCTGATCCTCGAATCGCTTTATTATTTCCTCTCTTTTCTTTTGATCCTCTTCACTCACTTTTGAGGAGCTGAGGAAGGTCTGTTTCTGTGCGAGAGAGATTGTTCTTCTGGTTCATCAGTCTCAGAGATCAAATCCAAGACTGGGATTATTTCTTCAGCGGCAGCTGGAATTATTGGTGAAGTCGCAGTTGTGGAGCCTTCAGCGATATCCTCAAACAGGGGAGAGGACTAGCTGAAACACAGCGATCTTACAAGTAAGAACTTGGGTAGAAACAGATAGAGAGAATTGGTTTAAGTGTATAGGCTTGGGTAGAGGAACTGATAGTGTATGATAGAGGAGGGATGGAGTAAGAGATGTTTAGTGTACCTGACAAACCGGCTTTTCAAGCAAGATCGTCAAATTGTCATCTTCAGCGACGCTTTTGCCTTTGCCTTTCTCAGCTCCAGAGGCTAAGGGGTTTGTCTTTGTCCGCTCCCCTGAAGGTTCATTTATCGAGATTCCCTTAAGAGCTTTGATCCTTGGGGCAGGTTTGACGATAAAGAAATCATCGTCATCTTCGTCATCATCATCATCATTCTTTGGAGAAGAAGATGGTTCATCATCAGGGATGTCGACGGCTTCATCATCTTCTGCTTCGGATTCTTCAGCGTCTTCTTCGAGTTGCTCCCCCTCAGATACAGAGGCGAGCTTCTCGGTTCCCTCAGGGTTTTCATCTCCCTGAGGTCCAGCGGCTGCTTCCGCTTCAATAGTATTCTCACCCTCTTCAGCGAAGGTGAGGTCTTCGTTCTTCTCTCCCCTGATAGATTCATCATGGAAAAGGTTTTCAGCGCTCTTCTCCCCGGGATGTTCAACGCTCTTCTCCCCCTCTTTTTCATGATGACTGGGGGAGGAATGGGCAGACTCTTCAGCTGTGGGAGGCTCTCTGTCTTCTTGGCCAGATATACCCACATAGCTTTCAATCTTTGCTAATCTGACTTCTAGGCCAGTTATAGCAGGATTGATCTTTTCCAGCTCTGTGCGATCTGTCGCTGTGAAAGTTTCCAATGCAGAGGCAGGTTCAGGAGCAGGAGTTCTCGCCTTGTTGAGCAGCTCTTCAATCATTGTTTTCATCGAACCAACGTCGGTCTTTACAAAGCCTAAGTCAGTCGTCAGAGTTTGAACATTTGTCTTCACAGCAGACATATCACCCTCTAGTGCTCCAACCGATGTCTTCAGCGTTGTTACTTCGTCGGACATGGAGGAAACTGATTGTTTGAGTGAGGTGTAGTCTGTGTAGATATCAGCGAGCACCTTAGCAAAATCGCTGAGAGTCTTATCAACTTGCTTCAAGTCATCTGCGGAAGCCTTCTTCTCCACCACCGTTGTCAGCTTTATCAAATCTTCTCCAGCGGTGGTTACAGCTGTAGAGTTGTTGGAGAGTGTGGTGGTGAGATCTGTCAGCTTTGTTTCCACGGACTTCAGAGAAGCGTTGATGTCTCCCAAATTAGGACCTGTAACACATAAGTACTTGTGAACAAAGGAAAGCTCAGAAGTTTCAGGTTTAGTTACAGTGTATATGGGTTGATTTGTACCTGCAGGAGGATTGATGAAATCGTCAAAGTTGCAGATTCCTGAAAAATGTTCCATATCTTCCTCAAAAGTACGGTGAGGTATGGTGATCTCTGCAGGTCCTGTCTTCATCATTCGTTGAGAAGCGTCAGCGGTGGCTTCTGGAATGATGGCATCTCCAGTGTTCTCTGGAGGAGTGTCCAAGTGAGTGGAGGGAGAAGCGAAGGATAAGAATGGGGTTCGGGTACTGAGTTCAACGTTGGAATCGCTGACAATCACTTCATCAGTCTTTTGAGAGACTGAGGGAGGTTGGGTAGGTTCCAAGTTTCTAACCTCAGCGTTTAGAGACGCTGAAGCCGGGATTGAAGGGATGGCTTGAATGGGTGTGGCAGAGCGTACCACGGAACTTTCCTTCAGCTCTTCAGAATGAGCTGAGGAGTCTTCAGCATGGGATTGTTGGGGTTGCTCCTTGGTTTTCTTGATCCTTTTGGAACCAAGTGGGGTGTGAGAGTGTTTCCTTTTCTTAGAAGGAGAGGATTGTGTGGCCGGGGTATCAGCGATGGGTATTGTCACTGAAGTAGCCACAGAAGTCGAAGAATTAGGGTTAAGAAGAGAGAGAAGGGTAGAGAGACGTACCTCATTGTCGACAGGTTTGAAATCGAGCACCTTAGGGCCAACTTGAGAAAGTTTCAGGTCACCCTCTTGAGGATAGCTGTCCTTCAGGCCATATTGGAAGATGGCGCTGATGAATCGGGGGTAGGGAACCCATGCAGGTCTGTCAGCAGCAGAATCTACTCTTTGTACTAGGTCATCATAAATGATAGATGCCCAGTCAATATGTAGACCTTTCAGCAGTGCGTATCCCATAGCCTGCTGAGGTTGAGCGGCTTGATCAGAGGAGCCGGTCTTCGCTGTCATGCAGCTGATCAGGTGTGCGAAGATGAAATTCATCTCGCTGGGCATTTTGGACTTCTTTATCAGCGTCAGCTTCTTCTTGGGCTTCTTGTCCCTTTCAGTTTCCCATATATAGCCCATTTCATCAAAAAATGCAATAAGAGCTTCTTTGTCAGCATGCTTCTTATGGTCAGGGAATGGAACAAACGGTTTTTCTTTGGTAGCATTGGGAAGGTTCAGGGCTTTTCGAATGATTGCGGGGGTTATCTTAATTGTGCCATACTCAATATCGCTGAGTATGCAATCGATGGTTTTGGATGCATCTTTGGCGGAGGGTAGCTAAGTGTGTCTGGCAGAGTACCAGAACTGGGATAGTAGTAGCTGACTTGCAGGAGGTGTGATGGTCAGGGCTGTTGAAATGCAGCAGTTTTTCAGGAAATTCACAGCATCATCCAGATGTGTGACTTGCTTTCGAGGAGGAAACTCGAGAAGCGCAGAGAGGTTGTTGACCTTGGTCCAATCTAGTTGATCCAGCTTGAACTTAACCTGAGGGGCTTTGATGATTTCCACTTCCTCAGAGTCAGCGGAGATGTTCTCAGCGGTTACATTGATCTTTGAAGTTGCCATTTCTCTGTATTATCAGTTCAACCAAAGATGTTAACAAATAAGAATTGTCTTAATATGGAAAGAATTTCCATTAAGATGGTTCGAATTTTGTCCATTTCATTCAGACATAAATGTCTTAATGAAGATTAGGGTTTTTCTTGATTTTTGACAGAAATTTAAAACCCATAAAGTCTTGTATTCCAGTTTCTAAAAGAAATCTGGATACGAATGAAGAACAAGTTTAAGATTTAGATTTAAAACTTGAAGAACAACCATGAAATGGTTGTGTTCATAAAACCATGAAAGAAATGATTTTATTTTTAAGAAGTTCTTTTGTTTGATCTTGTTTAAAACAATGATAAGATCAGAAACAAGTTATCTGCATTTAAAAAAAATGAACATATTAACCTTGATGTTTTGATGGAGAATATGATGAACAGTTCTTTGAAGATTTGAGAGCACAAATGCAACAGTAAATCTTTTCTTGCGGAGGAAGATTGATTGCGTAAAAGACAAATATAAACCAAGAGTTTGTTTATATAGGGAGTTTTAGAGAGAGAAAACCTTGAGCGGGAAAAGGTTTTCATCATGACACGGACACGTGTTTGCATTTGATTGGAAGTTTGAACGAAACGTGCAAACGTGTGTCAGAAAGAAATCGTGCCTAGTGTTATCCGTTGCAATGACGTCACAACTGTCCTTTCACATTCTTTTTGGATGTCTCTGAGGTTTTGAAAGCTCAGGGACTCTTTTGAAAAACCTGAAGCACCGAATAGAAAATATCAGTGAAGGTTTTAAGAACTTTCAAAATATCGCTGTTAAGGAAGAGATATTCAGCGATGCATTTGTTTTGAAATCTTGCATTTTCATGCGTTTGTCAGAGAGAGAAAACATACCTGGATATCAGTTTAACCAAGTTTATTCAGAGAGAAGATGATTGAATAGGTTATACAAGTTGATTTTATCCTTTCGCTGATTAATGTGAACCGCTGAAGATTTTACCCTTCAATGTTCAGCATTCCAAGCTCGCTGATGAGAAAGTTGAATCTTGTCTCATCAAGAGGTTTGGTAAATAAATCAGCTAACTGATAATCAGTTGGGATAAAATGAAGTTCTATATCACCATTCATCACATGATCTCTGATAAAATGATATCTGATTTCTATGTGTTTTGTCTTTGAGTGTAGCACTGGATTGTTTGCTATAGCGATGGCACTAGTGCTGTCGCAATAGATTGGAATTTTGGAGAGCTGAAGATCATAGTCTAGTAGCTGTTTTCTCATCCACAAGACTTGAGAACAACAGCTTCCAGCGGCTACATATTCAGCTTCAGCTGTGGAAGTGGACACTGAGTTTTGCTTCTTACTTGTCCAACTTACCAGCTTTCCACCCAGGAGCTGACATCCTCCTGTGGTGCTTTTCCTATCCATTTTGCAACCTGCAAAATCACTGTCTGAATAGGCGGTTAGATCGAATCCTGAGTCTTTGGGATACCAAAGGCCTAGATTCGCTGTACCCTTAAGATATCGAAAGATTCGCTTTACAGCTTTCATATGAGATATCTTAGGTTCAGCTTGATATCGTGCACACAGACATGTTGCAAACATAATATCGGGTCGGCTAGCAGTAAGATACAATAGTGAGCCGATCATCCCACGGTACAGCGTGACATTGACAGGAACACCCTTTGTGTCCTTATCAAGTGTCAGCGGTGGTGCCATAGGGGTTTTCATAGCTGAACTTTCAGTTAAGTCGAATTTCTTCAGCATATCTTTAACATATTTTCCCTGATTTATAAAAGTTCCTTTTTCAGTTTGCTTAATCTGAAGACCAAGGAAATATGTTAGTTCACCCATCATGCTCATTTTATACTCATCTTTCATCCTATCAGCGAAACGAGTACAAAGCTCAGGGTTAGTAGAACCAAATATAATGTCATCAACATATATTTGAACTAAAATGATATGACCTTTCACTTTTCTAAAAAATAGAGTTTTGTCAATCTTACCTCTCTCAAATTGTTCAATATGGAGATAAGTAGAGAGAGTATCATACCATGCACGAGGAGCTTGCTTTAAGCCATAAAGTGCCTTGTCCAGTTTATAAACATAACCTGGACGCTTAGGATCTGAGAATCCTGGAGGTTGTTCCACATAAACTTCTTCATTCAGCTTTCCATTCAGAAACGCTGACTTAACATCCATCTGATGTACAGTGAAGTTTTTGTGTACAACATATGCTAAGAAAAGACGAATAGATTCAAGTCTTGCTACTGGAGTAAATGTTTCGTCATAATCTATGCCTTCCTCTTGTCTGTATCCCTGAGCAACAAGACGAGCTTTGTTGCGAGTTACAGTACCATGTTCGTCCAACTTGTTTCGATAGACCCATTTAGTGCCTATCACCGTTTTGTCAGTTGGTCTACGAACGAGTTTCCAAACTTTGTTTCTTTCTAATTCAGTCAGCTCTTCTTGCATAGCGCTGACCCAGTTTGGATCTCTGAGGGCATCATCTATTTTCTTTGGTTCAGTTAGAGAAATAAAGTTAACAAATAAACAAATATTACCTGCACTTCTACGAGTCTGAATACCAGCGTTTGGATCACCAAGAATTTGATCGATTGGGTGATTTACAGTCCATCGCTGAGCCGGAGCATACGTCGCTGACTCAGTCTGAACTGGAGAAACTGAAGATGAGGCTTCAGCTACTTCTGGATTATCAGCTAAAAGAGGAATGTTTGCATTTGTCACTTCATTCACTGATTGCTGAGAAATAGATGGAATTTCTGAGACATTTAGATCAACTGCAGGTATAGTGTTTATAGGAACAGCTGAGACCCAAGATGTTTCAGCTTCACTATTCTGCATATCTGGAATGATAGTAGGACCATCATTTTCTACGGTGTGAGCATGAGGAGTGGGAACTTCTTCTGAATCACCAAGATGAGAAAACATCCATTGATTCAGTTCTTTAGTATCAGCAGACGGTTTAGAGTTCGCTGAACGGGATTCGTCAAACGTGACGTGAATAGTTTCTTCTACAGTTTGTCTTCTACGGTTGAAGACTCTGAAGGCTTTGGAGACTGAGGAGTATCCAAGAAAGATTCCATCATCAGCCTTAGGATCAAACTTTCCAAGGGCATCTCTGTTGTTCAGTATGAAACACTGACATCCAAAGATGTGAAGAAAGCTGATTGAAGGCTTTCTCTCATGAAAGAGTTCATAGGCTGTCTTTTTGAATCTTTTAACTATCAGCGACCTGTTTTGCGTAAAACAAGCAGTGTTGACAGCTTCTGCCCAAAACTGAGTAGGCAGGTGAGAATCGCTGAGCATTGAACGTGCAGCTTCAATAATTGTTCTATTTCTTCTTTCAGCGACTCCATTTTGTTGCGGTGTTCTCACTGACGAAAAGTTGTGAGAAATACCCTTACTCTCAAGGAAGGAATCAAGAGAACTTTTTTTGAATTCAGTTCCATGATCACTCCTTATTGAGCGAACAGTCATATTGTTCAGAGTTTCCATCTTCCGAACAAAGGTGATGAGTTCTTCAGGGGTGTCACTCTTAGAACGGAGAAACATTACCCATGTGTAACGAGAGAATTCATCAACTATGACCAGCGTATATTTCTTTCCAGCGATGGATTGTTTGTTAACAGGGCCAAACAAATCCATATGGAGTAGTTGTAGAGGAGATGACACTGAGGAGACTTGCTTTGACTTGAAGCTTGCCTTGGTCTGCTTCCCTTTTTAACACGCTGAACATAAAGACTCTTTGGCGTATGAATGCTGAGCTAGACCAGTGACTAACTCTTTGGAGGAAAGAGTATTCAGTGTCCTGAAATTTAGATGCGAGAGCCTCTTGTGCCATAGCCAGTTAACATCAGAAGATGCCTTTGAGAAGAAACAGGAGTTCTCAGTGGTTGTTGAGTCCATGTTTATTACATAAACATTTTCCAAACGATAACCGCTGAGAGCTATCTTCTCCTTTTTGTCAGTGACAAAGCAGGATTCCTTAGTGAAAATCACTTTGTTATCCATGTCGCAGAGCTGACTGATGCTTAAAAGATTATGTTTCAGTCCTTCAACATATGCGACTCTTCTGAAGGAGGCTGTACCATTTGAAAGTACACCATACCCTCGGGTGTGTCGTTTTCCATTTCCACCGAAAGTCACAGAGGGACCCTTCTCTTCCTTGTATTCAGCGAGCAGGTTTTTCTTTCCAGTCATGTGTCTAGAGCATCCGCTATCGAGATACCAGATACCCTTCTTAACCTGCAATACAAAGGAAGATTAGTTTTTCTTGGGTACCCACTTAACCATGTATACACGTTTGTCAGTGGAAGTAGTTGGAATGGAAGGTTCAGCAGTCTTCGCAGCATTTGAAGATTCAGCTTTGTCTTTCTTCACTTTGGTTAATTTCTTAACCTCAGTGGTGGAATTCACCTTGACCTGATTTGCACCAGGGTTGGTCTTCTTTGCCTTGGGGGCAATCTTCACCTTAGCTATCTTTTCAGCTTTGGTGGCTGTGGGGCACTTACTAGCAATATGATCAGCGAGTCCACAGTGATAACATTTCCTATAACTAAAAGTAGTTCTAGGACCACTTGTATGATGAGCTTTTAATTTAAAATTAGAAGTACCAGCACCAAGTAAGCTATTGGCTTTAGAAATGGGACGAACATTCAGTTCTTCAGATTTCTTACCAAGGACATCCACTCTGAGTCTAGGAGTAGATCGCTGAATAGATCTAGAGATCAGCTTTCTAGATCCAGAGGGGTAGGTCACTGAGGCTTTAGAAGCATTCAGCTTTGGTACTAAGGTACCCTTCTGAGGATTTTGATAAATAACAATTCCTTTACCTTTGTCTTTAGAGACAGAGGTAGGTTTTGAATAAACCATTTTCTCCTTACCTTTTGAGGAGGTAGGAGTTTCCTCAGGGATTGGTGTAAAGGACGAGGAGCACTGAGATGATGAAGTGTCAGCGACTGAGGATACGAACGTTCCAAATTTAAGCATTGAACGTTCAGTGGTTGGTTTTGGAGTATCCTATTTATAACCCAGACCACGTTTATCACTCAGAGGAATCTGAGCCTTAATTATCTCAGTGATCTTTGTTGAAGAATTACACCATCCTTCAACAGTAGCTTGTTCAACTTTTAATGCAGCGATAGCTTCTGCTCGTTCGATTTTGACTAGCTGATTTAAATATACTTGATCTTTAAAATCTTCTTCAATTTTAGAAAGCTTTTCTATTTGAAGGTGGCAGTTTTTAAGCTTTTCAGCGAGATCAAGATTTTGGTTTTCAACCACAGTTTTGCCGTTCATGGCTTCGTATAAACTTCTAGTCAAGAGATCGATCTTACGGAGACTATCAGCTTCATCAATATTTGCAATATTGGTAAAGAAAGAAGGTGATACCTGAATGGCAGATGTTGAAGTGGAGGGGATGTCTGAACTTTCTTCCTCTTCTTCAATCTTGGCCATGAGACATTGATTTGCTTCATCATCTTCAGAGTCAGATGATGATGCTTCTTCATCAGAAGCAGCCCAATCATAGTCAGCCATCAGGCCTTTTCCTTTCTTCTTAAAGCTTTTCAGCTTTGCATACTTCTCCTTCAGCTTTGAGTATTTGTCATCTTTATTCCTTGGAACAAAGTTTTTCTTTGAGAAAGCTGAAGGTCTTGTGACTTTCTTTGACCTGCACTCATTAGCGAAATGACCTGTCTTTTCGCAGTTGAAACAAGTAGCAGTAGCCTTATCAACAAAAGCTGATGATTTAGGCTTGTCAGTTATGGAAAGAGGTTTGTTCTTTCTAAACATTTTCTTCTTGGCGAATCTCCTGAACTTTTTAGTTAGGAGAGCCAAGGATTCATCATCATCTGAAGAATCAGAGTCTGATGACCTTTCAGAGTTACTCTCTAACTCAGTGATAGTGACCGAGGGTCGCTGAGTAGAAGGTTCCTCTGAGATTAAAGCAACAGGGGTGCTTTTGGAATCTTTTACAAGATTCTTCTTAAGATGGCTAGATTGCTCATGATTCAGCAATGTACCATATAAGGTAGCAAGGGACATTGATTTTAGATCCTTTGACAGCTTGAGACACATAGAAAAATTGTCCCAGCTTTCAGGTAAACATTCTAGAAACTTTGTCAGCACTTCAAAGTTAGAATATTCCTTACCAACAGTTTTTAGATCTATAATTAAGCAATTAAAACGTTGGTGAACTTCAGAGAGAGTTTCATTCTTACCAGAAATGAAGCTTTCGTATTGTCTTACCAGGTTGATCTTTCTTGAGTCCTGGACTTCAGACGTTCCTTCATACTGAACACATATTGTGTCCCACATGGCTTTTGATGATTTCAGGTTCATGACGGAATGGTAGACTTCGTC
This sequence comes from Saussurea involucrata, assembly GCA_033807775.1. NCBI lineage: Eukaryota > Viridiplantae > Streptophyta > Magnoliopsida > Asterales > Asteraceae > Saussurea > Saussurea involucrata. Next base: position 155,528,219 of record CM066322.1, on the reverse strand, counting down.
AGGAAGGGCCATGGATAGTATGGATCTGGCTTTTGTATCTATAGCCACTTTCTTCTTATCTTCGTCGGTCCACTGAAAGATTTCCTTAGGAATCAGCCTTTCTGGAATAGCAGGTCTATTCGCAGTGGCTGGTACTGCAGGATCAATTGTTACAGGGATGTGTGGGCCGTTTTCAAGATAGTAAGGTATAGTAGGGTCTACACCTTCTAAGAAGAGTGTCATCCTATTTTTCCATAAGTTGAAGTTATCTCTGGAAAATCTAGGGGGTTTTGCAAGAGAACCATTGTCTATATAATGTGTGTTTGTGTTGGTGGCCATTTTCAGATAATAGCAAGGAAGAGAAATATCTTAGATTAGATCTTGTTTATGAGATTAAACAAATCTGCTCTGATACCACTTGTTGGTCCCGAAGGCCTACACAAGTTTGTAGAAGGGGGGGTTGAATACAAACACACAAATTTTACTTTTCTAAATTGTTTATTGATAAATCATTAACAATTTACAGCTTGTTGCGGAGACAAGATTAAGGATAAACCTAAATCTAAACAAGTTGGAACACTAAGGTTTCTTGCACTAAGAGAGATAAGGAAATTACTAATAATAACCTATATGAGATAAGAGATTTGAACTTGTCCAGAGTTAGCAAGTTACTTCAAATGAAGTGAGTTCATCTCTTTATATACTGCATTCATTTAATGCAAGTCAGTATATACTTTACACGTGTCATCAGCTGGTTGGTTGCATGTCATTGACCTTGGTTGACAACCTTAGTAGCCGTATGGATGAATAGTGTAGTTGTACGATTTCAGATTTTCGGAGGTTCTGTTCTGACATTTCGTACGGAGGCGTGCAAGGGTGGTTAAGACAAAAGTACTTTGTACGGAGGACTTCATGATCATCTTTCGTTGATTCAGCGATTATCATTTACTATTCAGCAGATGATAAAGTTCAGCGATAGCTGAAGTCTTGTACTTGCTACTTCACGTTGAGTGGACAAATCTGAGTCTTCGCTGATCCGCATCAGTTCATTAGGAGACTTGTCGCTGGTTCTTGAGCTTGATCTTCGACTTCAGCGTAGAACCTTTGTTGACGTGAAACTTGTCTTCAGGGATCATAAGTAAACAACTAACTTATCAGCGATCATCATAATGACTGAACAGACTCAGCGCATTAATGATGAACAGTGTTCGCTGAATGTTTAATTTAAAAGAGCGAGAGTTCCTATCAGCGGTACTGGAAGATCTTAGTACTTATCAGCGATAGTGAAACTCTGATACATATTGTTTACTTACAATTTTCACTAAGTATATAAGAGAGGGTCATTATCAAATCACTGAGGGTTTGGATCAACAGTTATCTTCGGAAATGTCTAGCCGAAGAGGAAGATGTGATTCCACTTGCTGATGTAAGGGTAGATGAAAAGAGTCGATGTGTAGAAGAACCAGAGGCAATTTTGGAAAGATCGGTTAGGAAGCTACGTAATGGCAAGGAAGTAGCTATGTTAAAGGTACAGTGGAAACACCATCGAGGTGCTAATGTGACTTTAGAGTCTGAAGAAAATATGAAGGATAGGTATCCCCATCTGTTTACCTGATCTTGATTTCGGGGACGAAATCATTTTCAAGTTGGGGAGTATTGTACCATCCTAAATTTTCAATAATAGTATTTTAATGAGATTTGGGATTTATTTATATTTTAGTTTGAACCTTGAATCATGTTTTGATTTATAATTAAAATGAGGTTAAAATGTTAGTGATCAAAGTTAAGTGTCATTGTGGAAATAATGAAACCTAGAGGTGTGTTTGATAAATTTTGAAAGTATGTATGGATAAAGCAAAAGAGTTAGTAGATTTTTTTAGTATTTGGTACCTGGGTCGGTTAAGAGGCAGGGAGAAAGAGAGAAAAAGGAGAAAAGAGAAAAGAGAAGAAAAGCAAGATTTTTGGTCTTCAATTGGTAAGAAACTGAGTTTGGTTTTGATAAAAATCAGTTGTAGTTGTAAGATTGTAAACGAATTTGTGTGTTGAATTGATTTTCAGAATCCTTAACAGCAGATTTGAATCAAATTTGTACAGCAAAGTGGGTTTTTGCCAAAAAGGTGAGTTCATTCTTTATTTTGACCTAAATCCGTATTTTCTGTTAAATTAAACGTTAAGACGTGTGTATAAACTGTATTGGGACTGAATGAAAGTGTCGAAACAAGCTGAATAGAACAGATATGGATTTGGACTATAAAAATAGGCTGCAGGTCGTATTTTCCGGATAAAAGAACAGTACCCGGAAACCTCTGTTTGAAGGTTTCCGGACAAGACGAAGTTATCCGGTAAGTTTCGTTTATTACGTAGTTTTTCCGGATGAAAAAGATACCAGATGGTATCCGGATTTCATTGGTTTCCGGGTGTCATCCGGATTTCTTATGCTGTCCGGAAAGTTATGTTGTCCGGAAAGTTAGGCCGTCCGGTAAGTGATGACGTCCGGATAGGTGTGGTGTCCGGAAACTTATGACGTCCGGAAACATACGATGTCCGGATACAGTTTCCGGATGTGTTATCTAATTAAGTTTTCTAGAAATTTTCTGGGGGCGCTGCCCCCAGACCCCGCAAGGGCGTTGCCCCTTGACCCCATCCGCTGACCGGGTAGCGGAACCCCCGTGCTAAGTCATCGAAGGGGGGTAATTGAAGAGGAGGATACGATAGGTTATTTAGTAATCTTAGTGTTGAGAATATGTTATGAGATATGATGTGATATGTTGTTAGGCATATACGCTAGTAAGTGTAATGGATCCATAGGCATGGTTATGCATTATAACGAGGAATAGACATAAAGTAATTTGTAATTTCCGTTGACCTGAAGTGAGGAATAGACATAAAGTAATTTGTAATTCCCATTTCTTAAAGGTGTTATGAAATGAGAAATAGGCATAAAGGAACTTGTAATTTCTATTTCATAGAGTAGAAATTGAGGAATAGGCATAAAGTAAATTGTAATTCCTGATTTCTAGGGGAAGACCAGAGATAGACATAAAGTAACTTGTAATCTCTACTTCTGGGCCAAGAAATAGGCATAAAGTAACTTGCAATTTCTTGAATAAGAGCATTAATCTAGAATCTGTGATGATTTGTGGTAGGTTCTTGTCTGTGATAATATGACTTACTGAAGGTTAGTCATATTCGCGAGATCAGACATTTTTCCTGTTATTGAGGTGAGCACGTGTAGGGTAAGAATGGTGGAGAACAGGTTTGTTTATATATATTGAATATTCCCAAACTGCTAACGTTTAATTTGAATTTGGATGTTCTCACTAGGCGTAAGCCTAATTGTTCAAATTAATTTTCTTACCAGGTACCGGCTCGGGGAAGTAAATGGGATGTGTGCCGAGAGCTTTTGAAGTATCCAACTTAAGAGATAAGCGGAGGATGTCAGCTAAAGCAGTGTGACTTTTTGATGGATTACTTAGATAACTTAGTTAATCTAATTATAGTGGACATGATTAGATTAATAAGTTATTAGGAGAATTCCATGTTTGTAATTATGAAACCTCTTAGTTGATTCTCTTCTTATATAAAAGATTGGATGTTGTTATGTCATAACTTGTCACAAATTGAAGTTCAAATTAGCCCTGATTTTTAGGGTGTTACAAAAACACCTATGACACATCCGCTGACACTTAATAAGGATCCCTCTGAAAACCTGTTAATGTCACTGCCTATAGAGGGATGATCGACTCTCTTCTCTATCTTACAACGAGTCGTCCTGATATTATGTACTCTACTTGTCTTTGTGCATGATATCAATCTGAACCCAAATAATCACATCTGATCGTTGTAAAGTGAATTTTCAGATATCTGAAGGGTACACCCAACCTAGGTCTTTGGTATCCCAAAGACTCAGGGTTCGATCTAACTGCCTATTCAAATAGTGATTTTGCAGGTTGCAAACTGGATAGAAAAACCACCACAGGAGGCTGTCAGCTCGTGGGTGGAAAGCTGGTGAGTTGGACAAGCAAAAAGCAAAATTCAGTGTCTACCTCTACCGCTGAAGCTGAGTATGTAGCAGCTGGAAGTGGTTGTGCTCAGGTCTTATGGATGAGAAATCAGCTATTAGACTATGATCTTCAGCTATCTAAGATTCCTATCTATTACGATAGCACTAGTTCCATCGCTACAACAAACAATCTAGTGCTACACTCAAAGACAAAACACATCGAAATCAGATATCATTTTATCAGAGATCATGTGATGAATGAAGATATAGAACTTTATTTTATTCCAACTGACTATCAGTTAGCTAATCTTTTTACCAAACCTCTTGATGAGACAAGAATTAACTATCTCATCAGCGAGCTTGAAATGCTGAACCTTGAAGATTAACTCTTCAATGGTTACGCATTAGGGTCAGTGATAAAATCAATCTCTCTTATTCATCATCTAATCTCTGAACAAATGTTCTCTGATACTAAGGTATGTTTCTTTATTCCTGATCACTGAAGTTTACTTAAGTAAGATTTATTTCAAAGCTAAAATTTGATCACTGACATTTCCCTATCAGTGAGCTCTTTTGAGATAACATAAATCTCCATCACTGATATTTCTCATCAGTGATCCTTCATTAAAAAAAGTCATCCCTGATAATTTTTCAAACTATCAGGGCCGCCTTTTGAAAATGAAAGACAGTTTTATTTGTGACGTCATCAAACGGATAACCCTTGGCACGACTGTTCGTCTGACACGTTCGTCCTTTAGAATACTTGATGAATAAGCTTCGTGGGACGTGTCACGTGTCATGATGAGTTTATTTTTCCAGTCATCAACCTTTCTCTCTCCTCTCACTATATAAACTGTCCATGTTTATATTTTAACCTTTTACGCGCTCATAACTCTCTCAAGCAAGAAAAACTTCTTGTGATATTGTGTTTTCGGATTTAAACTAAAACCTAAGACTAGTTCATCATCATCTTCAACACAACAGGCTTTTTATTCTTTCCCTAATTCCCTCTTGAATCTTCTCAAACATGTTTTTGATCTAAACTTTCGTTTTTAAAGATCAAAACATACATTTTTCTTAAAAGAAATCATCTTCTTCATGATTTTTTGAAATAAAACTGTAACAAGTTTTTCTTAAAGTTTAAAACTCATCTCTTAAACTTTCTTCTTCTTCATACGTTTTTCCAGAATCCTTCTTAAAAAGGAAACTGGAAAACTGTATTTTCTACCAAGTTTTGGACTTTACAAAACTGGAAAACACCTTTTTACGTCTCTTTCCCCAAAAAGAATGTAAAGCCCGTGTCCCGGTACTTTTTTTTATTTATTATTTATTTAATAATTGCTAATATTTTTATTTAGCGGGGTTAGTCGAATCGGACCAAAAAAAGTTAAATGTGTCAACGTTTGGGTTCTTGCAAGGAAAGGAATAGTTGAGGGGCTATTAGGGGCTTTTCCCCAAAGTTTGGCAAGGGGTCGGCCCAAAGGACGCCCCCTCCTCCTTCCCCCTTCGGTTTCGCAGTAACACAACACCACCACACCCCTAGTCATTCTCCCCATTCCCTTCCCTTTGTGTCGCCGGCGAAGTGAGTGCAGGAGAGAGAGAGGTCGACGAGGGAAAACCGAGAGAGAGAGGGAGATAGGCGACCGCTAGCAAGGAGAAGAGAGAGAGAGGAGGCTGCCGCCAAGGGCTGCCGGAAAAAGGGAAAGAGAAAAGGGCCGTTCTCGCCGGAAAAGAGGAGGAAATAGGCTTCGTTGAGGTATTCCCGTCTACTTTCCTTTCGTACCGTTGTGTAGTCATCAAAACGCAGCAAACCGCCGCTACCACCGCCGCAGCCATGGCTGCCAGCGGTGAGGGGGCCGCCGCTGCACGCCGCCGCTGTGGTGGCTGGCCATGGCAGTGCTGGTACGGTTGTGTGTGCGAGTAAGTGAATGCTAGGGCGATCGAGAGAGAGAAGAACGGTGGTGCGGGAGGGTAGTGTGGATTGCGTGTGGGTGTGTGTGACCGCCGCCGGAAAACACCGCCGCCGCCGCCGTGCCCACTTCCGGAGGTGGCAGTGGGTGAGGGCCCGCGGCCTAAACCCTAAACCACCTTGGCGGAACCCTAAACCGTTGTCGTTTATCCAAACCGTTTTAATTATGTTATGATTTTATGTGACCGCTATCTTTCTGTCCCTGTTTTTGTATCGAGCGTAACTTCTGCTAGGAATTTCGGAATGGGATGAAATTGGTGCGAAAAGTTCAGTTTATGAGTCCTTTAAGTTCTGTCTGTTTTGAGGAAAAACTGGTTCGGACCGTAACTAGGGTGAAATTTCCTTTTTACACTAACAGGTCCAGTTTTTCGCTGTTCTGCGGACCTGTCTTGTAAAACTCGTATAAAATAATTGGGACATCATTAGACCGCGTTCTATACGTCCCTGGAACCGTAAGACATGGAACTTCCTGAATATGGAATTAGATTTCTGGATTGATCACTTTATCAGGGGTAAAATGGGTCTCGAACAGACCTGCGTTTTAGTGTAAAAAGCTGGAAATTTAACTTTGTTAAACTAGTAAACGTGTCGTGCGTTGGGATTTCCCGTTGACGTTTTTAGTGCGTATTTAGGTGGGAAAAAGTGAGGAAGTTGACGTGGCGGTGTTGCGGCTTGTGGGCGCGTCGCGTTACTTTGAGGTGAGTTCTCTCACCGCGTAGTTAGGAATTTCATGTGTAACGTTATTTTGTGTTACGTGTTATTACGTGTTTACGTGAACTAGTTGGGATGTGATAAATAGTTGCGATTTGTTGAATTAATATGTGAATGATATATGTTTTGTGTACACCTCGGTGGGACTGAGGGGCTCGGTGGGACCGAGGGCTCGGTGGGACTGAGCTAGTACAATTATATTATTTTACTCGGTGGGACCGAGGGCTCGGTGGGACTGAGCTAGTACAACTATTTACCTTTACTCGGTGGGACCGGGGGCTCGGTGGGACTGAGCTGGTATTGTTATATTTTTGTGTACTCGGTGGGACCGAGGTTTGTATGTATGCATGAATCATTATGTGGCTTCATATTCATGGTAGTGGTGATGTTGCCTACTTGCGGGTAGGGGCGTTATACGTGGGGTTGCTACCTGCGTGTGTGATAGGATTCACTAAGCGTTTAGCTTACCCTTTTCCCAATTTGTTGTGGTTTCAGGTGCGAGTGACGGTCGGGCATGACGGTACACACACACTACGCGCGGAGTGCCGAGAGTTGTTTAAAATTTCACTTTCGACCCTTTGGATTTTAGTTTATAAAATTTCCGCTGTATAAACTTTATTGGCTATTTGGGTTAACGACATTATTTCCAATTAAGTTGCGAATTATTAAATTATGGTTGTTTTATAATGAAGTGCATGTTTTAAAAATTTTAAATTCCTTGTAATTTTTGGGACGTTACAAAGAAACTGGTAAAAACCCTAAAATCTCTTATTTTTGAATTACTTCCTAACTAAGAAAGTTTCTTCTTCCTTCCATTTTTGGTTATTCTTTTTTCTCAGAAATGGCACCTACCACTCTAGTGACTATGATCAAATCCAAGAACATGCCTGAAGAACTGAACCAGATCACTTTCAGCTCAAACAACCACTTAGCCCTTCTTGAATTCACAAAGAAGAAACCTTTCCCTCATCTCGCTGAAGCTGTTACTTTTTTGAAAAACTCTCCTATCTTCAAGTCTATTACCATCGCTCATCTTGCTCATCGCCATCTACTTCAGCAATTTTGGTACACACCGCTAAAAAGACTCTCCACACCACTCGCTCTGGAAAGCAAGTCACTGTCATTGGATTTCAAACCCAGCTTGGCCAAGGATTTATCACTGCCAACGGCATCCACACTGCTCTTGAACTGCCCACTGATGAAGAACTCATCAGGTTCCTAGACCTAATGAAGTATACCCAAGGCAAAAATGCCCTCTAAGTTGAAATTCATTTTCGCTCATGTCATTTCATGCATGAGTGGAAAATTCGGATCGCTGGACCAAGCCAGCCACTATCAAGTACAAATAGGGTATTCGCTGATCACAGGGCGAAAGATTGACTGCGCCAGCATTATCTTTGACGACCTCATGAATAAGGTCGAGAAGTCTGCAAGGGACATGAAGGTTCCCTATGTCCGTTTTGTGTCAGCGCTTCTTCAGATGTTCCTTCAGGAGAAGTACGCAAATCAGGGAGACTATAAACTCCCTCAGCTAGGCGGCCGGATCCTTGACTTCGAACCCATGGAATGTGAGGTACGTCTTTCTCAACTCTACTCTTCTCACCCCTACTTCTACTTCGGCGACAACTTCAGCAGTACCACCCCCCGTTGAGACCCATGCAACCACCACCAAGTCCTAATTGAAGAGGAAACCTTCAGACACCAACCTTGGTTCCCGAAAAACCAAGAAGATTGTTACGGAGAAACCCCAACCCTCCTCGGTTACGGAAACATCGCTCGCTTCTTCACAAGCGACGCTTGATGCCTTCATGGTTCTCTACACCACAATTGAACCTGCAACAACAATCACCTCAGCGCCTCTAAACGCTGAAGCTTCTCTAGCAACTTCTCCAACCCCATTAGTGCCTTAAAGCACTAAAGGAGTTGTTCTTGGCAACGTTAGTGCCGACCCCGTTCACAGCACGACCTTCTTAGTAGTTGCTTCTTCTCCCATTCATTTGTCATCACTACTGCACCAGCGACAACGCTCGCTGACACTCAAGAAACGTTGCTCCACAAACTTATGCAGTAGAATACTTCAGGACCTGATGGCTTTCCTATCCCCTCCACCTCTGTGTCTGATATGGAGAAAGACATGGAGTATTATGGTGGAAGTGGGGACTTTGATCTTTTCTCCCGCCCATCAAGTATCCAATCCCATACACTTTCTTCTTCTATCCCTTCTAAACCTCTTCCCTCTTTTGAGCTTTCCTTTGCTCAAAGTATTTGTTCTTTTACAGGTCCTAACTTGGGCACAATCGCTGCCTCAGTCAAGGAGGTGTTTGAAAAGGTGAATTCGCTCTCCAAGGAACTCACCAACAACACCAGCACCGTGAACTCAGTTGGCGACTCTCTGAAAAACCTCTCCACTTCTATCAGTGCCAAGGCCGATAATGATCATCTTTCAGCATTGAAGGAGGAAGTGAAGACCCTTCAAAAGGATGTGGTGAATAACTCCTTATCCATCCAAGCTCTCACCACAACCGTATCCACTCTCAGCAGCGATGTGGGATCTCTGAATGGCACGTTTCAGCACTCAGGGGTCAGGTAAGTAACCTCACTACCAAGGTTGATAACTCCAATAACCTTCTATCTCAAATCTTGGACCGCCTGAATGCTCCAGCAGTCCCTGTCTCCTTCTTCACTGCTGACGATCACATCAAGCTGGGGATGACAACCGACTTCATCCTCCAGGCAACCTCAGCGATCCCTTACCTAGAAGCCAGGGTGGAAACTCTTGAGGCTGCTAGAGCCTCAGTCTTAGCTGACCCTGGCATAGAAGCCAGGGCTGCTGATACCAATGCTGTTGCTACTGTTGATTTGCCTCCCCCCATTGATGATGACAAAGAGGGGGAGAAGAACTCTGAAGAAGACCCTTCTCTTGTTGAGTGGGAGGGAACCGCTGACCAGCTAAATGCTAAAGAAGACCACTCTCAATCTGAGGGGGAAAGAGATTGAAAAAGACCCAACCTCTCCTTCTTCTCCATGGGGTGAAACTGTTGATATCCCTTCTGAAGAAGAAGAGGATGAAGAAGAAGATGAGGGATTGGAGATTTTGGATGAAGAACCCTTCACACACCCTGATGGCGATGACGACGATGATGATGATGATGAAGGACCAGAGTGTTGGTTCCAACTTGCTGCCATCAGGGTCCCTAAACTAAAGGGGGTAACTTTCAAAGAAGCAGGGGAGACGGCGAAGAAGTCTCCTGTGAAGAAAAGTTCCAAGGGTAAGCAAAAGGGACTTGCTCCTTCAGGAACTTGGCAATTCTCTTCAACGCTGAGAGTATGCCAACCTCTCAAGTATGTCTTTCACTGATCCCTTACTCTAATTCTATCCACCCTCTGCTCAAACCTATCTTAAACACTTAGGCAAATTTCTCTATCTTTTTCTCACCATCAAAATAATCTAACTCTATGTTCTTTTGATTCTGCTAGTCCTCTCCCTTGCTTGAGGGACCCACTAAACAACCGCAACCACTTCAACAAATAATCCTAGCTTTGATAGCTGATGCCTTACCAATATTCCCAGTCTCAGTGCTTGAGACTGATGATCAAGAAGAAGAAGAAGATGAGCTGCTCTCGCACCCAAACATACCCTTTTGACCTCCTCAAGGGTCAGAGGATGAACAAGCAAGAAGAGCAGTATTGATTAATCAGCTAGAGAGTCAACACTTACGAGTCATCCCTCCCTCTGGACTTGGCTTCCTAACTCCTGAAGAAATTGAAGAATCCATCAGGGCTGAAAAGCTACTTGCTGAAAACCAGAAGGCTACACTTAAGGGCAAAAAATTTTCCCTCAAGGTTGCTCAACAGTCAGTTAAGGATAAGAACTGAAACAATTTCCTCTCAGAGTTCAGGAGGAAATGCTCAAGGAAGTTGGGAAGGAAATTCATAAGAATCAAAAGGTCAACGACTCTACGTTGAAATGGTTCAAAGAAAGGGTTGATTTTAGATATCACCCCAGTCAGATCGTGAATGTAACTCTCAAGGGAAAAATGTTAAGGGGCGTACCGATGGTGGAAGTCACTGAAATCAGAAAGAATGGGAAAATACGCACTTGCTACATGTCAAAATTGGATGCTCTTGGGTTTGATGAATGGCTAAAAGTAAAGAGTGCAATTCAGCGATCAAAATCGAAGTTCAAGCCTTATGTTGAAAATTTTCAGAATTCTATGATCAACCAGGTTCCTTCTAATATTGACGTGCCTCCTCCTCCAGCTCTTACTCAAAACCAAAGACCTGCTCCATCGAAACGAAAGTGTGCATCCTCTTCCTCAGGGACTGCTATCCGGAATGAAACTAGAATCGAATTCTCAAGGGAAGCAGTGCTCGGTCCTCCTCCTGACTTATCGGCCCTGAACCTGATGTACTATTCATCCTTGGTCAAGTGGTCCGTGATCCCTACAGAATAATCTTCTATGACTTCACTAGTGTTATGCGCTTTCAGAGATACTCAGAACTTCCCATTTTCCCTGTCAATCAACTTAGAGATCTCGTCTACTGGTGCAACAAATCAAGATCATGCCTTTACTTCAAGACCCATGTGCTGAATAAAGCAACGCTTAGAAGACAACAGGGTGAAGTGGTCCTTGATTGGATGATCCCAGAAATGAATGCCTTTGATTAAATGCTCTTCAAGGAAGAACCTATATAGCTGATAGATCACTTCTTTGTAACTCTTCTTGTATTTATCAATAATACCTTTTGTACTTGTAATTTTATTGTATTCTACTTGTAATTTTCCATCTTCCCTTGTAAACTGAATTATGAAGATAAATGAAATTTTCAATGAAGTAATTTACTCCATCAGTACTAGAAAAGATCCCTGAAAACAGTAAATGGGACACGCATCTATGAGTCCTTTTTATCCTTATGTTTTTATACTTAGCAATTTTCTTTATGTTGCTTTGTCATCATCAAATAGGGGAGATTGTTGATCCAAACCCTTTCAGTGACTTGATGATGACCCTTAGAATTACTTAGTGAAAATTATTAGTAACATTGTATGTGTAAGTGTTTCACCATCAGTGATAAAATACTGAGTCTATTCAGTATCACTGATGGGTAACCACTATTATTTATTATTCATCAGTGATAAATGTACATCAGTGATAGTTGAGTCTATTCAAATGTAACTGATGATCACTGATTAATTCATCTGTAAACAATGTTGTTTGTAATCTCTGAAGACAAGTTTCGCGACAGAGGAGTTCATCGCTGAATCGAAGACAAAGCTGATGAACAAGTGACAAGTCTACTAATGATCTGATGCGGATATCAGTGAAACCAAGACAAGTCCATAACACATGATATTTCAAGTAGAAGACTTCAGCGATAGCTGACTTACATCAGGTCTCACTGATGGAAGATCAACTCAGCAATCGCTGATCATGAAGCCTGTTATACGGGAAATGTTTGTCTTATCCTCTTGCACACTTTTGTACAATTTGCCAGAAGGACATACCTTTGTCCATAATCATACAAACCACTCTGCCACTACGCTGTTCACCATGCGGCCAAAAGTATGTTTGCAAAAGTCAGAAGCATGCACCCAACCAAATGATGACACGTGTAAAGTCCCCCTGACATGCATTAAATGCATGTAGTATAAATAGGAGGAATGCACCTTCATTTCAAAGGTGGTCATCCCTGAACCTACATAGTACCATAAAAAATTATCCTTAAATTTCTTTGTTCTTTTCTCTCCATTCTTAGTGCAAGAAACCTGTGTGATTTTCATAGTTTGTTTAGATTAGATCTTGTACTTAGTCTTATTCCGCAACAAACTGTAAATTGTTTGATTTATCAATAAACAATTTAGAAAGATAAAAATCTTGTGTGTTTGTATTCAACCCCCCCTTCTACAAACTTAATACTTGTATAACCCTTCGGGACTAACAAATCATATCTTTGAGTTATGTGTTTACATAAACGTCTATTTAATGAGTTTTATTATATGAGGGTTGTTATTTGTTAGTCTATCGGGTTTTGAGCATTTTAGCTCGGTTTGGACCTAAAGGAGTCTTGAGGACATTTGTCCGATTATAATGGTTCAATATAGATCCCCATTTATGATTTGTAATTTTTACATCTTATTACATATTAATAACAATTACATGCCCGAGTGCCTTGGTCATTCCTATGTAGTCATGTAATTTTAGACTATGTTGCATTGGATCCATAGGCACGTAAGTCAGTCTTTATTTGTTGGTCAACTGGGTGTCGTGGGATTTGACTCTGGGACCCATGTTTTATGACCTTAACCTTGCAAGTGTACACTAGGAAGGTTGAGTCCGGTTGTGATATCATGTTGATGGGCGTTTGGGACCTCCCCCATGTCGGGGCAGTGTCATGGTTGTAACCCCGAATGTGCGGGGCCTTTGGTGGTATTCATGGTAATATTCGCTAAGGTCAGCTGTCTCTTTGGGTGTTACTTGAAAGGAGTCGTAGGGACACTTGGGCTTTCATGTCGTGAAATGTCATACGATTAACATTGTATGAGTGGCATACTTTTGTGATCCTCCACTCTCAATGGATAAGGGTCTCCCCCGTTGTCGGCTAACATTATTTCGGATATTATAATGTCCTTGCTTTATTATCTTTGGTCTTGTGCGATTGACTGCAAATGATGACTTTAATATTGGATTTCCTTCCACGTATATTGAGGTTTGAATTAAGCATGTCATTTCCACGTTTTGGTATTTGGATTTCATTCCATTTGATGCTCACGTGAGTGTTGGGTTTAGTACCATGCTTTCGGTGACGTATTATATTTATATGGATTGTATTTCCATGATTTATGGGTAGTGTATTATGCCTCATCCGTGTTTGGATGATTTGAATAATAGAGTTTTATCACCGTTTATATTATTTAGAAATTAAACACTTATTCACATTTTGAGTAAGTTTCGGATCTGAGTTCATTTTGGGAAAATGCTATATATTTTGGAGCTTTTGTCATATGAATTTATGTGCGTTGGAAAATGGGTTGTTTGCATATTTAATATAAACCCCTTTTGGAAATCAGGATTTAAGTTGCACTCTTTTCGCTTAACGAGTTATTTTAATCATGATGAAAACTCTTGAACTCACTAGGCGTTAGCCTAACCTTTTTTATTTGTCGTCATGTGCATCAGGTTCCGTTTGGAGAATAGTACTAGCGACACTGTGAAGAGATAAGTGCTAGTTGTATGTTCGAGAAGTGATTAGCTTTGTGAAGTCTTCCACATTTATTTTGGGAATAACAATTTGTATTTGGGTTAAGTAACACCCGACCTTATTTAGTCTTGACGTACTACGTAAGTTATTGAATGTTGGAGTTAATTATATGTTTAAAGTTGAGGTATTTCCAAGGATGGTTTTGTAGAAAGGTTTTTTTTATCCTTTGTTCGGTTATTTTACGAAAGTTTTTATTTAGTAGCTCTTTCCAAATTGTAGGGTGTTACACATAATCTGCCCAACCAATTACCAGACAAAACCCAAACCCACTGTTGAATAAAAAATTCTAACAAACATAACCTAAACCCACTTTGTTTTCAAACAATGTGTTTACAATCTTAATATGAGATTGAAATTAGAAGCTAAACTCACTGACTTTTTTTTACCAAACGATGTATTAACAATCTGAAAATGGAATTGAAATCAGAAGCTTTGAAGATGAAATTGATGTATTAAGTTGAAGAAATAGCAAAAAAATATCAAATCACAGGTCGTTAGTTGAAGAAATCGCAAAAGAAAGATGAAATCGATGGCCGTTTCTTGAAGAGATCGCAAAAAGCATATGAAATTGATGGTCGTTGCTTGAAGAAATCGAAAAAAAGATGAAGTGGATACCTGTCGAGAAGTCGAAGTCGATCTGGAGTAGATCCCAATCTGGTTCCGTGTTGAAGTCAAAGTCCAGACATGGAGGCGTGAATCAGATGGGTTGTAGGTTTAATTTTTTTGAAGGGTATTTTTGTACACAGAAGCGTGTTCTATCTTGTTCTAGGGGGAGGAGTAGGACACGCGTGTCCCACGGTTGTTCAGGTTAGTTCTATTATGTTCCGCATATGGTCATGCCAAACATGGGACATGTGTGTTATTTTCTGTCTTGTGCCATCCTGTCCACCATACCAAACGCACCCTAATGGAGCATTTGGTATGGTGGACAATACAGAACAGAACACACTGTCCCATGTTTGGTGTGACTATACGTAGAACATAAATAAACTAACTTGGACAAATATGGAACACATGTGCTCCTGCTACCCCTTGGAATTAAGTGAAACAAGACCTGATATATCAGTATACCCCTCAACCTAATATACACTGCTCTTCTCATTCAAGCCTCTCATCAAAGATCGCCTGCTTCATACAGAAATCGAAAATTATTCTTAGGACTAAATGTCCTATATATTAGAAAGTGATATAAAGAAAATAATAGTGTTTTATTATTTATTGTAAAAGGCTTATAATGATAAATGGGCTTATTTACGTTTAAGCCCTAGGTATATAAAGTGTGTTTTGTGTGAGAATTAGGTTAGACGAATTAGATGAGTTATGCGCCTAATAGAGATTAGAGAGAGTTTTCCATTCAAACATATGTAACCTCTCTACATTCATTCAATAAAAATTAATCATTCGTTTCGCTATATTGTTACTTGTTAAACTGGGATCTACACATGGTATCAGAGCAGAGAGACAAAGCTATTGATCCAAAAGGTATTCAATTTTCATGTGTTCTTCAAAAGTCGATAAACGGCGTTGTGTGGTAAGATTCTTGATTTTTGTTTAAATTATCGATCTGCAGTTGCTCCAATCCACTCCTTCAAGTTGTTACTTGCTTTTGATTGAGTTTCGTATTCGAAATCAAGGCTTTTAGTGGAATGTTTTTGAAAATCGGGTTTTTGGTCTGTGCTTATGGTTTTCTTCAAATTGTTTTTGTGTTTTTCGAGAAATAGGATATAATAAGGCATAATTAGAATTGGGTTGTTATTTTTTTGTGTTTGTATATTTACTTTGATTTTCAGGAAGGACAATCGATAGTCTGGGTGGAGTTCTAGGTCTGAAAATATCGAAGTTGTTCGTCAAAATCCAGTAAACACATCTGGATTGTGTCGAATCACGGTAAGTTCATCCTATCCGAATTCCCTCTATACACGATAAATTTCCATTCCCGCTACACCCAGTCTTTCTTTGTACCGGATATCTTGATCGCACCTCATCCGGATTGCATAAAACCCGGTCCTACCGGATATCATTAACTGCACTATCCGGTTTCCGCTTTATCAGACTCCCACGCGTGTACCAGACTTTCTTTATCCAAGTTTCTCTTATCCGGTTCTCGTAGATACCAGATTCCTTACTCGGACTCACTTATCAGGAAACTCTTATCCGGATTCCTTTATCCCCTTATCCGGATTCTTCCCCGTAATCTCTCTTATATCCGGATTCCCTTTCCGGAAACCACGCCCTAATCACATATTCGTGCTAAGTCGTAGGAGGGGGACTATTGAGTATTCTGAGATATTGTCTGTTTTGGATCACCATTTTTTTCAATTGACTCGTGATCATTTTGATCAAGTTACAATGTCTTATTCATCCGCATCTGAATGATCTTGTCAGGTATGTATTCCGATACATAAAGCCTTATACGATCAGATGCAATTTATTGTGCAAAAAGTAATTCTTATAAGCAAACCATACACGAAAAGTCTCTTCTAGTTTCCAGCTTAGGAAATAAGGTAGACATTCAGCACGAGGTCATTGATAAACTGAGGTTAGAAAATGCTGGCCACTTATGCATAATTGAAAATCTAAAAGAAAGGTGTAATGCAATTTCTAAAGAATCTGAGGTTTTAAAGACCAAATTATCTGAAATAACTGAAAAGCTCAACAAGTCTGAGAATGAGAGAACTAGGATTATCTATCAGTGTTCTTACGTTCAAGTTGAAAATAAAGAACTTATTGAGAAGATAAAGGATCTACAACTTAAGTTTTATAGACGAGGTCAAACTGACCAAACAATCCGTCTGAACAAACCCAAGGATGTCAAATACTATAACTCTGAATGGGGAATAGGATATGACAATCCTCACTACCTTAAGAAAATCTTATCCATGGTTCCTACTTTATATGAGTTTAACTTTCTGGGCCTAGATAAGACATATCCCCAATACAAAATCAGATGAATTGAGCCTCTTGATGAAAAGGATAAGGAACTAGAGGAATTATAAAGGAAAAATACTGTTAAGATGCAAATGCCTTTCGCATACGAAACTCTCAGTACATCTTACAATACCAAGAAATCCAAATATCTTTCAAATGACTACTTTGACAGCTATGCTGTTGCCAAGCCCAAAGCATCCTCTAAGGATACGGTCCAAACAACTGAATCTAAGGAAGAGAAGGACGAGTTTAAACGCTATGTTCCCCCTCTTATCTTAGAAAAGAATATAGTCCAGTTAGAGGAGTCATTTGAACAAGAACGGATCAGTTTTCAAAAGGAAAAACAAGAGTTCTATCCAAGATTGAGTGTTCCAATTCCAAATAAGCGGAATTACTATCTAGGGAGGAAAAGGAATTCCTTCATATAGAGATTAACAGACTTACCTCTCAACTGTCGGCCTTGGCGACATATATGATGAAAGAGCGACTCAGCAAAGCTGAGCTCTAAGAGAAGCTTAAAAAGCTTAATGAGGAGAAAGTTAATCTGTCTGAACCTTCCTCTACTTTCTCATATACGTCTTCCTGCAAAGCCTTTTTGGGTGACTCTTCACCAATTATTTCTAATAAAGGAAAAGAACCTCAAACATAATTTTGCAAAAGGAATCTATGCTCTGATTTTGAAAATCCTTTGACTGCCGATTCCATGCAAGTCCAAGTCCAACCACTTCCCCAACTCCAAAAGGTGATGATGTCAAATTTGATGAAGAACTCGAGTTCTCCGCTTTCATGAATTTCACGGTGTGTTCAGATGATGAGTTTAATAAGTTGACTTTGCGCCTAAACATTACAGTCATGTTCAATATCTTGATAAAAGGAGTGAATCGGTCAATTTTCACAAAGGCGAATGTTCCACATCTGCCT
The DNA here is from genome assembly GCA_033807775.1 of Saussurea involucrata. Classification (NCBI taxonomy): domain Eukaryota; kingdom Viridiplantae; phylum Streptophyta; class Magnoliopsida; order Asterales; family Asteraceae; genus Saussurea; species Saussurea involucrata. The sequence continues at coordinate 155,510,448 of CM066322.1, read as the reverse complement.
CTCAAAAGGTTTTTGTGCCTAAATCTTCAAAAACAAAATCTAAAAGAAGGTCACATAAACAACAAAAGGCCGGTAACTCAAATAGAAAACATTCTTACTACTTCAGTTCTTTCGACAGTGATTTTAATGATATTTCAGATAATAATGGTCGAAGAAAAACGTTCAAACAAGTTTGGGTAGTGAAAAAGTCTAATGAAAGCACATCGTATACAAATTCATTTAATTCAGTTTCGCATGTTAGGACATACAATCATAATCATGACGTTTTTAATTCCCGTACTTCTGTTGAAAAAAGTGTGATGTTTCCTTTAAGACTTTATTCAATTCAACAGTTGCTTCAACTTTCTCATGATTGTATTTGTTGTTCTGCATGTGGTTTGAATGATTTTATTGACCGTAAATATGCATCTTATTGTTATGGTACTTATAGTATCCCCGGTTCTCATTCTAACAAAGCATCTAACCTTCAAGGATCCATCAAAGCATGGATACTAAAATCTTTCTGATCTGTTTTGCAGGGATGCCATGTGTGCTAAAATTCAGAATATTCGTTTCACATGACTGCATTCAAAGGTTATGCCACTTTTAAGGGGGGGGGGGGGGGGGGAGTATCAGGTGATTGAACATACATGAGTTTTTAGTGAATTCAAAGAACCGTGGTAATTTATTCTGAAAAACTTACTTGTGTTATATTTTCTTAATTTAGTTATCTCTATATCTCACATATTCATTGAATATTTCGGTGGAAATACACTCGCTTGAATTCCAATTTGTTTTTATAGTACGCCATTTCTATTAACGATTCAATTCTTATATGACACATTAATTGTGACTTGCTCATCATGTAATATCTCAGGTAAGTTCGTTAGTTAATTTTCGGTTCCGTTATATTTATTTAACTTTATGGTTATTAGTTTAGGGTGAGTTGTGTCGGTTTATAAAGTATAGTGGTGTATCCGTAGTTTTAGAATAGTTCGAGTCCCTCTTCGCAATTTGACATCCTTATAAATAGAACCGCCACCTTTTGGAAATTCATTTGAGTCGGTCTAAGTTGTGGGTGGGTGTGTGTGCGCTGAGTCCAAAGAGAAGGAGAAAGAAGTCGTCAATCGAATAAGGTTGTGTAAGAGTTGCGTAATCAAATTTGAGGTAAGTGTCTTTTTGAATTGTGTTCATATCGAGTAGTAAAATATTTATGTCAGTTTAGTTTCGTTAAATTTTAAGTTTTAAGTAGTATCGATCTGGGTTCGGACATCGTTCGAATTTGATTTATCTGGATTCTTCTAGGATTCCCGGATTTCAGTGTTTTCCGGGTACGAAGTTTCCCGGATACGTTTTCCGGATGGGTTTCTCGGATATGTTTTCTGGATACGTTTCCCGGATGGTTTTCCAGATGGGTTTCCCAGATAAATTTCCTGGATAGGTTGTCCGGACCATGTTTCCGGACAGGGTATTTTCGGATTCCGGATTCCGGTGTTTGTTTTCGGGAAAGTTCCCGGGTTTGAGTTCCGGATTTGGGTTTTCCGGATGAGATGTCCGGGTGTGTGTTGACTGATTTGATGTATCCCTTTTATGTTATATTATAGCCAAAAACGTAGTGTTTATCGGACCAAATCTTTTAATAAATAAACCTCAACGCAATAATGGTACAAAGTACCGGATATCGAACCCACAGGGAAGCGTGGAAATGTTTCTCTTTAAAAGTCTAGTTCGTAAAAACGAGTTTAGATGGCGAATTCGAAAACAGTATTTTAGAGGTTTGATTAACAACTAATGACAGAAATCAGATATAAAAAGAAGCACAGGGTATAAAGATCCGTTGGGATGATAGTAATAATTAAATCTAGCGATGAGTCCGTATTCCTCAGTTATCTCAAACGTCGACTATTTTATGATACAACGAACCGGGTGTCAATTGGTCAATTGTGCTACACCATAAAATATAACATTGATTTAAATAACTTTGGACAATCATGCAGTACGCGACACCTTTCAATTTAATTATCAGTCTCGATCCCAACTTCACTTCATACCCCGAACTAGGACGTTTAGCCCATCATCGTTCGGTTTCTAATTATAAAAGATGTATAAACTTGGAAAGCAAATAATGGAGATGGACAATGCATGAAAAAGACGTAACTTGTTATGCAAGTAACGACGGGTTTATCTAATGAGAAGTTAACGACAGCTTGGAATTTAAGTGGAAAGTCTTGTCTTAAATGTAAAACTTGAAATGAAAAGCATTGTTAGCAACTAATGACGATGTGATTAAAACTACTTGCATATGTAAACATGAATTATAAAGAGATATTAAACTATGAGATTAAGGGAAAAGAAAAGCGATGGGAATTAACAATTAAAAACCATAAGTAGCAAACTAAAGCGAGATTAACAAACTATGATTGAAAGCAAGTAAACGAAATGGAAGACAGCGAGATTATGAATGCCATAAGTAACGAGATTAACAAGATTACAAGTAAACTTAACAAAACCGTAACCAAAGAAGATGGGTCGATGGTAACGAGAACAAACCGTAAGTAAGTGAACAAAGCGATGGTAATGAGTATTAAAACCGACAGTTTGTAAGAGACAAATGGTTAGTAACAAGTAACAACTATGAGAGTTAACAAGTGAATGGAATGAGTAAATGGAATTTAAATACTAGTGATTAAGTAACCAAAAGCTGTAAGTAACGAGATGCAAACAACAAACTAACACCGTGAGCAATTTTAAGAAAGCAAAGCGATGGTAGCAAGGTGATAACAAAAATCGTAAAACAAAGGATTAGTAACAAGATTAACGTAACAAAACAAGATGAGTAGATAAGCAAATGAGTAACCAATCGAGTAGCAAACGACAATCTTCAATATAGTAACCAAACCGAACCAATGGTTGAACCGAGAGGTTCGAACCGTGAGCAAGATCCTTGGTTTAACAACCGACTCTAAGCTCACTTTCTTAGCTAAACTAATCAAACTATCAAATGGTGTTCAATGATACATGGTATCCAAGTATCAAGTGGAGTAGGTATTCCAGGTGTGTTTTTCTTTGTTACATAAGCATGCTATTTATAACTACAAGAAGACTTGGAGAAGAAGATGACAACCATGGGTTATACCCATGGATCATGAGATCCATGGGCCGGATGGTATAAGGGGCCGGTTGTTGAGGCCCAACCGAAAAGTGCTCCAAGTCCAATCAAAAGTGTAGTTTGCATGCTATGTACTTCGGTCCAAGTGTTAATATACGGCCGGCCCAAAAAGTCCACAAAATCCGATCAAAAAACGAGTGTATCTACAAACGCAAAAGCCCGGTCCTCAAAAGTTGGAGTCGTCAGCTTCGTTCCAAACTGTTGCTATCTTCTATCTTCTTGATTTACGAACTCCAAAAGACCGTCTTCGTGAAATCTAAAATACACAAAATATGAAATAAGCGATTTTGGATGTTTTTCATGCGTTTTTATATGTTTTTGGCCAACTTTATACTCAAAGGCGTCGAATGATTATTTTATGCTAAAGCTACTATAATTAACTAAAATTGACTAAATGGGATGACAAAATGGCTAAAAAATTGGAATTATATAGCTAAAATAATGTAAATAAATAACCCTATTACAACCGCAAATTCGAACTGTTGCTTGCCCTGAAGCAACTTTATTAAAAACACAATTTTTGAGCGAAACAATGTTGTGTAAATATGGAAAGTGAAGATTTAGCTAAATTCTCAAGAGTCCCACAAGCATGCATTTGTATCAACACAACGAAACAGTTACTAACTCTTGCATAGTTGAGAAAAAATAGCCCTTCATAATTCAATGTTCCTCAACTCATTCTTTAAAATACATCAACCATAAGCTAGCCGAGCAACTCAATGTCTAATTGGAAAAAAAATTGCACATGTCTTGAATGGTTTGGCAATTGCCTTTGTACCACTTTCAACATATGCCAATATTTGCCATCTTCTCATTTTGAGGAATTACATTCGGACACATTGGTCCTTTAAGTGTCTTTGACACTTGACAAGTATGCACATAAAACATATGTAGAGCTTTGCTCTTTTTGAGTGTGTATGTGTTTTCACGTTTTGTGCATTTTTTAATTTGTGAGTGCGTATGTGGGTATGCATGGAGATATGTGCAAAATGATATGGTATGAATAATAACCATATCTCCTCCCCAAAACTTTTAACGGTTCAATGTCCTCATTGAACATTGAAGAAAAATCGAACCAGTTGTTGGTAAGATTTTTGTATCAGTGTATGGTGTGTGCAAAAAATCTTTTTCCAACAAAAATTGGTGAGAGCAAAAAGTTAGACGGCTAGTTCTAGTGATGTGTGAAAAGAATGAAATTAAGAAAACCGAGAAATTATTCGAGGCTATGGAACAACTAAATAAAAAGTGCAACGATTCTTGTATGTGGTACGTGTGCATGGATTGCCTGAATTCATGAAAACATTAGAAATAATACCTTCCACAAATGGCAACAAAAGAATTCCCATATTTTATACTTAAAGCTAACTACTTGACGAGAAATTTAAAGACATAAAATAAGATGATAGGAAGAACCTGGCCTACTCGGAAGGAGTAGGATGCTGCCCCACGGGCTGCTACAACAACTGCATCGGGAAGGGGGTAGTGTCTTCAAAATATCTGGGTGCTCATGACTCCAAATCAAACGCATGGCGTCATCCTTTGCCTTCTCATACCGTAGCCATGTGTTTCTTTCTTCTTTGTCCTCTCTCCTCCATCTCTTTAAAGTGCTCCACTGGTCGTCGGGAATGCGAGTGATCTGTGCGGTGATAAAGCGTTGTTGTTCTCTTAGTGCCGCCCTAATTTCCTTTTTAAAGGAGCGAAGGGTTGCCTCTAAGGAAGCTAAGCTGTCACTTTCACTCTTAGGTTGGAAGTGTGTGTTATTACGCAACAACCGGTCGACGTTCATTTTATCCATGACCAACTTATCTTTAGAGAAGTGATCAGTGGATAAAATGGGTACCTTGGCATGATTCATGAGAGAGTGTATTATGGTGGGATGTGGCATTCTTGCATTAGCCTTATTCGCACCTCTAAGGATGTTGTTGGAGATGAGCCGGCCAACATCAATTTTATGTCCCTCCATAATACAGTACAAAATGAAAACTCTAATCATGCATAGGCTAGTGTCATGCGAGGTAGGAAACATCGTGTGTCTTAAAAAGTAAAACCAGACATTTGCCTCTGGTTTTAGACAATGAGTGCGTAAAGTACGTGTGGTTCCTTGAAAATCCCATGGTGACCCTTCATGAGCAATCCTTTTAAGGACTGCCTCCAAGTCGGCATCATGTAATAACCAGGTATTTTATCTAATTTAAATTTGAAAATTTTATAAGTTTTATTTTAGTATTTTATGGAGTTAGGAGTTAAGGGATAAGTTTTAAATTTTTATAGAAGTTTAGGGGTATGTTTTGCCAACTGGGAGAAGTTTAGGGTTTGTTTGGCCATTTTAGCCAAACATTACCCACCACCGCCATTTTCCAGCTTAGAGGCTGGAGGTGTCATCTTCTTGACACTAGAAGAAATTATCTAAGTGTGTGTATGTGAGAGTTCGGTTTAGAGAGAGAGAGAGAGAGGGAAATTGAAGAAACTAAGAAGAGAAAGAAGGAAAGCTTAGAATTTGCTGCTGGAGTTGCTAAATACAACTGAAGGAATCAAGATTCTGTGAAGGATTGTCATACGTGATAATTAGCTTGGAAAGACTTTTGGTGAAAGGCTAAAAAGGTGAGTTTTACTTTAAAGTATTTTTACTGGAATACATTATGTGAATAACAAATACTTGATAAATTGTATGAATATGTCATACGTGGGTGATTATAATATATTGAGATATTATAATTACGTGAGTATTATATGAGAATATAATACGTGGCCGGGCTTTGGACCGGTGTGTTAAATTGGCTCGCAACCAATAAACTTGGCCATTGGTGGAGGGATAAGGTGGGATGAGACAGGTATGATGCACAAATCTTGTTTGTATTAAATTACGTGTGATATATGTGTATTTATATAAAGAGTATTTTATATAAATGAATTTTTAATGATTTCCAAATGTCAGGGATTTACTCACTAGACCCTTAGGTCTAACCCTCATTTTCTGTTTTAAAAATATGTATTCCAGGTGGTGGTTCCAGTAAGACCCAATGATTAGAATACTTGATGGGTAGCTTTTGAGAAGATGATCGTTAAGAAAAAGTGGATACTTTTGTACTTATAACTTTGTTATTAGTTATTATGTTATCTAAACAGGATCAAGTTTGTACTGAATTTTTATATTGATTAGTCAGACTTTGGGACCAAATGTGCAATATGAATTACTTATGTATTGAAAACATGTTATGAATTATATGTTATATGTATGTTTGGATTGTGGGTTGTTACAGATGGTATCAGAGCCCTAGTTTAAGGGATTTAGGTATTAGTATTTGTACCTAGACTTAAACTGCATGTGAAGTAGGATGTCCCTATTATTTTAGAACCTAGGGATGCTAAGTATAAAAGGTAGAAGGAACATCATGTAAGGTAATTTCAGATTACACCTGGCCAGTGTAATTATGATCTTACAGGTACATGTTTGAACTGGAGTACCTTGTTATATGGGGTATGTGCTTATGTGTATATTAACTTTGTTCGAATCCACAGAATGGCAAGTGGCACTAGACAAAGGAATCAGGGAAGAGGAAGGAGTTCGAGTGGAGAGAATCCACCAATAGGAACAGGGGGAAGAGGAGGAGATCGTGGTAGAGGCAGAACTGGAAGGGGAACCGGGGGCCGAACTGGAGGTAGAACACAACCGCATGGTACAGAGTTTGTTACACGGGATGATCTGACTGCTGAAATGGGGAGGTTACAGGATAGCTTACAAGCCATGTTCGAACGTAATCGTCATAATGAAACTGAAAGACCAAATCCGGAACATGAAGTTGAGATACCACTTACCGCTACTGTTTTACCGGTAATGAAAAGGTGTGACAATAAAATGTTTCTTAGTTGCAAGCCCCCTACATACTCAGGAGATCGGGATCCGGTAAAAGCTATGAGATGGCTGAAAGAAATAGAGGCTATCTTCAAAACGTGTAAATGTGCTGAAGAAGATAAAGTACTTTATGGAACGGCAATGCTAAAAGGTGATGCTCTGTATTGGTGGGAGGCTCATATAGAATCGGGAGGAGCGTATATATACTCTACTTTTTCATGGGAGGAATTCGTGTTAGCTTTCACAACACACTTCTGTCCACAAGCTGCTGTTAGACAATTGGAAGAAGAATTTATCAATCTACAGCAAGGGAATTTGTCAGTCAGAGACTATACTGCACGATTTTTAGAAAAATCTCGTTTTGCGGGATATTATGTTGCTACAGAAAAGATGAAAATGGAGAGATTTATCTATGGGTTGAATTCAGAAGTCCGAAGACTAGTGACTGCAACAAGGCTAGATACTTTTACAGCTGCAGTGGATGCTGCTGAAAATGTGGAACGAGATAATAAAAGGGATGCCGGTGATAAGAGCTTGGGGAAAAGGAAATGGGAAGGATCACCACAGGATTCAAGGAAGCCTAGATTTCAGAGTTTCGATAACCGTCCGTCGTTTCGACCAGTGGAAAGACTATGTCCGAGATGTAATCGCTATCATCAGGGAAATTGTCAAGTGGAATCTCGGGATTGTTTTAAGTGTGGGAAAACCGGTCATGTTGTTAAAGATTGTCGATTAACACGGTTTTGCTTTTTGTGTAATTCTCCGGATCACCTCCAATCAGATTGTCCACGAGGTAGAATACAACAAGGGGGTACATTCGAGAAACCAGCCATTACTAGACTAGTAGTCCCAAGAATAGAACCACCGAAAACGAGGGGTCGTACATTCCAAATGACAGCTAAAGAGGCGGAGGAAACTCCGGATGTGGTCACAGGTATATTTTTCATAAACTCCACGCGTGCTAAAGTGTTATTTGATTCTGGTGCAAACCGATCTTTTGTGTCTCCCTCTTTTGCTGCTCACATGCATTTAGAGCCTAAAAATGTTAAAACATGCTTTATTAGTAGATACTGCAAATGATAACCAAGTGGCAGTTAAAGAAGTTTTTGATTGTTGCATGATAAATATAGAGGGGTGTGGAGTACCGATACAACTATTTCCTATAGAGTTGATCGAGTTTGATGTGGTAGTAGGGATGGATTGGTTAGCTGAAAATCGGGCTAACATAGTTTGTGATAAGAAAATAATCAACGTCGTTTTACCTGATAAGAGGTCAGTAGTGATTTATGGAGATCGTAAGGATCATCAATCCAATCTTATATCTATGATAAAAGCCCTAAAATGTGTTAGCAAGGGTTGCTCGAGTTATTTAGCCTATGTGATAGATAGTAGGCCTGAAAAGGTTAAGCTGGAAGATATTTCTATCGTTAGTGAATATCCAGAAGTTTTTCCTGAAGACTTGAATAGTCTTCCTCCTGTTAGACAAGTAGAATTTGGTATAGATCTGGTACCTGGAGCCACTCCTATTGCTCGTGCACCTTATAGACTAGCACCTCCAGAGATGAAAGAAATAATGGCACAACTGCAAGACTTAACCGATAAGGGTTTCATCAGACCTAGCTCTTCGCCATGGGGTGCACCAGTTTTATTTGTGAAGAAGAAAGACGGTTCAATGAGAATGTGTATCGACTACCGGGAGATGAATAAACGCACGATCAAGAACAAGTATCCACTTCCAAGAATTGACGATCTCTTCGATTAATTAGTTGGGTCTTGTTATTTCTCCAAGATTGATCTCAGATCTGGCTACCATCAGTTGAAGGTTAAAGAGGAAGATGTTCTAAAGACTGCTTTTCGCACAAGGTACGGTCACTACAAATTCTTGGTGATGCCATTCGGACTGACGAACGCTCCAGCCGCTTTTATGGATTTGATGAATCGGGTATGTAAGCCGTATCTCGATAAATTTGTCATTGTGTTTATCGATGATATACTTATTTATTCTCGATCCAAAGAGGATCACGCACAACATCTTCGTTTGATTCTGGAGTTGCTGAAGAAAGAAAAGTTGTACGCTAAGTTCTCTAAATGTGAATTCTGGTTGCGGGAAGTTCAGTTTTTGGGTCATATAGTTTCAGAGAAGGGTATACAAGTTGATTCATCGAAAGTGGAAGCAATTGAAAGATGGGAACCGCCAAAAACGGCAACCGAAGTACGTAGTTTTCTGGGTCTAGCTGGATACTATCGGAAATTTATAAAAGACTTTTCTCGAATCGCAACGCCATTGACGAAGCTGACTCGGAAGAATCTAAAGTTTGAATGGAAAGCATAACAGGATGAGGCATTTAGAATATTGAAGGAGAAACTCTGTAGCACGCCGATATTAGCATTGCCAGAAGGTTCCAATGATTTTGTGGTCTACAGTGATGCTTCTAAACTGGGTTTGGGATGTGTACTTATGCAACGTGGAAAGGTGATTGCCTATGCTTCTCGTCAATTAAAGGACCATGAAAGACAATATCCTACTCATGATATGGAGCTTGCATCAGTTGTCTTCGCATTGAAGATTTGGAGACATTATCTTTATGGTTCTAAATGCCAAATTTTCACTGACCATAAGAGTCTCCAACATCTTTTCGATCAGAAGGAACTGAATATGAGGCAAAGAAGATGGTTGGAATTGGTAAATGATTACGATTGTGAAATCCTTTATCACCCCGGGAAGGCGAACGTGGTAGCAGATGCACTAAGTCGTCAAGAAAGAAGTGGAACGATAAAAGCGATATCGCTACGAGCTGAACTCCTTCCAAATATCTTTGACGAATTACTAAAGTGCCAAATATATGCTTATCAGGAAGAAAGTTTGAAATCAGAACGGTTAGTGGGAATATCAGCATTGCTTGGGAAAGATGACCGTGGGTTATTGTATATGGGGAACAGAATTTGGGTGCCTCGTTTGGGTGGATTACGTGATCGTGTACTACAAGAGGCTCATCAATCTCGATTTTCTATTCATCCAGGTACAAATAAAATGTATGGAGATTTGAAACAATTCTATTGGTGGCCGGGAATGAAGAGAAGTGTTGCTAAGTATGTGGAAGATTGTACTACTTGCAAGAAAGTAAAGATTGAACATCAGAAGCCGTTTGGTCAGTTACAACGACTAGATATACCAATGTGGAAATGGGATCAGATCACTACTGATTTTATTACCAAGTTACCTAGAACTTCAAAGGGATTCGATTCTATTTGGGTGATTGTGGATAGATTGACGAAGTCTGCTCATTTCTTGCCGATAAAAGAAACTGATTCCTTGGAACGTTTGGCCAAATTGTACATTAATGAAATAGTAACTCGACATGGAGTTCCAATCTCGATTATTTCTGATCGAGATAGCCGTTTTACTTCCAGATTCTGGAGAAGCTTTCAAAAAGAGATGGGAACGCAGATAAAGTTGAGTACAACATATCATCCTCAAACTGACGGGCAGAGTGAAAGAACAATCCAGACTTTAGAAGATATGCTTCGGGCTTGTATAGTCGATTTTGGGGGATCGTGGGATGAACATCTGCCTTTGATAGAATTTGCCTACAACAACAGTTATCATTCCAGCATTCAAGCGACACCGTTTGAAGTACTGTATGGTAGAAAATGCCGAACGCCTCTGTGTTGGAATGAAGTGGGGGAGAAACAATTAGCGGGGCCAGAAATAGTACAGTTAACAGCGGATAAGATTACTCAGATTCAGGACAGATTAAAAGTGGCTCAAGACAGACAGAAAAGTTATGCAGATCGACGCAGGAAACCGTTAGAATTCCAAGTCGGGTAATTTGTGATGTTGAAAGTCTCGCCCTGGAAAGGAGTCATACGTTTTGGGAAGCAAGGTAAACTTAGTCCAAGGTATATCGGGCCGTTTGCAATTACGGAAAGGGTCGGCGAAGTAGCTTACAGATTGGATCTTCCGCTGGAATTAAGCAGGATTCACAACGCGTTTCATGTATCAAATTTTCGAAAGTGTTTGGTTACACCAGATCAGGCAGTCTCTCTACCAGATATCCAGGTTGACGAAAAGTTGAACTATGTGGAGGAACCGGAAGCTATAGTTGATCACAAAGTCAAAGTATTGAGGAACAAAGAGATCAGACAGGTAAAGGTTCAGTGGAAACATCATAGAGGTCAGGATGCGACGTGGGAATCAGAGTCGGAAATGAGAACCAAATACCCTCATCTGTTCGCTTAAATTGAATTCCGGGACGGAATTCTTTTAAGGGGGAGATGTTGTAATAACCAGGTATTTTATCTAATTTAAATTTGAAAATTTTATAAGTTTTATTTTAGTATTTTATAGAGTTAGGAGTTAAGGGATAAGTTTTAAATTTTTAGGGGTATGTTTTGCCAATTGGGAGAAGTTTAGGGTTTGTTTGGGCATTTTTGCCAAACATTACCCACCACCGCCATTTTCCAGCTTAGAGGCTGGAGGTGTCATCTTCTTGACACTAGAAGAAATTATCTAAGTGTGTGTATGTGAGAGTTTGGTTTAGAGAGAGAGAGTGAGAGGGAAATTGAAGAAACTAAGAAGAGAAAGAAGGAAAGCTTAGAATTTGCTGCTGGAGTTGCTAAATACAACTGAAGGAATCAAGATTCTGTAAAGGATTGTCATACGTGATAATTAGCTTGGAAAGACTTTTGGTGAAAGGCTAAAAAGGTGAGTTTTACTTTAAAGTATTTTTACTGGAATACATTATGTGAATAACAAATACTTGATAAATTGTACAAATATGTCATACGTGGGTGATTATAATATATTGAGATATTATAATTACGGGAGTATTATATGAGAATATAATACGTGGTCGGGCTTTGGACCGGTGTGTTAAATTGGCTCGCAACCAATAAACTTGGCCATTGGTGGAGGGATAAGGTGGGATGAGACAGGTATGATGCACAAATCCTGGTTGGTATTAAATTACGTGTGATATATGTGTATTTATATAAAGAGTATTTTATATAAATGAATTTTTAATGATTTCCAAATGTCAGGGATTTACTCACTAGACCCTAAGGTCTAACCCTCATTTTCTGTTTTAAAAATATGTATTCCAGGTGGTGGTTCCAGTAAGACCACGTGATTAGAATACTTGATGGGTAGCTTTTGAGAAGATGATCGTTAAGAAAAAGTGGATACTTTTGTACTTATAACTTTGTTATTAGTTATTATGTTATCTAAGTAGGATCAAGTTTGTACTGAATTTTTATATTGATTAGTTAGACTTTGGGACCAAATGTGCAATATGAATTACTTATGTATTGAAAACATGTTATGAATTATATGTTATATGTATGTTTGGATTGTGGGTTGTTACACATCAATTGCATGATTACAAAGCCTCCAAAACTCAGATGAGTATGGAGGTGGCACCAATCCCAACATTTTGTTGATTTGATAAGCTGAAAAAGAAACTGGGGTTTGCCGGACAATGATTTCTATTCCATTCGTAACAGAAAGTTCGGAATAAAAATCACGTACCCAATCTATATTGTAAGGACTAGGGATACTACAAAGTAGTTCCCATCCCAGTTTGGTGATTGTGTGCTGAAAATGTGGGTGTGCGAGTAAATTGCGATGATCAAATCCTTTTGAAGAATGTCCTAGTTTACGTGCAAAAGATTTGTAATGAATCAAAGGCTCGTGACAACTAAACGTATGCATGTGAGTAATACAAAGATTAGAGATGTTACCCACTTTCTTTTTACCCTTTCCCTTTGGTGTGGCCGATTGTGGGAGCATCACAGCTTGTTCATCCATAGCTATATCCTCATCCGAATCCTGACTATACCTGCATCATCAATCTTTCTCTTTTTGATGGGTGTTACACTAGTCGTAGCCACTGCCTTGGACCTACGAGTGTATTGGATCAGTGGTTTAGGTTGGCAGTGGGTTCGGTGATAGTGAGTAAAGGTGAGGTGAGTGGTGGTGCCACGGAGATGGGGTTTGGTGAGGAGGTGGGTGCGATGGCAGTGGTGGATGTGTTGGTTGGTTGTGGTGGTGGTAAGGTAGGTCTAGGGGGAATGATCGAAGGTGTGGGGATATCGTTTCGGTGGGCAATAGGAACAGCCGTAGGCACTATGGGTGGGTACTCGAGGTTCAGTCTTGGGTGTCGTCGGACTGGGCGATACGCCGATGGTCGACTCAAAATGGGTTCTCCATAAGAATCCAAGACGATCGCATAACCCTGGTGGTGGTGGCATCGCGGCGACGCGTTGAGTCACCAACAGGTACTGTTGAATCTCCGGCGGTGCTCGATGAAACTGAGCAGGCGCCTCCCCAAGTCTGAGAAAATCTTGAGTAATCACATTTGGGGGGTTTCGTGGAGGTTGAGGTGATCGCGAGGTATTAGAGAGCAATCCAAACGGGTAATAGGTATCGGGGTTCAGATTTTCCACCTAGGGTTTTGGATGAGTGGGTTTTCCGATCGTGTCGATAGTGACGACGGTGGTGGTTGCTGAGAGGGATGTAAGCGGGGTATGGGTGGTGGTAAAGAAATAGCACAGAAACTCGAAGAAGGAGCTCGATGCTTCTGTTGATGATCGGAGGAATGACCGGAGATCGAAGGTGGGTTGGGATTTTCATTTTTAAGGCGCAGGTTGTTCATATAAGGGAGAAGACGAAGAGGGGTGAGGGAGTGGTCTTGGGAACAGAAAAAAGATGGCAGGTATGGTGGCGACAGGGACAGTAGTCAGCGTCGGCGATGACGTGTGTGTCGTGAGTGGTCGAGAGAGATGAGTGCAGAGAGATAGAGAGATTGGGTTTGTTCAGTACGATGAAGTACTAAAAGTTTTCTGCACTGTTCCTATTCTAGATACTGAGATACAATCTACAATGTACTTGTTTAAAACTCACAAAATCTAAACATAGTTTAGTCATAACCAAACTGATTTAGTTTACCAAACCAAATCCATAATTCAGATTTACAATCCTCATGGGCCGAAAATTGAGATGGGTCTTGAAAGTAGACATGGGCCGAGAGTTATGAAATTCTGAGATTGGGCCGAGACTAATATCAAACAAATCAAATTTTGGGCCACGGTAAAATGAATCGTAAATTGTTTTTCCAATTGGAACGTTTTAATCTCGAAAGATCATTTACCGTTCATGTCTGAATTATCTTTCTGTCTAAAATCCAAAAGAACCTTTTATAAAAATCTTGGCCATGGGCCGATTTTTTTTAGTTTCTTCGTTAAAAATGTGGTTCCTCGTTCTTCCTCATTCAAAATCATCCTATGCTACTTTTTTTCTTTTCCGTTTTCTTTAAAATTAATAAAATGGACCTAAAAAGAGAAAAAAAAATCTTTGTCTTGCTTTTAAAATGATATTTACAATCTCTTGGATCATGGAAAATCCAAGAGCTTTCAGGTTGCTTCTTAATTCAGGAGGTGAACAACCTCAAGAGGTTGTTGTGTCAGTGTAGTAGGCTCGATGAAAGGTTTTACCCTTTGACCATTTACCTTGAAAGTATCTCCCTTTTATGGATTAATTAATTCGATAACACCATAGGGATAGACTTTTGCAATCTGATACGGTCCAGTCCACCTAGAATTCAATTTCCCAGTAAATAACCTGAGTCTAGAATTAAAAAGTAAAACTTGCTGACCTTCAAAGAACTCTTTTGGAACTATTTTCTTGTCATGCCATTTTTTGGTATTTTCTTTGTAAAGTTTGGCATTTTCATAAGAAAAAATTGTTGGTCCCGAAAGGCTTAAACAAGTTTGTAGAAGGGGGGGGGGTTGAATACAAACACACTATTTTACTTTTCTAAATTGTTTATTGATAAATCATTAACAATTTACAGCTTGTTGCGGAAACAAGATTAAGGATAAACCTAAATCTAAACAAGTTGGAACACTAAGGTTTTCTTGCACTAAGAAAGATAAGGAGATTACTAATAAAATCCTATCTTGAGAGATTTGAACTTGTCCAGAGTTAGCAAGTTACTTCAAATGAAGTGAGTTCATCTCTTTATATACTGCATGCATTTAATGCAATCCAGTATATACTTTACACGTGTCATTAGCGGATTGGTTGCATGTCATTGACCTTTGATGACAACCTTAGTAGCCGCATGAATGAACAGTGTAGTGTCAGAGTGGTTGTACGATTTCAGATTTTCGGAGGTTCTTTTCTGACATTTCGTACGGTGGCGTGCAAGGGAGGTTAAGACAAAAGTACTTTGTACGGAGGACTTCATGATCAGCTTTCGTTGATTCAGCGATTATCATTTACTATTCAGCAGATGATAAAGTTCAGCGATAGCTGAAGTCTTGTACTTGATACTTCACGTTGAGTGGACAAATCTGAGTCTTCGCTGATCCGCATCAGTTCATTAGGAGACTTGTCGCTGGTTCTTGAGCTTGATCTCCGACATCAGCGTAGAACCTTTGTTGACGTGAATCTTGTCTTCAGGGATCATAAGTAAACAACTAACTTATCAGCGATCACCATAAGGACTGAACAGACTCAGCGATATGGTGAACAGTGTTCGCTGAATGTTTAATCTAAAAGTGCGAGAGTTCCTATCAGCAGTACTGTAAGATCTTAGTACTTATCAGCGATAGTGAAACTCTGATACATATTGTTTACTTACAATTTTCACTAAGTATTTAAGATAGGGTCATTATCAAATCACTGAGGGTTTGGATCAACAATCTCCCCCTATTTGATTATGACATAGCAACAGAGAAAATTGCTATTTAATGAAAACATAAGGATAAAAAGAACTCATAAAATATTTGTCCCTTTTACTGTTTTCTGGGATCTTTTCAGTACTGATGGAGTAAAGTACATTCGCTGAAATCTTTCTTTAAATCTTTGAATCAGGTTACAATATGAATAAGAAAGATTACAAGTACAAGCGAAATAAATTACAAGTACTGAAGGATGACTGATACAATAGAGAAAATGGTGATTGTTGTCAGCCTTCAAAGGGTTCTTCCTTAATGAGAAGTTCATCAAGGGTTGTCTTTTCAGTTGGAATCATCCAGTCAGGAACCTTTTCTCCTTTATTCTTTAGCTTCAGAGCAGCTTCAAAAATCAAGGGTTTTAGGTGTCGTGCCTGAATGTCTTTTCTGAAGTCGCACCAGTAGATGAGATCTTTGAGCTGTTCGATTGGAGTGATTGGAAGCTCAGCGATCCGTTGAAAGCATTTACGTCCGTCGTAGTCAAGAAAGAATATTCCATAAGGATTACTGATGACTTTACCAGGGACGAAAAGTTCACATGGTGGCAAAGAGACATCAAGGGCAGATAGATCAGGATCAGGACCAAGTACTTCAGCGCGAGAGAAACCAATTCCAGTTTCATTTCGTATGACAGGACCTGAGTTTGAATCTTGACGTTTCTTCCTTGGAGAGTCCCTTTTTCTTTTCGGCTTTAGATCAGGAACAGGAGGAATATCCACACAAGAAGATATCAAATCGATCTGTCTGTTTATCAGCTTTTCGAAATGATCCTTGTACTTAGATTTTGACGGTTGGATAGCTAACCTCATCTCCAGCCATTCAGAGAGACCATACCTTTTTACAGTGTCAGCACGAAAGGTTTCAGATGAGTCATCTTCTCTGAACAGTTTGATGTCAACAATAGGTACTCCGATGGAGGTTCTTCCAGAGATGAATACCTTGTTGATCTTCGCTGGACGATATCTGAAGTGGATTTTCTCTTTACACCAGATCAGGGTGGTCTGAGAAACTTCAGCTTTCTTTTCCACGATCTTCTGGGCTTGTTCCCAAAGCTTTCGTTGGATTTGAATGGGGATACGCTTCAGCTTGGGGTCTTTGACAGATTCTTGAGTGAGCTTGATGGCGTATTCTCTGTCTTTATCTTCAGCTTCCTTCCTTTCAGTGATGAGGCGTTCAGCTCTGAGATGATCTTGATATTCAGCTTTTGAAATTCTGAACTTAGGAGGAACTGAAGGTAGTTGATCGCGCCTTAGGATGATTCGCTGATCCTCGAATCGCTTTATCATTTCTTCTCTCCTCTTTTGATCTTCTTCACTCAGCCTTTGAGCAACTGAGGAAGGTCTGTTTCTGTGCGTGAGAGGTTGTTCTTCTGGTTCATCAGTCTCAGAGATTAAATCTAAGACTGGGATTATGTCTTCAGCGTTAGCTGGAATTATTGGTGAAGTCGCAACAGATCTTTCAGCGAAATCCTCAAACAGGGGAGAGGACTAGCTGAAACGCAGCGATCTTACAAATAAGAACTGGGTAGAAGAACTTGGGTAGAAAAGATAGAAAAAAAATGTGGATGTGTATGGTGTTTGTGGAATGGATAACTGATTTTTCATAGATGATCAGGGAAGGAAAAATAAGTTTAGTGTACCTGACAAATCGGCTTTGCAAGTAGGATCGCCAGATTATCATCTTCAGCGATGCCTTTGTCTTTGCTTTTCTCAGCGCCAGAGGCTGAGTGCTTTGTCTTTGTCTTCTCCCCTGAAGGTTCTTTTATTGAAATACCTTTAAGAGCTTTGGTTGGAGGAGCAGGTTTGACAACAAAGAAATCATCGTCATCTTCATCATCATCATCATCGTTCCTTGGAGAGGAGGATGGTTCAGCTTCAGGGATGTCGAAGTCTTCGTCTTCTTCTGCTTCAGATTCCTCAGCATCTTCATCGAGTTGCTCCCCCTCAGATATAGAGGCGAGGTTCTCGGTTCCCTCAGGGTTTTCATCTCCCTGAGGTCCAGTAATCCGATCTTCATTACCCTCTCCCCTGATAGATTCATCATGGGAAAGGTCTTCAGCGCTCTTCTCCTGTTCAGCGCTCTTCTCCCCCTCTTTCTCATGATGGGCGGGGGAGGAATGGGTAGATTCAGCATTGGTGTTGTCTCTGTCTTCTGGGCCAGAGATTTTCACACAACCTTCAAGCTTAGCTATTCTGTCTTCTAGGCCAGAAATAGCAGGCGTGATTTTCTTCAGCTCTTGGCGATCCTCTGCGGTGAAGGAGTCCAAAACAGGTGCAGGGGCCGGAGCAGGAGCTGGATTATTTGCCTTGTTCACCAGCGTCTCGATCATTGTCTTGACGGAACCAAGGTCGGTCTTCACTGAGCCCAAGTCGGTCTTGACCACTGACATATCACCTTCGAGTGTACCAACCGATTTCTTCAGCGTTGTAACTTCGCTGGAAATGGTGGAAACTGATGATTTGAGGTTGGTGTAGTCAGTGTAGATGTCGGAGAGCACTTTGGCAAAGTCGGCGAGAGTTTTATCAAGATCTTTGATGTCATCAGAGGAGGCCTTCTTTTCCACCACAGTAGTCAGCTTCGTCAGATTCTCTCCAGCGTTTGTTACAGCTGTAGAGTTATTTGATAGACCGGTGGTGAGATCCGTAAGTTTCATCTCCATAGACTTCAGAGATTGGTTGATGTCTCCCAAAAAAGGACCTGTAACATATAAGTACTTGTGAACAAAGGAAAGCTCAGAAGTTTCAGGTTTAGTTACAGTGTTTAAGGTGGGATCTGTACCTGCAGGAGCGTTGACGAACTCATCAAAGTTTCGAGTCCCTCCATAGTGTTCCATATCTCCCTCAAACGTTCCGTGAGGAATGGAGATCTCTGCAGGTCCTTTCTTCGTCATTCGCTGAGAAGCTTCAACGGCTTCTTGAATGATGGCATCTCCAGTTTTGACTGGAGGAGTGTCCAAAGAAGTAGAGGGAGGAGCGAAGGATAAGAATTGGTGTTGGGGTTCAAGTTCAGCGTTGGATTCGCTGAGAAGTACTTCATCAGTCTTTTGAGAGACTGACGAAGGTTGGGTAGATTCCAAAGTTCTAACCTCAGCGTTTAGGGATGCTGAAGTAGGTTTAGAAGGGATGGCTTGAATTGGTGTGGCAGAGCGTACCACGGAACTTTCCTTCAGCTCTTCAGAATGAGCTGAGGAGTCTTCAGCATGCAACTGCTGGGGTTGCTCCTTGGTTTTCTTGATCCTTTTGGAATCAAGAGGGGTAAGAGATTGTTTCCTTTTCTTAGAAGGAATGGATTTTGTGGCCGGGGTATCAGCGATGGGTATTGTCGCTGAAGGAGCCACAGAAAGCGGAGAATTAAGAAGAGTGAGAAGAGTAGAGAGACGTACCTCGTTGGCGACAGGCTTGAAGTCGAGAACTTTAGGGCCAATCTGAGAGAGTTTCAGATCACCCTCTTCAGGATAGCTGTCCTTCAGGCCATATTGAAAGATGGCGCTGATGAATCGCGGGTAAGGAACCCATGCTGGTCGGTCAGCGGCAGAATCAACACGTTGAATGAGGTCTTCATAGATAATGGAGGCCCAGTCAATGTTGAGACCTTTCAGCAGTGCGTAACCCATGGCCTGCTGAGGTTGAGCGGCTTGATCAGAAGATCCGGATTTCGCTGTCATGCAGCTGATCAGGTGAGCGAAGATGAAGTTCATCTCGCTGTGCATCTTGGATTTCTTTATCAGCGTCAGCTTCTTCTTGATAACTCTATTTTTAGAGTTATTATTTCCATTTATTTTTCACTTTAATTTGTCAATTTTAGCCATTTCACTTCTAAAAACCCCCATTCTTGGTATGATTTACGAAAACAAGCAAAAGGAGTGAACCATGGTCTTTAATAAATTATTTGGTGGATTTTGGGTAGTTTTCACGTTTTATCTGCAGTGACGTGAACAGTGCTCACTCCGGTTCCCCACTGCTGCCGCTGGAAAAGACAAAAAGAAGAAATCTGAGTTAGACAGCATGGTGGGAGCAGTTAGAAGGTTCAGCAACAAGTACAAGCATGGGGATTATTTTATTCTAGGCTTGCTCCTAAAGAAGATGGCAAAGTGAATTTAATATTCATACCTAAGAGCCTAAAAGTCAACTTTTTGAAGAACCCCATGGATAGAAGCATCAAGCCCTTGGTTAAAGAAGAAACATGGGGCACAAATGGTCCTTGTGCTCCCATAACTCAGCTGATGCAAAGTCAAAAGATCTCATTGGGTATTACCCAAGCTCTTTCTTTGGTGTATAAAAGGAAGGGCTTGGGTCATTTAATGAGATCATCTATCTTTAATTTTAGCAAGCACCTTAATCCTTAGCATTTAATTTCCTCTAAAGCTTTCATAGTTAGATTTAATTTTCTGTAGCTTTGTAGTTTAAATTTCTAGCACTTTAAATTCTTAGTTTAATTTTCAGTTGTAATTCTCGAACAGTGGGCAGCTTACGTTCCCCACTGTGAGCGGTAATTCAAAGTCACTTTTATTTTCAATCATGTTTAAATCTTCATCTTTCGTTTTAATTTCTCCAGTTATGTTAGGTTAAACATCCCTTGGGATGTAGGTAAGAGAAGTACCTAGATTTTAGAGAAAATTCTTGAGTAATCTTTATACTTGGAATATTTGTTGTTTTGGTTATTCATTCTCGATAATACCCCAAGGATGCGAACAAGCCGATCACTTGTAAGGATCTAAAAGTCTAGTTCTCAACTCAGAAATGGGTAGAACGCAGTGACACGAGCTTGGATAATGCTAGGGAGTTCGAAAGAATTCTTATGACACTTACGAGAGTGAGGTCAGCACAGTGAGCTAATCTCTCCCCACTGGAGTAGTAGACAAGCTAATTTGTGTATTTAAAACACTTAGAGTATTTTTCTCTACACATTCCATCGAGGCCCGAGAGGGTCCATTCTGAGATTACCATTGACAAAACAACAAGTACGACTAGTATGGGATTTTTGCTTAACGGTGTGAGTATTTTGTAACCGGGCTTTTCTAGCGAAAAGACCGACTTCAATTACAAGGATCATCTTTTGAGATCAAGTATTTATTATAAAATCTAGGGAAAATCTAACCTACATTCCATCTTTTAAATCTTTAGTAAAAATCGTTAAAAGTAGTTATTTCACCAATCCAACTCAAAATATTGTTTCCTCTCTAATTGAAACTCGTGAAATGAACTCACAAAAGCCGTATTGTCTTGATAGCCCAGTCTCTGTGGATACGATTCCGGTATTTTACCGATTATTACTTGCCGTGACGATCATAGTGGACAGTGTACACTTGCGCTGCCCACTGTGGACAGATTACAACCTGCTGTGGTTTATTTCGCATGTACCATTCACACATGTCAAGTTTTTGGCGCCGTTGCCGGGGACTGGCGTGATTTTTAAATCTCAAGACATTAGTTTTTGTTTGAGCCCGAGTAACTCGTTTTTCTAGCACCGATCGTGTTGTATGCCAAGGCAACAACACGGACCTTTGGAACCAATCGATCTTGAAATAGAAAGGACTTTTCGAAAAAGACGTAAAAACAAGAAGAAAAATCAACAACTCCCTGTGAACCCCACCGCAAATATGGCAGGAGTGGGCGGTCAACCACCACCACCTCCATTAGTGGAAACCACAGTGACGATTGCTGATAGCAAAGATCGAGGGATAAGGGATTATGCAACTACTGGAGTTAGTGATTTAAGCTCCGGGATTCTAAGACCCAACCTTCAAACACCACACTTTGAACTCAAACCGGTGATGTTTCAAATGATCCAAGCCATGGGTCAGTTTGGAGGATCACCATCTGAGGATCCGCATTCGCACTTAAAATCATTTTTGGAAATGACCGACTCTTTTCAGCTACAAGGTGTGAGTGAGGAAGCTTTAAGGCTAAGACTTTTTCCTTTTACTTTAAGGGACAAGGCTAAGTCATGGCTAAATGCGCATGCACCTCATTCAATAACCATGTGGCAAGAGCTCGCGGATAAATTTTTACAAAAGTATTTTCCTCCAACCAAAAACATGAGGCTGAGAAATGATATTGTTTTGTTTAGACAAGACGAAGATGAGGCTGTTTCGGATGCATGGGAGCGGTTTAAAGATTTACTCCGAAAATGCCCACACCATGGCATCCCACATTGCATTCAGTTGGAGACCTTTTACAATGGTCTGTCCAACGCAGCCAAAATCATCTTAGATGCAACAGCAGGAGGAACTTTCACAAGCAAAACCTATAATGAAGGATATCAGATTTTAGAGAAAGTGTCCAATAACAACATCGACTGGTCCAACCCGAGAACGCCTGCACCAAAGTCCACCAACATTGATAATGAGGCGCTTAAAACAATGAATGCACAGTTAGTGGCCTTAACAAAAATAGTGTTGAACCAAAATCGAGGACAACTTAATCCCACAGTGGGTACTGCACATCTCACTGAGAACTGCTCTTACTGTGGGGACGAGCATGTTTTTGATTTTTGTCCAGCAAATCCAGAGGCTATTAATGTCATAGGAACCAACCCGCGCAACAACCCATACTCACAGACCTATAATCCAGGTTGGAGGAATCATCCAAATTTCTCGTGGTCTGGAAACCAAGGACTCCAACCCCACGGGGCGAGTCATGCTCAAAGACCACACAACCCCCCTGGATTTCAATCACATCACAGTGGGCAATCCTCACACCACAGTGGGCAGCACCCACAAAACTTTCACCAAGGTCAATCCTCCCAACAATTCCAACCACGACCATCTCATAATGCTGAGGCTCAACCATCACTCGAATCAATGCTCAAAGGATTCATGAACCAAACTCAAGCGGCCATTAGGAACATAGAAACTCAAGTAGGACAACTAGCCGTCGAAGTCAAGAATAGACCACCGGGGACATTACCTAGTGATACCGAAAATGCTAGGGTAATAGGAAAGGGACCAGAACAAATCAAAGCCATAACACTTAGGAGTGGAAAGGATCTGAAAGATATCGTTTTCGATTATGAAGAATCGCCTCAAATCACCGCTGTACCTCATCCCACAATGGGCACTCCTCAAGTCACTGTGATCCCCACAGTGGGGACGGAAGTCCCTGAACTCCCCACTTTTGGGCCATTGCCTAAACCTACCATTCCAAGGTTAACTCCGCTTCAGACTCACATCGACCCAAAAAGTGTACCTTTTCCTGAAAGAATGAAGCCTAAAAATGTTGATGTTCAATTTAAAAAGTTTTTAGACATTTTCAAACAGCTTCACATTAACATACCCTTGGTAGAAGCTCTTGAGCAAATGCCAAGCTATGTTAAGTTTTTAAAAGATATTTTGAACAAAAAACGAAAGTTGGGTGAGTTTGAAACTGTGGCATTGACCGAAGAATGTAGTGCCCTTCTCACAAGCAAGATTCCACCTAAGTTGAAAGACCCGGGTAGTTTCACAATTCCATGCACGATAGGAGGACAAGAAGTAGGTCAAGCACTTTGTGATTTAGGCGCTAGTATAAATTTGATGCCTTTGTCAATTTTTAAGAGATTAGGTATTGGAGAGGCTAGACCCACCACCGTGACCTTACAATTAGCCGATCGATCCATTGCCTATCCAAGAGGGAAGATTGAAGATGTTTTGGTCCAAGTGGATAAATTCATCTTCCCTGCCGACTTTCTGATTTTAGACTATGAGGCCGACAAAGACATCCCAATCATTCTAGGACGTCCTTTCCTTGCGACAGGACGAACTTTGATTGATGTGCACAAAGGAGAACTCACCATGAGAGTCAACGACCAGGAAGTAAAGTTTAATGTTTTCAAATCTCTTAAATACATAGACACCGAGGACTGCCTTGCTGTGAGTGCGATTCATGGATCCTACTGTTTCGACTCACTGTCCACAGTGGGCAGTGAGAGTGAACACTCTGACTCAGAAGATACTTTTGAGGATGAGTGTAACGAAATGGTGGCATCTATTGAACCTTTGGACTTTAAGGATAGGACGATCCAACCACCATCCATCGAACAACCTCCCGAGTTAGAGCTTAAACCATTGCCTCCTCATTTGAAATATGCTTATCTCGCCGAGAATAACAAACTTCCTGTTATCATCTCGTCCACACTTAGCGAAAATCAAGAACAACTTTTAATCGAATTGTTGATGAAGCATAAGAAGGCAATTGGTTGGACCATAGCAGACATTAGAGGAATTAGCCCCTTTTTATGTCAACATAAGATCAACTTAGAGAGTGACCGCCCAGGAAAAGTCCAACCTCAAAGAAGGTTGAACCCCATCATGAAGGAAGTAGTTAAGAAAGAGATTTTGAAGTGTTTAGATGCTGGTATTATCTATCCCATTGCCAGTAGTAGTTGGGTGAGCCCCGTTCAATGTGTCCCTAAAAAGGGAGGAACAACAGTGGTCACAAATGAAAAGAACGAACTCATTCCAACTAGGACTATTACGGGATGGAGAATATGCATGGACTATAGGCAACTGAATCTAGCAACAAAGAAAGACCATTTCCCGTTACCTTTTATTGATCAAATGCTTGATAGATTAGCGGGAAAGGAATTTTATTGTTTTCTAGATGGATACTCCGGATATAACCAAATCCACATCGCACCCGAGGACCAAGAAAAGACCACCTTTACTTGTCCATATGGTACTTTTGCATTCCGGAGAATGCCTTTTGGTTTATGTAATGCTCCCGCTACTTTTCAACGCTGTATGATGGCCATTTTTACTGATATGATAGAAGATACCATAGAAGTTTTTATGGACGATTTTTCTGTGATCGGCACATCATTTGATAACTGTTTGAGGAATCTAGAAAAAAGTTTGGTGAGATGTGAAACCCACGACCTTATTCTAAATTGGGAAAAATGTCATTTCATGGTCGAAGAGGGCATTGTTTTGGGTCATCTTGTGTCGAAAAAGGGTTTGGAAGTTGATAAAGCAAAACTAGAAGTAATCTCCCAACTTCCCGAGCCCACAACGGTAAAAGGCATTCGCAGTTTTTTAGGTCACGCAGGTTTCTATAGGAGGTTCATAAAAGATTTTTCCAAAATAACTAAACCCCTATGTAACCTGCTGCAACATGAAAGAGAGTTTGTTTTTACCAAAGAATGTAGAGACGCATTTGAAATAATCAAAAATGCCTTAGTTACTGCACCCATAGTGACCACTCCTGACTGGTCACTCCCATTTGAAGTCATGTGTGACGCCAGCGATTGGGCTATAGGTGCAGTACTAGGCCAACGAAAAGATAAGATTTTTCATCCAATATACTATGCAAGCAAGACTTTGATCGAGGCTCAAATCAACTACACTGTAACCGAAAAAGAATTACTTGCAGTAGTTTTTGCTTTTGATCGTTTCAGGTCTTACTTAATTGGAGCAAAGGTCATAGTACACACCGATCACGCAGCCATCAAATATTTGATCAACAAAGATGACTCTAAACCGAGGTTGATCAGATGGGTGCTGTTGCTGCAGGAATTCGACCTTGAGATCATCGATAGAAAAGGAACAAGTAACCAGATCGCTGATCATCTTTCCAGACTTGAGCCCACAGTGGGCACTGTAGATCCCACTCCGGTAAAAGAAAATTTTCCTGATGAACAATTGTTAGTCGCCCAACATCATGATATTCCTTGGTATGCTGACATTGCTAACTTTTTAGCAAGTGGAGTACGACCCCATGGAATGAGTGGACAGCCTTTTAAAAAATTCTTGTATGATACTCGTCAATACATTTGGGACGATCCTTTCTTATATAAGATAGGAACGGACCAAGTGTTGAGGCGATGTGTTCATGGGAGTGATCAACAACATTTACTCCAAGGCTGTCACACATCCCACTATGGAGGTCATTTCGCAGGAACACGCACTGCTGCGAAAATTTTGCAGAGTGGGTTCTTTTGGCCCACTGTGTTCAAAGACTCTCATGAGTTTGTTCGTCACTGTGAGCAGTGTCAGCGCACTGGGAATATATCAAAACGAAATGAAATGCCCCTCAACAATATCCTTGAGGTGGAAATTTTTGATGTGTGGGGAATAGATTTCATGGGACCCTTTCCAAATTCCAACAACAATTTCTACATCTTAGTAGCGGTAGATTATGTTTCAAAATGGGTAGAAGCTGCTGCTTGTCACACTAATGACGCTAACACTGTGGTGAAGTTTTTGCAAAAAAATATTTTCACTCGCTTTGGAACACCACGAGCAATAATTAGTGATGAAGGATCCCATTTTGTTAACAAAGTCATGACCGCGGTCCTTGCTAAATATGATATTCATCATAGGGTAGCAACCGCCTACCACCCCCAAACTAATGGTTTGGCGGAGCTTTCAAACCGAGAAATCAAGGGAATTTTGGAAAAGGTGGTGAAACCCCATCGAAAGGATTGGTCCAGCAAGCTTGATGACGCTCTTTGGGCGTATCGCACGGCATATAAGACCCCTTTGGGAATGTCTCCATTTAAGTTGGTATTTGGCAAAGCTTGCCATTTACCAATCGAATTGGAACATAAAGCCTTTTGGGCTTTAAAAGAGCTCAACATGAGTGAAGATGCCGCGGGAATTAAAAGAACCTTGCAATTGCATGAACTTGAGGAAATGCGCTATCACGCATATGAAAATGCAAAGTTATACAAGGAAAAGACCAAGATGTGGCATGACCGAAGGATCAATCATCGGGAATTTTTTGAAGGACAGCAGGTATTATTGTTCAACTCTCGTCTAAAACTTTTTCCGGGTAAGCTCAAGTCAAGATGGACTGGACCATACACCATTGTCAAGGTAAGTCCCTTTGGAACAGTGGAATTAAAGTCTCCACAGTCTGATCAGACCTTTAAAGTCAACGGGCAAAGGGTAAAGCATTTTCTGCATGAGAGTGCCCACATCCCTGCCCACTCTCCACCTCACTATGGTTAAGAAACATCAGGTCCAATTGTAAATATTTTATTTCTGTTGTTTGCTGTGTTTTTATTCTTTTTGTTCTTTTTAATATTGCAAGGGTAGTTTACTTGTATGTGTGTAGGCGAAAATCCCGAGCTTTAAAGCAAAAGTCAATAAAGTGGTTCGCAGTGGGCAGAAGCTGATCACTGCGTTCCCCACTCTGGAATCTGACGGTTGATGGGACAATTTGTGGGGCCCAAGGATAACAAGCTTTCACCTTTTCTGCCAACTAATCAACTTTTGCTGCCACATGTCATTAGTTCTCCATTTTCCAAGAAAACCATCATTGTACTCTCCCTCTCTCTCCTAAAACCCGACGGTCCAACCCTAAACCCATTGCAAAAATCCTAAAAACCACCATTAACTTCCCAAAAACCACCTTTAACTTCAAATATTCAAAAACCATCTTTTTCTTCCCCATTTCTCTTACACGAACCAGAAGCAAATTCCCTCCAATGGCTAGAAGCAAGAGGCCGATTTCAAACCCTCAGGCACCCAACCGGGCGGCGGTCCGCCGTCGTAACACCGAAAACCCACCAGAAACCATCACTGGTGACCTCAACGAACCGCCGCCGGTCTCCGGCGAAAATCCGGCGACTTCCAGTGCACCGATGACATCTGGTGCACCAGACGAAGGCTCCTCCAAACAACGAAGCCCGAAGGCTATTTCTTCTCCACGCGTCTCAACCACGAGCACCAGTCTTTTTGACACCGAGGCTCTGCAAACCGAAGAGGAAGAGCGACGATTGGAGGAGGAGTACATTCAACGAAAGGAAGCCATAAGAAAGAGGAAGGAGGATGCCGAGAGAAGGCGTAGAGAAGAAGAAGAAAGGGTCCGAAAAGAAGAGGAAGAAAAGAAACTAGAGGAGGCAAGAGTTAGGGCCGAAAAGGAGAGGATCTTCGAGGAAGAGAGGAAGAAGGCTGAGGCAGACTTGTTTGCTGAGAATGAGAAGTTGCAGAGAGAGGTGGAGGAAAATTATCAAAGTCAGTATGAGAAGTTCAAGTTTGATAGGGAGAAGAGTGCTGTTTCAGGAGATATCCACAGTGGGGAGAACCTTATTCCCCAAGCCGAAAAAAAGAGAAGAGTTGTTACCAGATCCACGGTAGCCAGGGCACGAAAAACACCGACAAAGAGGCCTGCTAAGCAAGATTCACGAAAAGGTAAAAACCCTGCAACCTCTTTAAGTTCATCGTCTATGGAAACTGATGGTGGGGATGAACAAATTCAAACCCAAAACCCACATCAATCCATCGTAGGTACTGAGTATGCCCCCAGTGGGGTGCCCAGGCAGTTCACCTCTCCGGAGGTGGCTGCCCATTTTGACTGCATCGCCAAGCAAAAGTTAAAATTAGAGAGGGGTTTTGACCCCGATTTCGTTGAAGCTAATTCATTTGTCAAGGATAGAATTGTGGTGCATGATTGGTCGATTATTTCTGCTGCTAATCGACGTGCCAATGCCTCACTTGTGCGTGAATTTTACGCCGAGGCCTCTCAAAGTAAAGACCCAATTGTGGTAGTTCGAGGTAGGAAAGTTTGTTACAATCCAGGGGAAATTAACCGAGTATTGGGGAGAGGAAATGCGGGTATTTGTGAGTTTGCGCAATTCTTGAAGAAGATGACTCCAGCGAGTGAGGACCTCATTTTAAGAGAGATAGCCGCTGTAGGGAAACCATGGAATAAGGACGGTCAACGACGGTGCCAAAACGCTAGTTCTCTCACTACCGAGGCTGCCGTTTGGTTCCAGTTTCTCCGTGCTTCATTAGCCCCAACTTCGCACGACACCACTTTGTCGATGCACAAGTGTGCGCTGTTGTACTGCATCCTCACGGGAAAAAGGATCAACATAGGCACTGTCATGCATGGAGCCATCGATCAAGCACGTACCCGGAAGAAGGTAATTTTACCCCTCCCTTGCCTTATTACTTCATTGATGATAGACGCAGGTGTACCGTCGGCTGTGGAGGACCAGTGGTTAGATTCCACGAGTAATATCAATGTGGGTACCATCCGAAAGATGGGACGGCACGTCACCACTCCTCCACCCGAGCAGGCAGAAGATATCCCCACAGTGGGGACTGTTAACCCCACTGTGATCATCGCTGAGGAGCATGATGTGCGGACTGCGGATACATCGAGGCGTCAGACTGAGGCAGGTTCGTCCAGCAACCAAATGGGAGAGATTTTGGCAGCTTTGAAGAAGCTCACATACAGGATCGAGTTGCTAGAAAGTGAGCAGCGATATCAGAACCGGGCCACGCATAAATTTTGGATGTATACAAGAGAACGGGATGAGGTGACGGGCCTGATGATGCAAGAGGCCAACCCAATGCTAGCTGCTCAGCTACCAGAATTTCCGAAGGATATCTGCCCAGTTTATGACAGTGAGGACGAATTTGATGAAGACGTTCCTGCTAGTTCACCAGAGGCCACCCCGACCCGTTGAATGGTTTGTTAAAACTTTGGTTCCACTCTTTTGCTCTCAAAAACAATTTTAATTTCTGTTTGGTTTGATTTTATGCCTTTGGCTAGGCTTTTGACACTTTGCTGAATTCTTATTTTGGTTTGTAATGCATGAAATCCTACCACTGGGTAGGTACTTTTGGGTACTAACGTATTTGTTGTTTGAATGCTTGTTTGATCTCGCTTCCATTTCAAGGTACAACTTTCGGCTTCCGACTTAAAAAGGTCCCTTTTGTAAGTACGAATCTCAACTTGATACCATGAAATGATATAGGCCGTTTTTCGCATCCAAACACGATCCTTTTTGTACCCCAAACCACCACCTTTGTTCGTTAATTCAATGTCACAGTGGGGACACTGTGAGATTTTAAGTTTGAGGTGGGAACTTCCAGTTTGCCCACAGTGGGGACACTGTGAAGTCCAAGTTTGAGGTGGGTAAGCCATACCCCCTCCCAAAAAAAAATACAAAAATACAAAAACAGAAGAAAAACGGAGTGTCACTAACAAAATTGATGGTGTGCCTTTTCTGGACCATCAAAGTGCTCACTCCCAGAAAAAGGATGGTGTGCCTATTCTGGACCATCAGAATACCCACTCTCACAAAAATAGCCATACCCAAAATAAAGCCTGAAAGTGTGCGTACATACTAATGAAAAATCCAAAACAGCCACTTCTAGAAATAAAAATCTCCAAGCGAGATTTTCGGTTCATGTTTGAAAATACTTGCCAAAAACCCTTGGGAAAATATTCAAAGCCATAAACCCATAAAACCCAAGAAAGCCCTATTGATTAATGGAATACAAGAAAAAGATTTCGTCAAACACAAAAGTGAAATTTTCAAGTTTGAACCGAAGGAAGTATTGAAGGAAGGAGATCAACGCCCATTCAAGTCAAGAAGTATGTAAGTCCCTAAAAAGTTCTAGTGCGTTTTGTCTACTTTATTTCTTTCTTTTTATTACTTGGGGACAAGTAATAGTTTAAGTTTGAGGTTGTGATAACTCTATTTTTAGAGTTATTATTTCCATTTATTTTTCACTTTAATTTGTCAATTTTAGCCATTTCACTTCTAAAAACCCCCATTCTTGGTATGATTTACGAAAACAAGCAAAAGGAGTGAACCATGGTCTTTAATAAATTATTTGGTGGATTTTGGGTAGTTTTCACGTTTTATCTGCAGTGACGTGAACAGTGCTCACTCCGGTTCCCCACTGCTGCCGCTGGAAAAGACAAAAAGAAGAAATCTGAGTTAGACAGCATGGTGGGAGCAGTTAGAAGGTTCAGCAACAAGTACAAGCATGGGGATTATTTTATTCTAGGCTTGCTCCTAAAGAAGATGGCAAAGTGAATTTAATATTCATACCTAAGAGCCTAAAAGTCAACTTTTTGAAGAACCCCATGGATAGAAGCATCAAGCCCTTGGTTAAAGAAGAAACATGGGGCACAAATGGTCCTTGTGCTCCCATAACTCAGCTGATGCAAAGTCAAAAGATCTCATTGGGTATTACCCAAGCTCTTTCTTTGGTGTATAAAAGGAAGGGCTTGGGTCATTTAATGAGATCATCTATCTTTAATTTTAGCAAGCACCTTAATCCTTAGCATTTAATTTCCTCTAAAGCTTTCATAGTTAAATTTAATTTTCTGTAGCTTTGTAGTTTAAATTTCTAGCACTTTAAATTCTTAGTTTAATTTTCAGTTGTAATTCTCGAACAGTGGGCAGCTTACGTTCCCCACTGTGAGCGGTAATTCAAAGTCACTTTTATTTTCAATCATGTTTAAATCTTCATCTTTCGTTTTAATTTCTCCAGTTATGTTAGGTTAAACATCCCTTGGGATGTAGGTAAGAGAAGTACCTAGATTTTAGAGAAAATTCTTGAGTAATCTTTATACTTGGAATATTTGTTGTTTTGGTTATTCATTCTCGATAATACCCCAAGGATGCGAACAAGCCGATCACTTGTAAGGATCTAAAAGTCTAGTTCTCAACTCAGAAATGGGTAGAACGCAGTGACACGAGCTTGGATAATGCTAGGGAGTTCGAAAGAATTCTTATGACACTTACGAGAGTGAGGTCAGCACAGTGAGCTAATCTCTCCCCACTGGAGTAGTAGACAAGCTAATTTGTGTATTTAAAACACTTAGAGTATTTGTCTCTACACATTCC
The DNA here is from genome assembly GCA_033807775.1 of Saussurea involucrata. NCBI lineage: Eukaryota > Viridiplantae > Streptophyta > Magnoliopsida > Asterales > Asteraceae > Saussurea > Saussurea involucrata. Next base: position 155,479,138 of record CM066322.1, on the reverse strand, counting down.
ATCGAGGCCCGAGAGGGTCCATTCTGAGATTACCATTGACAAAACAACAAGTACGACTAGTATGGGATTTTTGCTTAACGGTGTGAGTATTTTGTAACCGGGCTTTTCTAGCGAAAAGACCGACTTCAATTACAAGGATCATCTTTTGAGATCAAGTATTTATTATAAAATCTAGGGAAAATCTAACCTACATTCCATCTTTTAAATCTTTAGTAAAAATCGTTAAAAGTAGTTATTTCACCAATCCAACTCAAAATATTGTTTCCTCTCTAATTGAAACTCGTGAAAGGAACTCACAAAAGCCGTATTGTCTTGATAGCCCAGTCTCTGTGGATACGATTCCGGTATTTTACCGATTATTACTTGCCGTGACGATCATAGTGGACAGTGTACACTTGCGCTGCCCACTGTGGACAGATTACAACCCGCTGTGGTTTATTTCGCATGTACCATTCACACATGTCACTTCTCAGGTAGCTTGTCTCTTCCAGTCTCCCAGATGTAACCCATCGCATCATGGAAAGCAATGATTTCTTCCCTGTCAGCGTGCTTCTTGTGGTCAGGAAATGGAATGAAAGGATTTTCTGAGGTAGCGTTAGGGAATTTCAGAGCTTTACGGATTATTGCGGGGGTTATCTTGATGGTGCCATACTCAGTATCGCTGAGTATGCAGTCGATGGTTTTAGATGGATCTTTGGCTGAGGGTAGGTTGGTGTGTCTGGCAGAGTACCAGAATTGGGATAATAGACGCTGACTGGCAGGAGGTGTGATTGTCAGTGCTGTGTATATGGGGCTATTCTTCAAAAAAATCACAGCGTCGTCTAGATGGGATACCTGCTTCCGAGGAGGAAACTCGAGAAGCGCTGAAAGGTTGTTTGCCTTTGTCCAGTCTAGTTGATCCAGCTCAAACTTAACCTGAGGAGCTTTGGTGATTTCCAGTTCCTCAGAATCACTGGAGATGGACTCAGCGGTAACATTCAGCTTTGAAGTTGCCATTTCACTGTATTATCAGTTCAACCAAAGATGTTAACAAATAAGAAATATCTTAATGTGGAAAGAGAATTTCCATTAAGATTTTTCGAATTTTGTCCATTTCATTCAGACAAAAAAGTCTTAATGAAGATTAGGGTTTTTCTTGTTTTAAAAAAAACGAATATAACACCTATAAGCCTTGTATACCAGTTTTTAAAAAAATGGATACGAAAGAAGAACAAGTTTAAGATTTTAGATTTAAAACTTGAAGAACAACCATGAAATGGTTGTGTTTATAAAACCATGAAAGAAAATGATTTTATTTTTGAGTTCTTTTGTTTGATCTTGTGTAAAACAATGATAAGATCGAAAACAAGTTATTTGCATTTGATAAAAGATAAGAACATATTGACCTTGAGTTTGATGAAGAAGATGATGAACAGTTCTTGAAGATCGAGAGCACAAAATGCAACAGTGTTCTTTTCTTGCGGAGAAAGATTGATTCGCATAAAAGACAAATATAAACTTTGAGAGAGTTTATATAGGAAGAGAGTAGAGAGAGAAAAACTTGAGCGGGAAAGTTTTTCATCATGACACGGACACGTGTTTGCATTTGATTGGATAGACAACGAAACGTGCAAACGTGTGTCAGAAAAAGAAACGTGCCTGGTGTTATCCGTTGCAATGACGTCACAACTGTCCTTTCACATTCTTTCGTTGTCTCTGAGGTTTTGAAAGAAAAACTCAGGGACTCTTTGGAAAATATGAAGCACTGAATAGAAATATCAGTGAGGGTTTTAAGAAATTTCAAAATATTATTCAGCGATGAAAGAATTTGAAATCTTGCATTTTCATGCGTTTTGTCAGAGAAAACATACCTTGATATCAGTTTAACCCAATTTATTCAGAGAGAAGATGATGAAATGGATTGTACTAGTTTTATTTTATCCAGAGCCTATACAAGAATGTATAAACGTATCGCTGATTAAATGTGAACCGCTGAAGATTTATCCTTCAAAGTTCAGCATTCCAAGCTCGCTGATGAGAAAGTTGAATCTTGTCTCATCAAGAGGTTTGGTAAACAAATCAGCTAACTGATAATCAGTTGGGATAAAATGAAGTTCTATATCACCATTCATCACATGATCTCTGATAAAATGATATCTGATTTCTATGTGTTTTGTCTTTGAGTGTAGCACTGGATTGTTTGCTATAGCGATGGCACTTGTGCTGTCGCAATAAATTGGAATTTTGGAGAGCTGAAGATCATAGTCTAGTAGTTGATTTCTCATCCACAAGACTTGAGAACAGCAGCTTCCAGCGGCTACATACTCAGCTTCAGCTGTGGAAGTGGACACCGAGTTTTGCTTCTTACTTGTCCAACTTACCAGCTTTCCACCCAGGAGATGACATCCTCCTGTGGTGCTTTTCCTATCCATTTTGCAACCTGCAAAATCACTGTCTGAATAGGCGGTTAGATCGAATCCTGAATCTTTGGGATACCAAAGACCTAGATTCGCTGTACCCTTAAGATATCGAAAGATTCGCTTTACAGCTTTCATATGAGATATCTTAGGTTCAGCTTGATATCGTGCGCACAGACATGTTGCAAACATAATATCGGGTCGGCTAGCTGTAAGATACAGTAGTGAGCCGATCATCCCACGGTACAGCGTGACATTGACAGGAACACCCTTTGTGTCCTTATCAAGTATCAGCGGTGGTGCCATAGGGGTTTTCATAGCTGAACTTTCAGTTAAGTCGAATTTTTTCAGCATATCTTTAACATACTTTCCCTGATTTATAAAAGTTCCTTTTTCAGTTTGCTTAATCTGAAGACCAAGGAAATATGTTAGTTCACCCATCATACTCATTTTATACTCATCTTTCATTCTATCAGCGAAACGAGTACAAAGCTCAGGGTTAGTAGAACCAAATATAATGTCATCAACATATATTTGAACTAAAATGATATGACCTTTTATTTTTCTAAAAAACAAAGTTTTGTCAATCTTACCTCTCTCAAATTTTTCAAGGTGGAGATACGTAGAAAGAGTGTCATACCATGCACGAGGAGCTTGCTTCAAGCCATAAAGTGCCTTATCCAGCTTATAAACATAACCTGGACGCTTAGGATCTGAGAATCCTGGAGGTTGTTCCACATAAACTTCTTCATTCAGCTTTCCATTTAGAAACGCTGACTTAACATCCATTTGATGTACAGTGAAGTTTTTGTGTACAGCATATGCTAAGAAAAGACGAATAGATTCAAGTCTTGCTACAGGAGCAAAGGTTTCGTCATAATCTATACCTTCCTCTTGTCTGTATCCCTGAGCAACAAGACGAGCTTTGTTGTGAGTTACAGTACCATGTTCGTCCAACTTGTTTCGATAGACCCACTTAGTGCCTATCACTGTTTTGTCAGTTGGTCTCCGAACAAGTTTCCAAACTTTGTTTCTTTCGAATTCAGTCAGCTCTTCTTGCATAGCGCTGACCCAGTTTGGATCTCTGAGGGCATCATCTATTTTCTTTGGTTCAGTTAGAGAAATAAAGTTAACAAATAAACAAATATTACCTGCACTTCTACGAGTCTGAATACCAGCGTTGGGATCACCAAGAATTTGATCGATTGGGTGATTTACAGTCTATCGCTGAGCCGGAGCATGCGTCGCTGACTCAGTCTGAACTGGAGAAACTGAAGATGAGGCTTCAGCTACTTCTGGATAATCAGCTAAGAGAGGAATGCTTGCATTTGTCACTTCATTCACTGATTGCTGAGAAATAGATGGAATTTCTGAGACATTTGGATCAACTGCGGGTATAGTATTTATAGGAACAGCTGAGACCCAAGATGTTTCAGCTTCACTATTATGCATATTGGGAATGATAGTAGGACCATCATTTTCAGTTGTATGAGTATGAGTAGTGGGAACATCTTCTGAATCACCAAGATGAGAAAACATCCATTGATTCAGTTCTTCTGTATCAGCGTTCGTTTTAGAGTTCGCTGAACGGGATTCGTCAAACGTGACGTGAATAGTTTCTTCTACAGTTTGTCTTCTTCGGTTGAAGACTCTGAAGGCTTTGGAAACTGAGGAGTATCCAAGAAAGATTCCATCATCAGCCTTAGGATCAAACTTTCCAAGGGCATCTCTGTTGTTCAGTATGAAACACTGACAACCAAAGATGTGAAGAAAGCTGATTGAAGGCTTTCTCCCATGAAAGAGTTCATAGGCTGTCTTTTTGAATCTTTTGACTATCAGCGACCTGTTTTGCGTAAAACAAGCCGTGTTGACAGCTTCTGCCCAAAACTGAGTAGGCAGGTGAGAATCGCTGAGCATTGAACGTGCAGCTTCAATAATTGTTCTATTTCTTCTTTCAGCGACTCCGTTTTGTTGTGGTGTTCTCACTGACGAAAAGTTATGAGAAATACCCTTGCTCTCAAGGAAGGAATCAAGAGAACTGTTTTTGAATTCAGTTCCATGATCACTCCTTATTGAGCGAACAGTCATATTGTTCAGAGTTTCCATCTTCCGAACAAAGGTGATGAGTTCTTCAGGGGTGTCACTCTTAGAACGGAGAAACATTACCCATGTATAACGAGAGAATTCATCAACTATGACCAGCGTATATTTCTTTCCAGCGATGGATTGTTTGTTAACGGGGCCAAACAAATCCATATGGAGTAGTTGAAGAGGAGATGACACTGAGGAAACTTGCTTGGACTTAAAGCTTGCCTTGGTCTGCTTCCCTTTTTCACACGCTGAACATAAGGATTCTTTGGCGTATGAATGTTGAGGTAGACCAGTGACTAACTCTTTGGATGAAAGAGTATTCAGTGTCTTGAAGTTGAGATGTGAGAGTCTCTTGTGCCATAGCCAGTTGACATCAGAAGATGCCTTTGAGAAGAAACAGGAGTTCTCAGTGGTTGTTGAGTCCATGTTTATAACGTAAACATTTTCCAAACGATAACCGCTGAGAGCTATCTTCTCCTTTTTGTCAGAGACAAAGCAGGATTCCTTGGTGAAAATCACTTTGTTATCCATGTCGCAAAGCTGACTGATGCTTAGAAGATTATGCTTCAGCCCTTCAACATATGCGACTCTTCTGAAGGATGTTGTACCATTTGAAAGTACACCATACCCTCGGGTGTGTCCTTTTCCATTTCCACCGAAGGTTACAGAGGGACCCTTCTCTTCCTTGTATTCAGCGAGCAGGCTTTTCTTTCCAGTCATGTGTCTAGAGCATCCGCTATCGAGATACCAGATACCCTTCTTAACCTGCAATACAAAGGAAGATTAGTTTTGCTTGGGTACCCACTTCACCATGTATACGCGTTTGTCAGTGGAAGTGGTTGGATTGGGTTCAGCAGTCTTCGCAGCATTTGAAGATTCAGCTTTGTCTTTCTTCACTTTGGTCAATTTCTTGACCTCAGCGGTATGAGTCACCTTGACCTGACTTGCAACTGGTTTGGTCTTCTTTGGTGCTATATTCACCTTAGCTATCTTATCAGCTTTGGTGGCTGTGGGACACTTACTTGCAATATGATCGGTAAGTCCACAGTGATAACATTTCCTATAACTAAAATTAGTTCTAGGACCACTTGTGTGCTGAGCTTTTAATTTGGAATTAGAAGTGCCAGCACCAAGTACACTATTGGTTTTTGAAATAGGACGAACATTCAGTTCTTCAGATTTCTTACCAAGGACATCTACTCTGAGTCTAGGAGTAGGTCGCTGAACTGATCCAGAGGTCTGATTTCTAGAACCAGATGAATGAATCACTAAGGCTTTGGAAACATTCAGCTTAGGTACTAAAGTACCCTTCTGAGGATTTTGATAAATTATAATTCCTTTACCTTTATCTTTAGAGACAGAGGTAGGTTTTGAATAAACCATTTTCTCCTTACCTTTTGAGGAGGTAGGAGTTTCCTCAGGGATTGGTGTAATCGACGAGGAGTACTGAGATGAAGAAGTGTCAGCTACTGAGGATACGAACGTTCCAAATTTAAGCATTGAACGTTCAGTGGTTGGTATTGGAGTATCATATTTATAACCCAGACCACGTTTATCACTCAGAGGAATCTGAGCCTTAATTATCTCAGTGATCTTTGTTGAAGAATTACACCATCCTTCAACAGTAGCTTGTTCAGCTTTTAATGCAGCGATAGCTTCCGCTCGTTCAATTTTGACTAGCTGATTTAAATGGACTTGATCTTTAAAATCTTCTTCAAATTTAGAAAGCTTTTCTATTTGAAGGTGGCAATTTTTAAGCTTTTCAGCGAGATCAAGATTTTGGTTTTCAACCACAGCTTTGCCGTTCATGGCTTCGTATAAGCTTCTAGTCAGTAGTTCGATTTTACGGAGACTATCAGCTTCATCAATATTTACAATATTGGTAAAGAAGGAAGGTGATACCTGAATGGCAGATGTTGAAGTGGAGGGAATGTCTGAACTTTCTTCCTCTTCTTCAATCTTGGCCATGAGACATTGATTTGCTTCATCATCTTCAGAATCAGATGATGAGGCTTCTTCATCAGAAGCAGCCCAATCATAGTCAGCCATTAGGCCTTTTCCCTTCTTCTTAAAGCTTTTCAGCTTTGCATACTTCTCCTTCAGCTTTAAGTATTTGTCGTCTTTATTCCTTGGAACAAAGGATTTCTTTGTAAAGGCTGAAGGTCTCATGATTTTCTTTGACCTGCACTCGTTAGCGAAATGACCTGTCTTTTCGCAGTTAAAACAAGTAGCAGTAGCCTTATCAACAAAAGCTGATGACTTAGGCTTGTCAGCTATAGAAAGAGTTTTGTTCTTTCTAAACATTTTCTTCTTGGCGAATCTCCTGAACTTTTTAGTTAGGAGAGCCAAGGATTCATCATCTGAAGAATCAGAATCTGATGATCTTTCAGAGTTAATTTCTAACTCAGTGATAGTGACCACGGGTCGCTGAGTAGAAGGTTCCTCTGAGATTAAAGCAACAGGGGTGCTTTTGGAATCTTTTACAAGATTCTTCTTAAGATGGCTAGATTGCTCATGATTCAGCAATGTGCCATATAAGGTAGCGAGTGTCATTGATCTTAGATCTTTTGACAACTTGAGACACATGGAATAATTGTCCCAGCTTTCAGGTAAACATTCTAAAAACTTTGTCAGAACTTCAAAGTTAGAATATTCCTTACCAACCGTTTTAAGATCTATAATTAAGCAGTTAAAACGTTGATGTACTTCAGAGAGAGTTTCATTCTTACCAGAGATGAAACTTTCGTATTGTCTTACCAGGTTGATCTTTCTTGAATCCTGGACTTCAGACGTTCCTTCATACTGAACACATATTGTGTCCCACATGGCCTTCGAGGATTTCAGGTTCATGACGGAATGGTAGACTTCGTCAGGAAGGGCCATGGATAGTATGGATCTGGCTTTTGTATCTATAGCCACTTTCTTCTTGTCTTCATCGGTCCAATGATGGATTTCCTTTGGAATCAGCCTTTCTGGAATAGCAGCTCTAGTTGCAGTGGCTGGAATGGCAGGATCAATCGTAACAGGGATGTGTGGACCGTTTTCAAGATAGTAAGGTATAGTAGGGTCTACACCTTCTAAGAAGAGTGTCATCCTATTTTTCCATAAGTTGAAGTTGTCTCTGGAAAATCTAGGGGGTTTTGCAAGAGAACCATTGTCGATATAGTGAGTGTTTGTGTTTGAGTTGGCCATTTTCAGATAATAGCAAGGAAGAGAAAATATCTTAGATTAGATCTTGTTTATGAGATTAAACAAATCCGCTCTGATACCACTTGTTGGTCCCGAAAGGCTTAAACAAGTTTGTAGAAGGGGGGGGTTGAATACAAACACACTATTTTACTTTTCTAAATTGTTTATTGATAAATCATTAACAATTTACAGCTTGTTGCGGAAACAAGATTAAGGATAAACCTAAATCTAAACAAGTTGGAACACTAAGGTTTTCTTGCACTAAGAAAGATAAGGAGATTACTAATAAAATCCTATCTTGAGAGATTTGAACTTGTCCAGAGTTAGCAAGTTACTTCAAATGAAGTGAGTTCATCTCTTTATATACTGCATGCATTTAATGCAATCCAGTATATACTTTACACGTGTCATTAGCGGATTGGTTGCATGTCATTGACCTTTGATGACAACCTTAGTAGCCGCATGAATGAACAGTGTAGTGTCAGAGTGGTTGTACGATTTCAGATTTTCGGAGGTTCTTTTCTGACATTTCGTACGGTGGCGTGCAAGGGAGGTTAAGACAAAAGTACTTTGTACGGAGGACTTCATGATCAGCTTTCGTTGATTCAGCGATTATCATTTACTATTCAGCAGATGATAAAGTTCAGCGATAGCTGAAGTCTTGTACTTGATACTTCACGTTGAGTGGACAAATCTGAGTCTTCGCTGATCCGCATCAGTTCATTAGGAGACTTGTCGCTGGTTCTTGAGCTTGATCTTCGACTTCAGCGTAGAACCTTTGTTGACGTGAATCTTGTCTTCAGGGATCATAAGTAAACAACTAACTTATCAGCGATCACCATAAGGACTGAACAGACTCAGCGATATGGTGAACAGTGTTCGCTGAATGTTTAATCTAAAAGTGCGAGAGTTCCTATCAGCAGTACTGTAAGATCTTAGTACTTATCAGCGATAGTGAAACTCTGATACATATTGTTTACTTACAATTTTAACTAAGTATTTAAGATAGGGTCATTATCAAATCACTGAGGGTTTGGATCAACAAAAATTATGTGTTCTTCTAGTTCACAAAGTTGTAGAGTTCTCTTTCTTCCAGCTTCATCTAGACTCATTTTAAGTTCCTTAATAGCCTAGTAGGCTTTGTGCTCTAGTTCAACAGGTAGGTGACAGGCCTTTCCAAAAACCAATTTATAGGGGGACATTCCAATAGGGGTCTTATAAGCAGTCCGGTAGGCCCACAAGGCATCATCCAATTTGGAGGTCCAATCTTTTCTGTGTGGCTTGACTATCTTACCTAGAATACCTTTTATCTCCCTGTTGGACAGTTCAGCCAAACCATTGGTTTGCGGGTGATAAGCAGTTGCCACCCTGTGCTGAATGTTGTATTTGTCCAGGACTTCCTCTAATAAATTGTTAATGAAGTGAGTGCCTTCATCACTAATTAAGGCACGAGGTGTGCCAAATCTAGTGAATATGTGCTTATGAAGAATTTTGACAACTGTCTTAGCATCATTGGCATGGCAGGCCATAGCCTCCACCCATTTGGACACGTAATCTACAGCTACCAAGATGTAGGCACAGTTATTGGACAGCGGAAAAGGTCCCATGAAGTCAATGCCCCAAACATCAAATAGTTCTACTTCTAAAATTCCATTTAAGGGCATTTCATTTCATTGAGAGATGTTTCCACTTCTCTGACACTCACCACAACTTTTTGCAAAAGTGTGAGCATCATTGTTCAAGGTGGGCCAGAAAAATCCTGATTGCAGGACTTTGCAGCTGTCCTTTGTCCACTAAAATGACCACCACATGGTCCTGTGTGGCAGTGATGTAAGACGGATGTCACTTCTTCCTTTGGAATGCACCTTCGTATCAACTGATCTGCACAAACTTTAAACAAATATGGATCATCCCACAGGACCTGTCTAGAATCACAGATAAGTTTCTGTCTTTGATGTTTGTTAAGTTCCTTGGGAATGATCCCACAAGCCAAATAATTAACAATATCTATAAACCAAGGTAATGCAGCATGTTGTACAGCTAAAATTCTCTCATCTGGAAAAACCTCACAGATATCACTAATATGTTCCTTTGTGTCCTGTTTTTCCAGTCTTGACAAGTGGTCAGCCACTTGATTATTTATACCCTTCCTATCAACAATCTCCAAATCAAATTCTTGTAACAACAAGACCTACCTGATTAACCTAGGTTTTGCATCTTTTTTGGAAATAAGATACTTGATGGCAGCATGATCAGTGTGCACAGTTACTTTAGCACCCATCAAGTATGATCTAAATTTTTCAAAAGCAAAAACCACATCTAACAATTCTTTTTCAGCGGTAGTGTAGTTGATTTGAGCTTCGTTGAGGGTTTTACTAGCATAATATATGGAGTGAAAAACTTTATTCTTCTTTTGTCCTAAAACGGCTCCAACAGCCCAGTCACTTGCATCACTCATGATTTCAAAAGGTAAGGACCAATCAGGTGCCACTATGACAGGAGCAGTGACCAATGCTTCCTTTAAGATTTTAAAAGATTTTTTACACTCTTCATCAAAGTTGAAAGCATGGTCATGCTGTAATAGTGAGCACAGAGGTTTGGATATTTTGGAAAAATCTTTTATGAACCTCCTGTAGAATCCTGCATGTCCTAAAAAGCTTCTGATCCCTTTCACAGTGGTTGGTTCACGCAAATTTGCAATTACTTCCAATTTTGCCTTATCAACCTCAATACCTCTATTGGAAATGAGATGTCCTAACACAATGCCCTCTTTAACCATAAAGTGGCATTTTTCCCAGTTTAAAACCAAATTTGTTTATTCACATCTTTTTAGACTTTTTTCATGGTTTTCTAAACATAGATCATATGATGTACCATAGACAGAAAAATCATCCATGAAAACTTCCATGGACTATTCAAGCATATCTGGAAAAATAGACATCATACATCTTTGGAAAGTGGCAGGAGCATTACAAAGTCCAAAAGGCATTCTTCTAAAAGCAAAAGTGCCATACGGGCAGGTAAAAGTGGTTTTCTCTTGGTCTTCTGGTGCAATGGCAATTTGATTGTAACATGAATAACCATCTAAGAAACAATAAAACTCCTTACCTGCTAGTCTGTCTAACATTTGGTCTATGATGGGTAATGGAAAATGGTCTTTTTTGGGTAGCTTGATTAATCTTCCTGTAGTCCATATATATCCTCCAACCTGACACAACTCTAGTGGGTATAAGTTCGTTCTTCTCATTTGTTATCACAGTAACTCCACCCTTTTTGGGTACACATTGCACTGGACTGACACATGTACTACTAGCAATAGGATAGATTATGCCAGCATCAAGCCATTTCAAAATCTCTTTTTTCACAACCTCTTTCATCATTGGATTGAGTCTTCTTTGAGGCTCAACAGAGGTAAAATATTTTGTTAATGCTACTTTTAGGTTGTAATCAAGGCTTATTATGTAATGTTTTTGTTATTTGTGTAGTTTGACTTTGTCTAGTCAAGGGGTATATAAACCCTTATGTTAAGCTTTTGTAAAAGAACAGTTCACATATTGAGAGTAATAGATGGCTTACTTCTCTCTCTAGATCTCTCTCTCTATTCTTGTTTGATCTTGGAATAACAATTGGTATCAGAGCAGGAACAAGATTTATAGAAGGAATTCTACTGATCAAACATACGAATTTGGTGATTTCTCAAGAGAATTTGATCGATTTTCTTGAATTTTTCAAGAAAATTTCGTTTTCTTAGATTTCTATCAAATTTTGGTGTTTTTTTGATCGAATTTGTTCGAGATTTGGTTCTGTGGATTCGGTTTTGTGTGTAGAACATCTTTCATTCACGAATCAAGAGCAATTTCAGAGGTTTAAATCTTCAATTTGTCGATTTTCTGTTTTCTTTTGAACTGTTTGTGAATGTCTTCTGCTCGATCTGTTCAGACGTGATTTCAGAGGTTTTCAGACGATATTTCTTGAAGATCTTGTGCTAGGATTTCGATTTCGAACACTTCTGTAACAGTTAGATTCTGTGATTTTGAGATTCAGTGTGTTGTTGAACAAATCAGTGAGTATTGCGCCAGATCTGAGTATTGCGCCAGTTCATATCTCTTTGCGCCATCCTTAGAACTAGTCTCATTTGAATCTATCAAGTGAGAATCTCGCCACACTTTGCGCCACCAACTGAAGCGAATTTTCATTCTTTGCGCTACTGTCTATAGCACATTTGGTACTTTACGCTACCTACAGAGAAGTTTCAGAGTTTCGATTTTTTCTAAGTGAACTTCGCCACCCTCTTTGGCGCATTTCATACTTTGCGCGACAGTCTTTGGCGCATTTTGAGCTTTGCGCCACAGCCTCTGGAGAGTTTTTGTCTTAGAATTTTTTTCGGGATTTTTCAGTTTCTACAATCTGTTTTGACCATGGCTTTTCAAGAAAATCAGTATAAGAACGATATTATGATGTCATTGGGGTCTAACACAAGGCCTCCGGTTCTTATTAACGAAAACGAATTCTCTCAATGGCAAGACCGTTTTATTAATTTTGTTGAGACGCAAAACAATGGAGAAAACATCATGCGTTCTCTTTTGGAAGGTCCGTTTGTCAAACCATATGTGGACGTTTCGGCAACCGCAAAACACTTCGGCTACAAGAACTCTTAAGAAAGTCGAAGATTATACGCCGGAAGAAAATTTGCGATCTCTAGGAGATAGGGAGGCAAAGTCATTCCTCATTCTAGCACTCCCAAATCACATCTACAATAGAATCGATTGATATAAGAATAATATAACAATGATGTGGTCTCAACTTGAGAAGATTATGCTAGGATCTGCGGTTGCTACACAACTTAGACAAACACGGTTCATGAATAATTTTGAAGGTTTTAAAGCCAAAGAGAATGAGTCTTTGAAGAGCATCTTTGATAGATTTTGGGCGGTAATGAATGATTTTTATAAGATCAAAGTTACCAAGACTGAGTTAGAGGCGAACTTGAAGTTCTTAAATGCCCTTCAACTAGAGTGGAACAAATATTGTCATAGGCTTCGAAATGATGTGAGGATTTCAACAATGCAGATTCAAGAGTTATACGAGATTCTGATGACTGATGAAGAGATGGTCAAGGGAAAGAAGGCTAAGATGGATAAGAAAAACAAAGGAAAGACGATTGACCCGATTGCTTTACTAGCAAGTCAGTTAGCCGAGAAGAGCTTGATGGAAAGTGCATATGATGGGAAAGTCGAAGATGATGGTGAAGAGCTAGAGAAAGCCATGATACTTCTCACTCAACATTTTGAGAAGAAGTATCAAAATAGATCGGGATCGAACAATCTGAGATATACTTCGGGTTCAAGGAAGTTTGATCACAAGATGATCAAACACATGCATTTGATTTCATTTGATTGAAAAATCTGTTAAATTTCATTAAGTTGGATTTCTTTTGTAAAGTTTTCAAATGATCAAATGGTAGTAGTTATAAAATGTAGTTCAATGAATTTTATTTTCTTTGAATAGAATTTTCAACTACTGTGCCTAAATGAAATATATGCATATTTTCAGGGGGAGAAAACAAATTGCTCCAGAATTCTTAGTTTAAGGGGGAGCAAGATTATTCTTTAAGGAGGAGATTGTTAGTGATTCTCAGAGACGCGACTGAAATTGAAGAAGGTTTTCGATGATCATGATGCTCACTTTCATCGAAAAAGGGGGAGAAATGTTTAATTCAATTTCATGTCAAAGAGCTTTCAAGGCAAAGATTCAATTTCATGACAGGGGGAGAAATGTTTAAAGAAGATTCCGTCTCAAGATAGTAAAAGGGGGAGATTTATTCTTCAAGAGTTTAAGAAAAATCGATTGATCATCCTGTGATCTCTTTTTCTTAAACTTGTGCTATATTGTGATTATCATTACTGAAGCAAGAATTTCTCAAATCAAAGAAAGAAAAAAGGGAGAATTTTTCAAAAGTTTAAGAAAAATCGATTGATCATCTTGTGATCTCTTTTTCTTAAATTTGTGTTAATCAGTACCAAAGTGCCTTGTGTGAAGAAACAAATTCTCCAAATCGAAGAAAGAAAATCTCTGCCAGATCCCCGTCTGAAGATTTTGTGACAAGTTGACTTTGACAAGCCAAAGACTGCTGTTCTCAATTGTTTAAATCTTGAATCCAAGGGGGAGATTGTTAAGTCTAAAATTTGTCTTCAAGATTTAATGATAATGTCAAAGTCAAAGTCAATGTATTATGTGTTAGTGAAAGTCAAACTTAGCTTAACGTCTTGTATAGATCTTAGGTATAAATAGCTTTGTTTAGACTAATCTTGTAACATTTCCATAACACACTTAGAGCATAATCCACATCTTGTAAAATGGAGCTTATTGAATATCAAGATCTACTTTCTCTCTCTACATTCTCTCTCTAGATCTTTTGTGAATTCTTGGTTGAATGATCATATTGGGACACACATCTTTGTTTTCTAAAATGATTTTTTGTTGACAAATGGTAGGGCTTATGCCCTTCAAATCAGCTATGGTCCATCCTATGGCCTTGGTGTGTAGTTTTAACATACTAACCAACTTTTCCTCTTGATCAGATTCTAAGGATGATGAAATAATGACTGGTAACTTCCCCGGTTCTCCTAAAAAAACATATTTTAGGTGTGAGGGAAGTTGCTTTAACTCTAAATCTGGAGCACATTATAAAGAAGGAATAAGGGTTTTCCTATCCTTATGTTCTAATACTTCAATAGCAGAGGTGACCTGTACGTCTTCTAAGTCATCAAACTCTGCTACATCATCTTCACTATCAGACTCTCTAATTCCCATAGCCTCCCCAAAACTTTGGTCTTCACACCAAGATTCAATCAAACCTAAGGTAGAACATTCCTCTCTTTCTTTAGGGTATTTAAGGGAGTCCAACACATTAAAAGTCACTTGTTGGTCTTGCACTCTCATGGTCAGCTCACCCTTCTGGACATCTATCAGAGTTCTGCCTGTAGCTAGAAAAGGTCTTCCTAAGATAATAGGAATATCCTTGTCGGCTTCAAAGTCTAAGATGATAAAATCTGCAGGGAAAATAAACTTATCAACCTGAACAAGGACATCTTCAATCTTTCCTTTAGGCCAAGCTATAGATTTATCTGCTAATAAAAGAGAAACAGTTGTGGGTCTAGCTTCACCTATGCCTAAGGTGTTGAAAACAGATAAAGGCATAAGGTTTACACTAGCTCCTAAGTCACACAAAGCTTGTCCTACTCCCTTGCCTCCTATGGAACATGGTATTGTAAAACTACCTGGATCTTTCATCTTTAGAGGGATTTTATTGGACAACATAGCACTACAACCTTCAGTCAGAGCAACAGTCTCATACTCATTCAACTTTTTCTTTTTGCTCATATGTCTTTAAAAAACTTTGCATAGGTTGGCATTTGTTCTATGGCTTCAACCAAAGGTATGTTTATATGCAACTGTTTAAAAACATCTAAAAACTTTTTGAATTGCAATTGCTCCTTCTCATTTCTCATTCTTTGAGGATAAGGGATGTAAAGAGGAACTGTAGTAGGAGGTGTAGTCTTTTAAAGAGTAGGTGCTGGTGTTGATGGTAAGGTGTTGTCTTTCCTAATATCACTAGGGACTTTGGGACTGTCACCAGCTTGTGACACATCCACAACAGGTTTTTCTTTGGTTTGTGAATCTTTCTTAGGCTCATCAGGAATTAACAGTGGGAAAATAGGAATGGTAGTAGAATTATTGGGCACAACGATGTTATTTGTTCCAATATTTCCACTAGCTTGAGCAGGGCTTGAAACTGTGTTTTTCTTTTCTGGCTCTGCTTTGTCTAGGTTTTTAAAATCTTTTTGTACATTTTCTGGTAAATCTTTACCACTCCTCAAAGTTACAGCTTTTACATGCTCTTTTCTGATTCTTAGGGGTGTTTCAGTATCACTAGGTAATGAACCGGGAGGACGTTTCCTCATTTCCAAAGCCATTTGACCCATATGGGTCTCCAGATTTTTAATGGATGCCTGAGTTTGGGACATGAATCCCTTCATCATAGTTTCCAAAGAAGTAAATGACTCGGCATGTTGGTTGGACTTTTGAAAAGCATGTTGATTATTTTGAGAATTTGCGTGCTGATTGTTTTGAGGTCTGTGCTAAAATTGCTGGTTTTGACCTTGCAATTTTGGTGGTGGTGGATTCAAAGATGGACTGTGCCATGAAAAGTTAGGATGGTTCCTCCACTCAGGGTTGTAAGTTTGAGAGAAGGGGCCTCCTTTGTTATTGTTATTATTATTATTATGACTATTATGACCAACGTAGTTAATACGCTCATGATTTCCAGGACAATGTTCAAAATTATGGCCATCACCACAATATGTGCATTGTATAGACTGGACAGTAAAAGGTGGTGCAACAGGGTTGAGTGTCACAACATTAAGGTTTTTAATCAAATATGCCATGTCACTTAACTGAGTATATATTAAAGAGTAAGCATCGGGATCTTGCACTCCTGCTGTCCTTCTAACTGGTAATGCACGTGGATCAGCCCACTGACCATTGTTGTTAGAAATTCTCTCAAGGATGTCATATCCTTCATTATAGGTACAAGAGGTAAAAGCTCCGTTTGCAGTAGCATCGAGCATTTGTTTTGCAGTAATATTTAAACAACTATAAAACGTCTCTAATTGTATACAATACGGAATGCCATGGTGAGGGCACTTTCTCAGAAGCTCCTAGTACCTATCCCATGCATCAGGAACTGCTTCATCATCCATTTGTTTAAAAGTGCAGATTGCATTTCTGGACTTAGCATTCCTCGTGGGTGGAAAATATTTCTAAAAAAATTTCTCAGCCATTTGGGCCCATGTAACTATAGAATCTGGCTTCAAGGAGTTGTACCAAGCTCTTGCACTGTCTCTTAAAGAATATGGAAAAAGTTTTAATTTCAGTGCATCATCTTCAACTCCAGGAATTTTAAAAGAATCTGTAATTTCCATGAAGGACCGTAAGTGAGAATGAGGATCTTCTGTTGCCATACCAGCGTATTGACCGTTGGTTTGTAATATATGAAACATTATTGGTTTTAACTCAAAGTGGTGGGTTTGCAAAGTTGGTTTCAAAATTCCTGAGTGTAACTGAGTTAAAACAGGAATGGCGTAAGACATAATGCCACCATCTTTAGAGTTAGCTAACTGAAAGATGTTTTGTTCCTCATCGTCAACATTATTAATTGGCCGGTTTTCTGGTATTTCACCATTATTAGGACGCTCATGGGGGCCAAACTGTATATTTTCCTCTTCATCATCTGACGAAGAAGAATAACGTTCAGACATCTCGGGAGAATTTAAGACTGTGTTAGCTCTTTGGATTCTTCTTCGTTGTTTAAACGTTCTTTCAATGTCAGGATCAAATTCGAAAAGTTCACCGTGAGGCAACCTTGGCATACACTATATTTTTTTGGTTTTTCTAAAAGATGGTAGAAAAACTTGCTTTTAAAAACTTTACTTTGAACAAAAGAAAAACTTCTAGCGTGCTTCCCCGGCAACGGCGCCAAAAACTTGTTGACTGATTTGGTGTATCCCTTTTATGTAATATTATAGCCAAAACGTAGTGTTTATCGGACCAAATCTTTTAATAAATAAACCTCAACGCAAGATCTTGGTTTACTATCGTCTTAAACAAGTAATAATGGTACAAAAGTACCGGATATCGAACCCACAGGGAGGCGTGGAAATGTTTCTCTTTAAAAGTCGAGTTCGTAAAAGCGAGTTTCAGATGGCGAATTCGAAAACAATATTTTGGAGGTTTGATTAACAGCTAATGACAGAGATCAGATATAAAAAGAAGCACAAGGTATAAAGATCCGTTGGGATTATAGTAATAATTAAATATAGCGATGAGACCGCATTCCTCAGTTATCTCAAACGTCGACTATTTTATGATACAACGAACTGGGTGTCAATTGGTCAATTGTGCTACACCATAAAATATAACATTGATTTAAATAACTTTGGACAATCATGCAGTACGCGACACCTTTCAATTTAATTATCAGTCTCGATCCCAACTTAACTTCATACCCCGAACTAGGACGTTTAGCCTATCATCGTTCGGTTTCTAATTATAAAAGATGTATAAACTTGGAAAGCAAATAATGGAGATGGACAATGCATGAAAAAGACGTAACTTGTTATGCAAGTAACGACGGGTTTATCTAATGAGAAGTTAACGACAGCTTGGAATTTAAGTGTAAAGTCTTGTTTTAAATGTAAAACTTGAAATGAAAAGCATTGTTAGCAACTAACGACGATGTGATTAAAACTATTTGCATAAGTAAACTTGAATTATAAAGCGATATTAAACTATGAGATTAAGGGAAAATAAAAGCGATGGGAATTAACAATTAAAAACCGTAAGTAGCAAACTAAAGCGAGATTAACAAACTATGATTGAAAGCAAGTAAACGAAATGGAAGACAACGAGATTATGAATGCCATAAGTAACGAGATTAACAAGATTACAAGTAAACTTAACAAAAACGTAACCAAAGAAGATGGGTCGATGGTAACGAGAACAAACCGTAAGTAAGTGAACAAAGCGATGGTAATGAGTATTAAAACCGAGAGTTTGTAAGAGACAAATGGTTAGTAACAAGTAACAACAATGAGAGTTAACAAGTGAATGGAATGAATAAACGGAATTTAAATACTAGTGATTAAGTAACCAAAAGCTGTAAGAAACGAGATGCAAACAACAAACTAACACCGTGAGCAATTTTAAGAAAGCAAAGCGATGGTAGCAAGGTGATAACAAAAATCGTAAAACAAAGGATTAGTAACAAGATTAACGTAACAAAACAAGATGAGTAGATAAGCAAATGAGTAACCAATCGAGTAGCAAACGGAAATCTTCAATATAGTAACCAAACCGAACCAATGGTTGAACGAGAGGTTCGAACCGTGAGCAAGAGCCTTGGTTTCACAACCGGCTCTAAGCTCACTTACTTAGCTAAACTAACCAAACTATCAAATGGTGTTCAATGATACATGGTATCCAAGTATCAAGTGGAGTAGGTGTTCCAGGTGTGTTTTTCTTTGTTACATAAGCAAGCTATTTATAACTACAAGAAGACTTGGAGAAGAAGATGACAACCATGGGTTATACCCATGGATCATGAGATCCATGGGCCGGATGGTATAAGGGGCCGGTTGTTGAGGCCCAACCGAAAAGTGCTCCAAGTCCAATCAAAAGTGTAGTTTGCATGCTATGTACTTCGGCCCAAGTGTTAATATACGACCGACCCAAAAAGTCAAAAAAATCCGATCCAAAAACGAGTGTATCTACAAACGCAAAAGCCCGATCCTCAAAAGTTGGAGTCGTCAGCTTCGTTCCAAACTGTTGCTATCTTCTATCTTCTTGATTTACGAACTCCAAAAGACCGTCTTCGCAAAATCTAAAATACACAAAATATGAAATAAGCGATTTTGGATGTTTTTCATGCGTTTTTATATGTTTTTGGCCAACTTTATACTCAAAGGCGCCGAATGATTATTTTATGCTAAAGCTACTATAATTAACTAAAATTGACTAAATGGGATGACAAAATGGCTCAAAAATTGGAATTATATAGCTAAAATAAGGTTAAATAAATAACCCTATCAATGTGTTATCCGGATAAGTTTCCGGATTACATATCCGGAAGTTTTTTGACTTCTTTCAGTTCTAAAAATTTTAGCGGGACCCCCGTGCTAGGTTGCCGAAGGGGGGGGGGGGTATTTGTGAGTGTTTTCTGGGAAAGGGTATGACAGACTTATTTAGAATTCTTAGCTTGCTAGTGAGTCTTATGTGTTTGAATGGTGAATGGATACTTGTATTCAATTTATTTCAGATTCTGTGACTTTTGGTGAGAGGTCGAATCATCAGATTATTTGAGAAAAGCTTGGAAGTATTTTGATAGCAATCAAGTGAACTTTAATCATTTTCAAACTAGAATACATATATACTTGATAAATATGTGATAGGTAGTGTGATGATGTGCTTATGATTGAAATATGATATATTGAGATGTATGTTGTATTTATATAAGCATTACACTACAAGATTGCACGTTGGCCGGACTTAGGGCCAGTGGAGTTTGGCTATACGGAGGGACAGCGGAGTTGGCTGTATTTTAGTACAGCGGAGTAAATTGATTAGTTGGTTAAGCGCAACCAACTAATATGGCCATGTGAAAGATTTGTACACAGTGCATAAGAGTCATGATTGGTATTGTGATACTTGTTATATATTATTGTGTTTACAAAATGATTACTAAACTGACAGGGATTTTCTCACTTAGACCAATTGGTCTAACCCTCATTTTGTTTTAAAAAATATGTATTTTAGGTCGAGGAGTAAGTAAGAGCAGAGGAAAAGATAAATGATGATTTGGTTTTGAAAGTTGTGTGTCTAGGAAATTTTCATGAAGCATTTTTGTCTCAGTAGTTTGTTGGGTGTAATGTAAATTATATACAAGGAAACTTTATACTGAATATGTATTGTATAGTTTTGGGACCAAGAGACCTTATATGATATAATATGTATCCTTGTTATCTTATATTGAGATGTAAATGGTGTTATATAATGTATGTTTGGGTTGGGTTGTTACACTTCACAATTAAACTTTCTGATCATTGTTTCATTTTTGAACATATTGTACTTAAAGAGTCATTC
This sequence comes from Saussurea involucrata, assembly GCA_033807775.1. Lineage (NCBI taxonomy): Eukaryota > Viridiplantae > Streptophyta > Magnoliopsida > Asterales > Asteraceae > Saussurea > Saussurea involucrata. Next base: position 155,458,763 of record CM066322.1, on the reverse strand, counting down.
TGTTTAGCGCTTGATCTTGTTCATTGAAATTCTGTTATTTCAATAATGACTTCTGATTACCTCAGATCAGAACTCGAACTTCATTTTTATGACTTCTGAATAATTCAGTTCAAAACTCATTCTTAAATGATTTGAATTCTAAACATTTTAGTTTAGAACTCGTACTTCACTTTTTACTAAACTGTTCTATTCGATGAATGAAATGAGTGTTAGGAATTATATTGTTTCTATGGTCTATCCAGAACCGGAAGGACCTACCCAAGAAACACATCCCATTATAGACAACAGTGAGGGGTCTAACGTGATAGATGGGTTTGGAGTGAAAAGAATTTGGTGAGGATGTGAAAGGACTTAAAAGAATTATTTGCCCTTACCAAACCGAGTCAGTTATATAGGTAACCACACAATCTATTCATTCTTATTCTTTGGAGATGAATATTGAAAGACATGGACCCAATGTCGATAACTCGTGTCACCCTACCTAGCCACTCAAGTATCTCACAAAAGATGCTTGTTTCATATATTCACGGAGGTTTAGCACATAATCTATTTATTTCTCACTCGAAGGTCTTAGATATTGAAAATAGAAGACATCAGCTCCGGTCTCCAAACTTCATATTCTAATCACCGTGTCAATTTATTTTTAACTTGAGTCCGAAGTTAAATCAATATTTGAGCCAAACAGATATAATTTAATTTCTTTCACACATGCACGAACCTTTGTGATTCCCCTTGCATATCTTTGTGATATTGCCGGAATAGTTTGAGAAGTAATTTTTAAAATTTTATTTCAGTGATAACTGGAAGTCCTATCAAAGATACCCTAATGCCAACTCTGAACATAGGCCACACAATTATTGTTAGGACAATAAATGTCCTTGATATTAGAAAGATATATAAATAATTATTATAGAGTTTAATTAGTTTAATTAATCGTTTTGTAAAAGCCTTTAATTATAAAAGGGCTTAGTTTAGTTTAATGGGCTTGGCCCTTTGTGTTTAAGGCCTAGATATATAAGGTTATGTTAACCTAATTGGAGAGATAGTTTTGATTTCCATTCCAATATTTGTAACTATCTTAATTCTTGAATAAGAGAGGGATGACAGATTGAAATTGTTATATGTTATTGTTATTCCTCCTTGAATTGTTGTTACCTGTGAAATTTGGGTTTATCAATTGGTATCAGAGCCGAATCGGTGATTTGAAGAGACGAAAGAAATCGAACGAAAACAAGAAAAAGAAAGAATTTTCGCAGAAAATTTTCTGGAAAATCACAGCTAGCCGTTTCGCTTATTCCCGGAGATTGAACCGTCGGATCGTCGCGATTTTTGGACAGTAGCTTCGGGACATCTTGTTTCACATTCGGACCGGTTAGATTGGTTGTTCAACATCCAGAAAGCTCCCAGAATGTTTTCGAAATACAGCAGTTTTATTGAAGAAAACGTTCGTCAATCGGGTTTGCAAAGTTTTTTTTGGTTGTTTTATTGATTAGTTTGGTTGATCTCGATTGATTACTTGCGTTTATCTGCGATTTTTCTGTGCGTATATTGATTCCCAAAAGATTTTAATCCTTCAATTGAAAAATCAATCTTGAATTTTTTTTTGTGTTCTTATTTTTTTGTGGTGATTATTGATAAAAAGGATACATTTTTCTTAGAAATCGATTTGGGTGTGTTTGTTTGTTTGTTTTTTGTCAAAATCTAACCCTACAGGAGTGAAATCAAGCAACCCTATCGATTCCAGATCTGAATTGCCACCTCAGCCGCAGTGTCCGGGTAAGTTCCTGTTTTCAAAAGTGTCCGGGTGATTTTTTCAAAAGTGTCCGGATGAATTTTTATTGAAACACAAAACAATCCGGACAAAATTTTTCTTGAATCCACTTTCCGGTCAACCAATGTTTTTCACACTTTCCGGAAGCACACATAGCCGCATTTGTTGACCAAACTTCTTTGGCTATTAATTTGTCCATCAACTTTTCTTCATACGTGTGCATACACATATATATATATATATATATATATAGGGTGGGTTCAAATGAAAACTCAAATTCAATTGTAAACGTGAGGACAAACCACAGCCCTTGATTAAGAAAAAGGTGATTAAATCAATGAATAAAAAACACGGTGGCAATTTTGTAAATAACTTGAAAACTATGTCCATGGCTTAGTGAATTTTTAGCGCGCAGGGGTAAAATTGGAATCAGCCCTCTTTTGTTGACTTTTTATTTTCTTTTTTAATTAAAAAACTTTTACCCCCTTAAATTTTAAAATAAATTATCTCAAAAACTACTAACATTTTAATCAAACAAATTACATCAAAAAAACGAGAATTTCGTGCTCTTCGATATGACATCCATCATGATATAGTTTTTTTTCGATATAACCGTTTTTAGGTGAAATCGTGTATATATGTTATATTCAGACTGAATATAACACATATTCAAACTGAATATGTGTTATATTCAGTCTGAATATGTACGACAGTTATGTGTATCAATGCTGATTTTACAGTTTCTGCAGATATGCCAAAAGGCTTCATTGCTTCGCATGCTTTTGCAGTTCTTTTCCGCTGTTCTCCCGAAGGTGCCATGAGTAAATACAACAGGGCCAAGCTACACAATTAAGAAAAGCAAGATATGAATAAGTATTTTAAACATATAAACAATGAAAAATACTAAAAACAATGCAACATAAAGAATAACAGGAGAGCCATGAGAAGCATGAACAGAATAGGAACATCATTACAAGATACTGGTTCAGTCTTCTATTTCTTCTCTCAATCTGACCTACTTAGCTTCTGATTAAACTCGAACTCGCTATTGTAGCATTGAATATCATGCATACTACCAATACAAGTATAAAAAATTCGCGAAAGGATATCCATTTAGATGAAAATGACTGAAAGACTATAGTAACAAAAGTTACTTCCATATAAACAGACCAAAATCAAATAGAATGTGAGCTTAGAGGACAGAGAGAGACAGATATGCATTGGGTTGCAGGGATTACAGCTGTGCAAAAGCCTAATTTTGTTTCAAATGTATTCTATATTTGATCTGTATATCATTTTTTTGACACATTTTAATGGTCAATCATATGAAAAATAATATATATCACCTTATCATATGTGTTATATTCAGTCTGAATATAACACATATTCAGACTGAATATGTGTTATATTCAGTCTGAATATAACACATATTCAGTCTGAATAAAGGTAAATATTCAAAACTGAATAAATGTACCTTTATTCACTCTGAATATAACACATATACACGATTTCACGTAAAAACGGTTAAAACGAAAAAAAAACTATATCATGATGGATGTCATATCGAAGAGCACAAAATTCTCGTTTTTTTGATGTAATTTGTTTGATTAAAATGTTAGTAATTTTTGAGATAATTTATTTTAAAATTTAAGGGGGTAAAAGTTTTTTAATTAAAAAAGAAAATAAAAATTCAACAAAAATAGGCGCTGATTCTAATTTGACGAAAATACCCCTAAAGCTGAATTTTAGAAATGACTCAAATATGGCTCGGATCAGTGGATGAGATCTGTCCTCACGTTTACAACTGAAATTTGGTTTTTAGATGAACTTTCCTCTCTCTCTCTCTATATATATATATATATTTCGATTGAATGGTTTTTAGTTTACTTTGTTTTTTTAGTCGTAAGTTTTTTTTATTGGTAGTCAAAGTTCATCCGGAAACTAATTTCATCCGGAAAGCACATCTCACCCGGTAAGTTGTATTTGATGAGTTTCTGATTGGTAAGTTTTATCCGGTAAGCCATTTTACCCGGACTCCATCCGATATCTTCGTACCTGGTAAGTTCTCATCATCCGGAAAGCACCTCTCACCCGGTAAGTTGTCAATCACCCGGTAAGTTCATCTCCATCCGGAATCTCTCACATCCGGTAAGTAAGCTTTTGTCCGGAAAGTGCATCATCCGGTAAACCATCCTCATCCGGTAAGCTTCTCCTACGCGAATCAAGTATCCGACAACCTTCGTCCGGTAAGTTTGTTTTTATCCGATAAGTTCACTTGATTTTTAATTTTTCCGGTAAGTGCACTCAATCACCCGGTAAGTTGGATTGGTAAGTTCTGATCGGTACCCAAGTTACCGCACGTCTCGTGATTAAAAGTTTTTAAAGAAAGTTGCAATTTTTCTTAACGATCGATTTGCAATTTTTTGTGACGTTTAAGATTATTTGCGACGATTTGCAATTATTATTATTTTTTTGATTTATTTTCGTCGTTCTTGATCTAACTTGGTTTGTTTATCTTGCAGATTTCGCTCTCGAAGAGTGATTTGTTCGTTCGAATTCGATAATAATCAGATCTTAATTTTTGGAAACGAATTTATTTTTAGATTTGTTTTTTTAAATTTTAATTTTTGATTTTTCTTCCGCAAGTTTTATTCTTCAAAATAACACCGATCAACGATCAATTTTTCAGGTAACAATGTCGTATTGCTTTAATGTGGAGTGTCAAGTAAATCAAAGACTACATCAAACGCATATCGAGAAGAAAGATGATTTGATCTACAAGTACATCAAAGAACTGAAGCAACATAAATCTCAACTCTGGAATTGTTCTGATAAGTTGGCTAAATCTGAAGAAAAGGCGACAGCATTAGTGTCTGAAAACTCTGAGCTGAAAAGGAAGTTGTCTGATCTATCATCACGAGGTGATATCAAGGAGAATGAGAAAGAGAAAGCAAAGCTACATGAATATCAAGCGATCAGATGACTTGTGCAATAAGTACATCAAAGAACTGAAGGAGCTCAAATCTCAAATCTGGAATAGTTCTGAGAAGCTGGCGAAAGAAGAAGAGAGAGGTAAACTCCTGAACTGTGAAAACCTTGAACTTAAAAGTAAACTAAATACTCTTGAAAAGGTTTTTGAAAAGGAGAAAGAAAGCTTTGCTAAGGAAAGAGAATTGCTTAATCAAAAGCAATCTGGTGTTTCAACCAAATCTCTTGAAGAAAAGAAGAGACTCGAGCTTATGTGCTTAAAACTTTCAAAACAGATCTCCGACTTTGAAAAAGTTGTGATTTCAGAAAGAGAGAAGTTTGAATTAGAACGCAAATCTTTTACCAAAAAGAATGGAGACCTTTCTTTGAAAATAACTGATTTGGAAAAAGATTTAGACGTTCTAATCAAAGAGTCTGAGAAAGGGAAAGTTGAAGGTTTTAGGGCTAAATGCTTAAAAGATGATTTTGTAAAAGAGAGAAAGATCTTTCAAACAGAGATTTCTAAACTTACACAGAGATTATCTGGACTAGCAACCGAGATTTTGAAGGAACAAATGGTTAAATCTGATTTACAAAAGAAATTTGATTTAATTCTCGAAGAACGAAATGCCTTATCCGTTAAGGTCAAGAAACTTGAAGAAAGCAAGTTCAAAGATGTTCAACCTTCTTATGCTTCAAGTTCATTTTCTACAAATCGTTCTTCAAAGAATTTTGTCAAATCAAATGATTTTTCAAAAGATCAGATTCGACCTTCCAAACTCTTCTATAATTCTCGTGTTGATAATAAAGATATTCCATCTTTCAAGAAAGTAAAAATGGAGTGGAGAGTTAAAGGAACCACTCCTGCTCCAAAGTCATCTGTCTCTGTTAAAAGTGACAAGCACAACACAACTTTTCCTGCTAAACCTTTTGTGAAAATTGATCGAGTTTACTCTGTTAATAAACTGATCAGCTTATCTACACAGAAATTGTGTTGTTCTTATTGTGGAACAAGTGACTTTGTAAACAAAGATCGTGCTAACTATTGGTATGGTACTTATAGTTTCCCTGGTCCTCACTATAATAAGGCATCTAACCGTCAAGGATCCATCAATGGATGGATACCAAAATCTGTCTAATCTGTTTTGCAGGTATGTCATGGGCGCTCAGTTATGAACATTTTTTCACATGACATCATTCAAAGATTATGCCAATTTTGAGGGGGAGTACTATCTTATGCAAGGTATGTGAACTCTAACTGAATTCAAAAACCATGGCAATTCATTCTGAATAACTTACTTGCGTTTGTTATTATCTAATTTTAACTTCCACGATTGCCATGATCAAAACTTGCTTGATTTAGTTATTTCCATGTCTCAAATGTTTGTTAATTTTTCGATGGAAATACACTCGTTTTTGAATTCCACTTTGTGTTCATAGTTCATCAGTTCACATCAATGATTCAATTCTTATCTGATAAATTAATTGTGACTTGTTCCTCACAATTAAACTTTCTGATCATTGTCTCTTTCTTGCAAACACTGTGCTTACTGAGTCATTCTGTTTTGCGCTTGATTTTGTTCCTTGAAATTCTGTTATTTCAAACTATGACTTCTATACAATTCAGTTTAGAACCCGTACTTCATTGTTTACTACACTATTCTACTCGTTGCATGAAAGGAGTGTTAGGAATTACATTGTTTCTATAGTCAAGCCAGAACCGGAAGGACCTACCCAAGAAACACATCCTTTTAGACATCAGTGAGGGGTCTAGATTGATAGATGAGTTTGGAGAGAAAAGAATATGGTGAGGCTGTGACAGGACTTAAAAGAATTAAATGGTCCTTACCAAACCGAGTCAGTTATCCGGGTAACCACACAATCTATTCATTCTCGCTCCTTGGAGATGAATATTGAAACAGAGATGGACCCAGTGTCGATAACTCGTGTCACCCCACCCAGCCACTAAAGTATCTCACAAAAGATGCTTGTTTCATATATTCACGGAGATTTAGCACATAATCTATCTATTCCTCACTCGGAGGTCTTAGATATTGAAACAGGAAGACATCAGCTCCGGTCTCCAAACTTCATATTCTTATCACTGTGTCTATTGATTTTTGCGTCCCAGGTTAAATCAATTTTTGAGCCTAATTGATATAACTTATTTCTTTCACACATGCACGAGTCTTTGTGATTCCCATCGCATATCTTTGTGATATTGCCGGAACAGTTTGAGAAGTAATTTTAAAATTTTACTTCAGTGATAACTGGAAGTCCTATCAGAGATACCCCATTGCCAACTCTGAACATATGCCACACAATTTTTTAAATTGTTGTGATAACAGTTACTATGTGTTTCTGTGTTAGATTTTTACCCCATGTTGGTTACTAAAATGTTTTATCTGGATTTTTTTTGCTACTCGTCACTATTGTCTTTGAACGTGCATGATGCATCGGATTCTCATACTCATCATGAGGGGGAGAAAGGGTACAGATTCAAAGACACCGGATTATCAAGTTGAGGGGGAGTTAGCAAAAGCCGAGGGGGAGTAAAGAAGTCCCCATGCAAAAGCCGAGGGGGAGTAACTGTTATTTGATCAGTTCCGAGATTTTATCAAAGCGAAAACACTTCAAAGTGCTTACAAGTGGTAAATTCTTCTCATCCTTTATCAAATGGTGTTCGCTACAAATCTCTATTTCCTCCTTCGAGCATATTGGTTCTACAAAGTTCTACAAGCTGAAGCTGATAGCAAAGTCAACTCGCGGTTCAAAGACAGATTCGTTGAAGATTTGAAGACTAAGAGCTTTATTTAAGGGGGAGCGCTGAAAAGACATGAAGACATGCAACATCATTGCATTTCAAAGATTCAAAAGGAAGAGAAGATCAAGACCAGAAGGTTTCAAGACCGATTTTTATTTATATATCTTTAGGGGGAGATTGTTAGGACAATAAATGTCCTTCATATTAGAAAGATATATAAATAATTATTATAGAGTTTAATTAGTTTAATTAATCGTTTTGTAAAAGCCTTTAATTATAAAAGGGCATAGTTTAGTTTAATGGGCTTGGCCCTTTGTGTTTAAGGCCTAGGTATATAAGGTTATGTTAACCTTAGATTTAGGTTAGCCTTTTGTTAAGACGTTCGATAGACGTTTCATTAAGCGATTCACATATTCATCGAGAGCTAAATTGTTTAGAGAGAGATAGTTAGGATTTTCATTCAAACCTTTGTAACTATCTTGATTATTGAATATGAGAGGGATGACAAGTTGAAATCATTATCTGTTCTTGTTATTTCTCATTGAATCGTTGTTACCTGTGAAATCTGGGTTTAACAATTATTTTAATTGCTATGATAACAGCTACTATTGTGTTTCTATGTTAGATATTTACCCCATCTTGGTTACTAAAACATTTTATCTGACATTTTGCTACTTATCAGTATTGTCTTTGAAGTTGCATGATGACCAGGATGCTCCTACTGATCATGAGGGGGAGAAATGATACCGAACAAAGACACCGAATATGAAGTTGTGGAGAAGTTATCAATAGATGAGGGGAGTAATTGGTACAAATCATTATTTCCTCCTTCGAGCATATTGGTTCGACAAGTACTGAAGTTTTTCAAAGCCAATTCAACTCGCGGTTCAAAGACATATTATTTATTTTAAAGTGAAGATGCACTGTGGAATGTCAAGTAACTGACACATTATCTTTCGTGTATGCTTATCCGATGTGTTGAGTTTCTACAGCTGAAAGCTGTTTTTAGTGCACTCAATCGAAGTTATTGTTCATTGAATCTAGTGATAAAGTTGAAACTATGAAGAAAAGGAGCTTTATTCAAGGGGGGCTTGGAAAGACATGAAGATAAGCAACATCAAAGTTTTCAAATATTCAAGAGGGAGAGAAGATCAAAATCTGAAGATTTCAAGATCATTTTTTTCTTTATATAACTTTAGGGGAGATTGTTATGACTAAATGTCCTATATATTATAAAGTGATATAAAGAAAATAATATAGTTTTATTATTTATTGTAAAAGCCTTATAATAATATATGGGCTTATTGTGTTAATGGGCCATGGGCTTTAGACTTAAGCCCTAGGTATATAAAGTGTGTTCTGTGTGAGAATTAGGTTAGACGAATTAGATGAGTTATGCGTCTAATAGAGATTAGAGAGAGTTTTCCATTCAAACATATGTAACCTCTCTACATTCATTCAATAACAGTTAATCATTCGTTATGTTACATTGTTACTTGTTAAACTGGGATCTACAATTTTCTTCCTCATCGATTCATGCTTCTGTTTTGAAATCAAAGATCGTAAGACCGCCTTCTAATTAATTGATTTATCCTATAGATTTGGCCAAATTGAACTATTTCTCCTCAAGTAATCTATTTCTCCTACAGTTTTGGCCAGTGTAGTTACATAAATCGAAGTTTTTTGGCTACTGTGATTACAAAAATTAAGTTTTTTGGTTGTTCTTGCTATGATTACATAATTTGTGCTTTTTGGCCACTGTGAATTCATAAATCTAATTTATTTGGCAACTGTTGATTACTTTTTTGCTACTTTGGTTACATTAATCTAGTATTTTGGTTGAATCTTGTTGTGGTTCTTGTGGCAATCGATTGATAGATTTTTCTGAATTACCAACGTGTTTAATCTATGATTTTGTTTTACAAGTGATATACGAATTACTTGTTGATACATGATTGTTTTTTCGTTCTTTTTGTAGACGTGCACCATAGCCATCTAATTGTAGTTGTTAAAGGTGTTAATGGCTTACATCCACTTGCTCATAGCTTGTAATTTGCAGATAACCCAGTTCAACTACGCATTTGGAATGACATGAATGTTGCTTCCAAGCCATCATTTGTGAAGACCGTATGAAAAAAGTTAGGTATGTGATGTTAGTTCGTAAACATTTGAACTTTTGTGTGTTAGTTGTTCAAGTCTTTTGAATTATGAATGCGAGTTTTTCAATCAATAATTATGTTCAATGGTTTATGTATTTCTAAATATTTTTGTTAAGTTTCATTTATATCGAGTATTTGGTAAAAAATAACACTAAAGAACTCACTAGGTAAATTGCTCATTTAAGTAGTCATCTCATGTCTTGTCCTATCATGTTTTACCAAATGATGAAAGAATGTCATGTCATGTTTTGTCTGCGTAGCAAACACACTCTAAATATTCGTAGAGACATGGTTGATCGTGAGTTTTCGGATGTGCACGGCGGAAAGCCAAAGATATGCCCCTAAAGTATATAATACTAAATAAACTAATTAAAAGGATTTGGAAGCTACTCAAGTTAGGGGCTCTTCCTCACGTCGATTTTTATTAAACATAACAAAAAAGATACAAACCCGAAGGGGGGGGGGGGGGGGGTAAACCAAAACCCGAATAACAAAACATGAAGTACATCACCTAAAACGATATCTTAATTAGTGAGCCTTGTGGAGCAAAAATGTCAGTCACTTTACCATAGGTAACATTTGCAATTTTAATTCACAAAAAATACGTATTGATTGAGTTATTCTGATTTGGCTTTGTTCATGTAATATTTTGAACCTTGAAACATGACACATACAAAATTGAAATGTATAATGGCCAACACACAATAGCATTATCAACGGAATTTTGGTATCGGTCTAAGGGTCTAACAAACAGGAATCAAAACCTAATAATTTTCATATGTATATTTTGATAGTGTTAAACCAAATCAAATGAACTTTGTATATTTTACTTGAAATAAGGTCTACAAATTGAGAATTAGACGTACCTAACTATTTTATCTACCGTAAATAATAAACTGCTTATATTTTTGTTATAAATTACGAATAAAGGTATTTAGGTAACACGGGTAAACCCCAATTAGCAAGTAAAATAATGAACATTATTTAAAGAGTGAATTACATCTGTGGTTTACCCAAAATTTAGATTTGATCCCTAAAGTACACTATCTACGATGGTGGTTCATAACTTTTTGATTTACTTTCACTCGTGGTCCTTCTATGTTAAATATAGGAGGACCGTGAGTGAAAGTAAATTAAACATAGAAGGACTACGAGTGAAAGTAAATTAAAAAGTTGGGGATCATCATCGTAGATAGTGTACTTTAGGGACCAAATCCAAAATTTGGATAAACCACAGGGACCACCGGTGTAATTCACTCTTATTTAAATGAAAGAATGTTAAAAAATATATAATTGAAAACAAGAAGTCACTTACAATTCTATTGACATAAATTAAATAATTAAAAATAAATAAACGGATACATAGATTTCTAGCCATTTTCTCAACTTAATTTATGTATTAAGCTTGAATTTAAGTCCAATTTTTTAAGCCCTTTGAAGTTTGAGTTTGTTGCCTTCTTGGCCTTGATGTCCATGACCCTTCCCATTCTCACTTGTGAGATTTATGTAGACAACGTTACAAACTTTAAGATTTCAACCAAGGAAATAAGTGGTGTGGACTTCAAGAAACAAATTCAACAAAATATGCCCAAGAATGAAAGGCAAAGTCACAAAATGACAAGTTTGTATACTTAAGAGCATCTCCAATACAAGATTCTTACAAGTAAAAACTTTAATGACTTGTAGGAACTATCATTGTGGAGTGTTCTTAAGAACCCAAACTTCTCTAGGTTCTTAAATAAGAACATTGATGTTTGGTGTGAAGTGACATATTATCAGTTTTTCTTTTTGTTTTCTTGATTTTATAATCATTAAATATCATATATTTAACTTGAAAATAAATACATGGGACCCACAAAAAGAAGTTTTTGTAAGAACTATCATTGTAACATTTTATATGAATTCTTGTTTTGATGAGTTGGAAGTGAGGTGACAACAAAAAGTACATAAATTAGGTCCTTATAAGAACCTCCATTGGAGATGCTCTTAATTATACCTCATAGTAATAACCACAACTACAAACTACCTCAACTAAGGGGCCGTTTACCTAATCACTTACCCGGGTAAGTACTTACCGGTAAATTCAAGACTAACACTTACTTTCCGGGTAAGATTTTAATCCACCAAAATAATATCGTATGCAACAATTTAGCCGCAAAGCGCTTACCGTGGTAAGAGTCGTCGCACTCACTTACCGGGTAAGACTCTCGGTCCTTGCTTTCGACCCTCGGTCATTGCTTCCGCTCTTACCGGGTAAGATTCTTGGTCCTTGCCATATTCATGCGGTAAGCTAATGTGACTTGGTAAGCACTTACCCGGGTAAGCGTTTTGTAAACGACCCCTAAATCTCAAGTCTCAGCCGCTTCAACTAACTAGTAACTACACAACACGACTCCATATCTTACTTATACGTCTAACATCCCTCACCACAAGCAAAATATACGTTGCAATAGGGTTTACATGTCAATTTTTTTAGCAGCCGCCACATCCTAGGCCGCCAGCCACACCGGCCTCCGGCCATCTCTCAGGCTCCCGGCCACTTCTTCGGCTCCGTCGATGACATTGCTAGCAGCAGCAGCAGCCGCTAAGATGGCCTTTTTGCCGCCGGCAACTGCAACTAACCACCACCGCAGGTCCTGTTAACAAGCGCAGTCGCACCACCTACGCTGCCGTCCACTGCAATTAACCACCGCATGCGCCTCCGGTTGTCTTTCTCAGCTCCTGCCTTCGTTCTCAATCTTCAGCAGTCGGCAGTATTCTCCTGTTCAACCCCCTCCGTCGACAATCTCGGGTCCCTCTACCGTCGACAGCAGCAACCTTCTACCTTTTGACGCGTTCCTGGCTTGAAGGATTCACGACTGCAGTGGTTTGCTTTATCTCTTTGGATTTGTCGGGTTCTAGTTTTAGGGACTGCGGCTCCGGGGTTGTTTGTGTTTTCGGCCGAGGAGTCTCTTTCTAATTTCTAGCGATGAGAGAGGGGCAATGGAAGAAAGTGGGAAGATGTAATCAGCGGGTTCGAGACGGGCGTGCTAATCTTTCGTTAAATCGGTACTCGAATGATTCTTATTTACTTGATATCTCCTTGAACCTTTTCGTTACGAACTTTCAGCCTCATTTTACTACCCGAGAATTGTGGAATACGTGTGCTAAATTTGGTACGGTTGTCGATGTTTTTATTGCTAGCAAAAAATCTAAGTTTGGTAAAATGTTTGCTTTCGTTCGTTTTATTAAAGTAGAAGACTCTCAATTCGTGATCAATGGCCTTTGTAACACTTGGGTAGGGAAGTTGAAGTTGTATGCTAATGTTGCACGTTTTGAAAGGAATAACAAAGCGTCTGGAAATAACCGTAGTTCGAAACCGATTGTGGTGACTTCTCCTTGTGCCTCGAAGCCTAGGGGTTTGGGAGAGGTCTCGTACGCTAATGTTGTCAAAGGGTTTGTTCCGGATAAAGTATTGGTTGATAAGCTGGTTGCTAATTCGGCGGCAATTATTCTTGATATGGATGGCCCTATTGTTTCGGAATTTACCTTAGCTTTAGTCGGATGTGTCTCGGATTTCCGAATTATTCCTAATCTTCGGTGTCTCTGTAAAAATGAAGGTTTCATCGACGTTGGAATTAAATATGTTGGAGGGTTATGGGTTATGTTGGAGTTTGGGTCTTCTAGTGCGCGTGACAAATTTCTTGCTCATGAAGGTGTAAACACGTGGTTCAAGGATATTAAACCTTGGACAAATGATTTTAAGGTGGTGGAGAGACTAATTTGGCTTGATGTAGAGGGGGTCCCTATTAAGGCATGGACCTCTAAATCGTTCTCTTTGATAGCTAGAAAATGGGGGGATGTAATTTTCATGGAAGATTCGGATGGGAACAATTTATATAGTTCTCGGATATGTGTTAAATCGTGCTACTCGTCTTTAATCTTTGAGACGGTAAAAGTGATTTTGGATGGTTGCACACATTTTGTTCGGGTTAAGGAGGTGGGTGGTTGGATTCCAGAGTTTGTTGAAGATGATAGCGCGTCAGAGGAGGATGAAGGAGAAGGAAGTGCTCAAGTGGAGGGGCAACCTAGCATCGGCGGTAAGATTGATGAGAATGAAGCCTTGTCCGAAAATATCCCAGACTCCTTTCAAAATGAAGAGCTCCTGAATGGAGACAATGTTGAAGTCTTAAATAAGGAAGATGTCGAGGAGGAAGGAGATAAGAATGACCCATTTGGTTTTATGCAGCTTCTTGAAGAACACCCGGTACAAAACATTGGTTCGGACAAGGTTGGGGAGACCGATACTCCATTTTATCCACCGGGTTTTACTCCATTGGAAGATAATATTAGGGTGAGTAAAGCTCGTGAGGGCAACGAAAATCAGTGGGAAGAAAGGTTTTTAGGTGATGAGTCGGTGGGGGCGGATGGGGCTCTTCAAGAGGACGTGCAGGTCGCAGAGACGCTCAAAGCTGATTTGCAGCCACCCAGACCACTTTCGTCGGAGGGGGAGGTTAAGTCTAAACAGTCGAGTCGTTTGAGTAACTCTTTTGGCAAGCACGGGTCTCAATCTTCTAATTCGGTACGGGGTGGTTTTTCCATTCTCGAGGAGATAGCATAAACTATCGATGTGGGAAAATCTATGGGTTTCAACATGAAAGGTTGCGAAAAGGATCTGCGTGCTATCATTAAGGGTATTGGAGAAAATGACGTTTTTAAATGAATGTTTTATCCTTAAATGTTCAAGGTTTAGGGGTGGTCGGTAAAAGGAAATGGGTGAAGGAGTTGTGCTCGGTGCATCGGGTCAACTTTTTGTCTATTCAAGAGACTAAGCTGACTAGACTGGATATTTTTTTGGTTAGAAATGTGTGGGGGAATATGTGTTTTGAGTACGCTTGTAGTTCGGCCCGGGGTCGGTCGGGTGGCATATTGTGTGTTTGGGATAAAGTGTTGTTTAAAAAGAGTCATGCCTTTTCTTCTGTTTCGTTTGTTGCGGTTGAAGGTGTTTGGGTTCCAAATAACATGCCGCTTCTAGTGATTGCGGTTTATGCTCCTCAAAGCTTGGATGATAAACGGATATTGTGGCAATATTTGTTGAACTTGATTGTTCAGTGGCAGGGAGAAGTTCTCTTGATGGGTGATTTTAATGAGGTTCGGGAAGTGGGTGAAAGATATGGGTCCTTATTCAATGCGCATTCGGCGGATGCTTTTAATTCATTTATTCAGGATGCAGAGCTTCTTGATGTTCCTCTAGGGGGGTATTCCTTTACTTGGACTAATAAGTGGGCTTCAAAAATGAGTAAATTGGATCGCTTCTTATTGTCAGACGGGTTTTGTGAAAAGATGCCTAATCTTACGGGTATTGTCCTGGACCGAAAACTTTCTGATCATAGACCTATTCTTCTTAAAGAATTGGTGGTCGATTACGGCCCCAACCCCGTTCCGGACATTTCATTCTTGGTTCAAGGTGGATGGATTTCATCAACTGGTCAGTAACACCTGGAGTAATGATGGCATTCGGGAGACACATGGGATGGTTTCTTTTAAAAAGAAACTTCAAAACTTGAAAAAAGTGCTTCGATTTTGGAACGGGGAAATTCGAGCGCGTGAGAAAGGTTTCAAGTGCGACCTTCATAATTCTATTAACGACATTGATTCCCTAATTGATAAAGGGGAAGCATCTAATGAAGATATGGAGTCGCGTTTTAGATACTTGAAACAGCTGGGAGATTTAGATCGGGTTGAAGCCATGGATTTAGCTCAAAAAGTAAAAATACGGTGGGGCATTGAAGGGGACGAAAACACCAAATTCTTCCATGGTGTTCTTAAGCAGAAAAGGAGACAACTTGCTATTCAGGGTATTATGAGTGATGGCAATTGGATTGAGGAGCCGGAACAGGTTAAAAAGGAGTTTTATGATCATTTTAGTGCACGCTTTGGCCAAGTGAGGCATACTCGGCCTTCTCTTGATTTGGTGTTTCCAAATCTTCTTTCGGTGGAACAATCAATGTTTCTTGAAACCCCTTTCTCCCGGGAGGAAATTAAGCGGGCAGTATGGGACTGTGGTGTTGAAAGGGCCCCGGGACCAGACGGGTTTACTTTTGAATTCATTAAAAGTTTTTGGAGCATTGTGGAAGAAGACGTGATAAGGTTAGTCTCCAATTTTTTTGAGTATAGTTATATTCCCAAAGGGTGTAACCCTTCCTTTATTGCTCTAATTCCGAAAGTTCAAGACCCAAAATTCGTTAAAGACTTTCGACCAATTAGTTTAATAGGTTGTCAATATAAAATTGTTGGCAAGTTATTAGCTAATCGTTTAAGCTTGGTCATTGGGGACTGTGTGAGCTTGGAGCAATCTGCTTTTATTAAGGGGAGGCAAATCTTGGATGGTCCGCTAATTTTGGATGAGGTGTTGGATTGGTACAAGAATCGGAAGAAGAAACTTTTAGTTTTAAAAGTGGATTTTGAAAAAGCTTACGACTGACTAAGATGGGATTTTATTGACTTGGTACTTGAAAAGATGGGGTTTGGGAGTAAATGGAGAGGTTGGATTACAGGGTGTCTCGAAAACTCTACGGCCTCGGTGCTAGTCAATGGGTCTCCAACTAGGGAATTCAAGACTTTTCGTGGTCTTCGTCAGGGAGATCCCCTATCTCCATTCCTTTTTATTTTGGCTATGGAAGGTTTGCATGCGGTTACTCGAAAAGCGGAAGAAAAGAGATTTTTTTATGGAGCAACAATTGGAAAAGGTAAAATATCTTTATCTCATCTTTTTTACGCAGATGACACAGTTTTTCTGGCGGGAATGGTCTCTTTCTAATGCTAGAAATATAGTGCGTATTCTCCACTGCTTCTATTTGATCTCTGGGCTTAAAATAAATATCCAAAAAAGTAAAATGTTTGGTGTTGGGGTTGATAATGTGGAACTCGAGAATATGGCTAGAGTGGTGGGATGTGGTGTTGCGAACATGCCTTTCAATTACCTAGGTCTGCCTATTGGTTGTAGTATGGAAAAACGTGATGGTTGGAAAGGGGTGGTCGACAAATTTATTTCTAAGCTTTCTAATTGGAAAGTTCGAACTCTCTCGGCTGGGGGGCAGGTTACGCTGCTTAAATCAGTTTTAGGTAGCCTTCCTACTTATTATTTGTCCCTTTTCAAACTTCCGAGTTCAATTGATCAAGTCTTGGAGTCGTTGCGGAATCGTTTCTTTGTTGGAGGAGAATTCGATGAAAAGAAAATGAGTTGGGTGAAATGGAAAAAGTGTTTGGCTAGTAAAAAGGATGGGGGACTTGGTATAGGAAGCTTGTTTACTTTCAATAGAGCTCTCCTTTTTAAATGGATTTGGAGGTTTCAGACGGATCAAAATGCACTTTGGGTCAAAGTGGTCAAATCGATTTACGCTGCGAGTGGGCTAGTTGGAACGCAAATACCCATTAAGATGTCCAATTCTCCTTGGATTTGTATTCTGAAAGCGATTCAACAAATGGAGAATAATGACATTAACCTCTCTTCTTTTTGCAAGAAAAAAGAAGGTAATGGAAATTCTACTTTGTTTTGGGATGAGGTTTGGTTGGGAGATTCCTCTCTTAAAGTGCAATTTCCGAGGGTTTTTGCGCTGGAGCGGGACAAATTGGCATTGGTACAAGATCGTTTGAACTTGGGGGATTGGGGATCAATGTTGCGTAGAGAGCCGAGATGGGGTGTAGAGGAGTCGCAGATGTCAGCTTTACGGGAGATTCTAGATACAGCCTGCCTTTCTGACCAAAGGGATAGATGGTTTTGGTCTCTTGACGGGTCGGGTGAGTTTTCTGTGGCTTCCGCTCGTAATTACATCGACTCTAAAATTTTGGTGGTAGAATCTCCTCCTACTAGATGGAATCGGTTTGTTCCTATCAAAATTAATGTTTTCGCCTGGAGGTTGAGTTTGAACAAGATTCCAACTCGAGAGAACCTTGATAAAAGAGGAATTGATGTGCATTCCCTCTTATGTCCGGTTTGCGATATGGAGATTGAGTCGGTGGGTCATTTGTTTTTCTCTTGTCAAATGGCTCGGGATGTTTGGAAGCAAATAGGTCGATGGTGGAGTTTGGATATTCCAGAGTTTAGGTCAAATTCAGAGTGGATTGGCTGGTTATTATCTTTGCGTTTGAATAAAACGGAGTCGACCTGTTTTGAGGCGGTTGTTCTGACGGCGTTATGGGCTATTTGGTCTTTTCGAAATGGGACACTCTTTAGGCTTTCTAAGCCTAAGAAAGTGACGTTGTGGGATAACATTGAAACTCAGTCGTTCTTTTGGGTTACAAATAGAAGTAGAAATTGTAATATTAATTGGGTGGGTTGGCTTCAAAACCCTCTTCTGTCTATCTCTTACTTGTAATTGTTCTTTCTAGCTTCTTGCTAGTTGTTCTTTAATATAATTCTGCTGTTAAAAAAAAATATACGTTGCAATATGAAGCTTCGATTGTATATGCGCAAATGATAACGCCACTTTTTGGCGTTATTTTCAGTTCTCAAACCAATGAGATTGGCTTGTATTCAAGTAAAAAGGCGTGTATTTTACGGTTTATCGAGTGATTTATGCAGGTTATCTAAAAGGCGGCAATCATCGAGAAAAGAAGCTAAAAAGAGCCCAAAACGAGTCCAAACGAAGCCTAACGGAAGCCCAAAAGTCAAGCCCAAGACCCGCAACCGAACCACGACCCGACCCGCGAACCAGAAATCGACCCACGCAACAAAAAGCATACGCGCGACTTGCCACGCGACTTGCAAGACGCGTGGTAGGTCGTGTAACCCACTGTTTGTCGATTTTAAGCTGTTAATTTCGGGATTTAGGTCATTCATTCGATACGCAACTTTCACACGACGGCCAGGGGCGATTTTGGGGCGATTCCTGGAGACTTTTCGGAGCCTTCGGAGTCACGATCGAGAGTCGATCAAGGAGACGTTCAACACGCGAAGTAGAGACGAGCACGAGAGAAGGGAGTTCATCATCTTACTGTTTACGATTGCATCTTTTACGCTTAATCATGTTTACATACACTTTCGCATCTATTTCTCTTGTGTTTGAGTCCACCACCGACATGAACTAACCTGTTCATGTTGGGGGTTGGATTGAATTAGGTTTGTAAGCATGTGAACAGATGACGAGTGATTTTTATCAGTTTTTTCCTTAAGTAATGAAGTATGCAATTTTGTGGTTAATGCTTGTGTGAATTTGGCCAATTTACATTCGATTTGTTTGTTAGTAATTAAGTTCGAGAGAATTGATTGCTACTCAGAATTAGGAATTGCATGCCTAAAGTCCGAAAGGTGATAGAGATATACCGAGTAAGCTTTAGTCCCAATTAAACCGTTAGGTTGATATCGAGAGATAAAATCTAGCCAATTTAAACATAAATCGTGTACTTAATGTGTTTTGGAATCCATAGGTGAGATCGAGAGATTAAACTTATCCTTTTCAAAATAAAATCCGTTGTTGTTCGAAAGAGAACGACGGTGATCTTAAAAGATCTGGGAATTATTAAGGGGATTAACTGGTAATTGTTTTGATTCAGTTGTTTGCATGTGTAGAACCTGAGGATTTCCAACCCTCAACTACTCTCTCTATCGAAGTTTCTAAGTCGTTTACTGTTTCGTTGTGATTTCGTATTCGTTGCAATTAAGTAGTTTTAAATCAAACCAATCTCCCAAATTCGACAGTTCAATTAATAGTTCTTATAGTAATTGTGATACTTAGTTCCTAGTTCCCGTGGATTCGATACTCGTACTTACCGTACGTTATTACTTGATTTCGACACCGTACACTTGCGGTTAGATTTAGGGGGGTGAGACCCACCTATCAAGTTTTTGGCGCCGTTGCCGGGGAACTAGTTGCAACTAATAGCACTACCAGCTATAAGCGCTATTAGATTGGACATTTTTTTTTCGTTGTTTTATTCCATCACTTTCAGTTTCTGGATCACTAATCTCGCTTACTTTCTTTCAGGTACTAATTGGTTTATGCCAAGCAAAACCCGCGGAAAGGAAGTCGAGCTGATCGATCCGGAAATCGAAAGAACCGCCCGCCGTCTCCGCAAAGAATCAAAAACCAAAAAAGACATCAAGATCGATATGGGCGACGAGAGTCCACCTCCACGCAATAACCCACCACCACCACCACCTCCGGAAAGACGCCCTATGCGGTCGTTCGTCGATCAGAATGTGGCGGCGGCGCGCATAGGCATTCAAGCGCCCGCCACTGGGGCGAATTACTTCGAGCTTAAACCGAGTACCATCGTGATGGTGCAACAAAACCAGTATGGAGGAACACCGACGGAAGAGCCTCATGCACATCTCCGTGCATTTGAGCGGGTTTGCAACACTTTCAAGATCAATGGCATGAGCGAAGATGCCATCAAGCTGAGGTTATTTGGATTCTCCCTCAAGGGCCGAGCCGAGACATGGACCGAGAGTATCCAGCCGGATTCAGTTACTACATGGGCACAACTGAAGGCAGCGTTCCTTCAGAAATTCTTTCCTCCGAGTCGTACCGCCCAACTAATGGCCGAAATCACCCATTTCGCACAATGGGATCAGGAAACCTTATATGAAGCTTGGGAGCGGTTCAAGGACATGATCAAGAAATGTCCTCACCATGGGTTACAAGATTGGGTCATTATCCAGACCTTCTTCAGTGGCCTTCACCCGCAGTTTAAAAATGACATCACTGCGGCCGCGGGTGGGGCATTAATGGATAAGTCCTATGAAGAAGCGTGCGAACTGATCGAGAACCCCGAGATCAGCCGTGAGACGCGTAGCAAGTGTGCAGGAAAGTAATGAGCTGAATGAACTGAAAGCTCAACTAGCCTTTATCACGAATCGTCTGAATAGAGGTAATCCGGGAGAACCTGATCAGGTTCAGTTTGTGCAAAACCGGAACCAACCGAGGAACGATCCTTTCTCGAACACTTACAATGAGGGGTGGAAAAAGCACCCTAATCTTTCATGGGGTCAACCTCAACAACAACTAGGTAATTCGTCTAACTCTTTTAATTCTTCTCATACTAACAATGCTTACCGTCCTCCAGGTTTCAACCAAAGGAACGAAGGACCATCCGGAGAGAAGAAGTCGGGGCTAGAGGACATGATGATGAAGTTCATGACGAGGATGGAAAGCACGGTTGAGGGATTAGCGAGCACGGTGAGTACAGTAAAAGCTGCCACCGATCAAAACACCGCCTCCATCAAGATCTTGGAAAGGCAAGTGGGGAAAATTGCTGAAGCCCTACAAACCCGACCTTCCGGAACATTTCCAAGCATGGCTGAAAAGAGGAACCAAGAGAATTGCAATGCCATCAAAGAAAGTCGAGCTTAAAGAAAAAGTGGTCGAGAAGGCGAATGAGTTTGAAGCTGAAGAAGAGGTGGTACCTGAAGAAAGCAAGAAGAGTGAAGCGACGAAAAAAGAGCAACCACCGACCAAGCCGGCAGTACGGAGCGTGCTATATCCGAACAGACTGAGAAATAATAAGGATGATGTTAATTTTTCAAAATTTATTGATGTTTTTAAAAAGTTAACCATTAACATCCCTTTTGCAGATGCGTTGACACAAATGCCATCCTACATGAAGTTCATGAAAGAGATCCTGTCAAAGAAAAGGGCACTTGATCACCAGGCCACCGTTGCACTCACTGAAGAGTGCAGCGCGATTTTCCAAAATAAGCTTCCCCCGAAGCTTAAAGACCCAGGGAGTTTCTCTATCCCTATTCAGATTGGGGAGTATAGTTTTAATAAAGTTTTATGTGATTTAGGGGCAAGTATTAATCTGATGCCTCTTTCTGTTTTTAGGAAACTCGGACTGGGTGAAGTGCAGCCAACGTACATAACGCTAAAGCTCGCCGATCGATCAATCAGATACCCGTACGGAGTCGTAGAAGACGTGCTCATCAAGGTCGGTAAATTCTACTTCCCGGTGGATTTTGTAGTGATAGACATAGACGAAGACGAAGAATTCCCTTTGATATTGGGAAGGTCTTTCCTAGCCACGAGTAGAGCCTTGATTGATGTGGAGGAAGGAGAGGTGACCTTTAGAGTCGGGGGCGAGAGGGTGACTTTCAAGATGTTCGAGAAGACGAGAGGTCGGAGTGAAGAGGCATCCGGAGCTGGTCATGGAAGACCGAAGATAGAAGAATCCGCGAAGAATCGCAAGTGTGGGCGATTTGACCCCGCAGATATCGAGCCAAGCTGAAAACCACACAGTCGTACCACGACTTTAAATACGGCGCTGGGTGGGAGGCAACCCACCAAGGTTTGATTTCCCTTTTATTTGTGTGCTTAGTTTTTACTTTTGTTTGAGTGTGCTTTTATTTCCGAAAAACCCATAAAAATTGAAAAAAATTGAAAAAGCGAAAAACGAAAACAGACATACGCGACTTGCCACGCGGTTTGCATACCGCGCAGCAAGCCGCGGGGCACCCTGTTGGTTTTCTGAAACAGGGACATACGCGGGTTATCCCGCGACTTACATCCTGCGGCCAAAACCGCGGGAGTCCCCTGTTGTGTCTCGTTCGTTGTTCGTGCAATCTTTGTTCCTTTCTTGCTATGTGTGTTTCCTTTTCTTGTTTTTGTATTTTGTCTTTTGCTTTGAGTGTTTTCCTTTTGCATGCTCTCTCCGTCTCCTCTAAGTGCTCAAATCTTTTGAGAAGAATCTCCTCCGGTCGCTCAATCTTTCAAGATCCGCTCTTCCGTCCGGGCAAAACAGGTACGCTCTAAACTTTGCATAATAACGAGTGGTGTAAGATGTTTGTTCGTGTTAGTTAAACGAGATGCAACAAACCTAAGTTTCACTTAGGTTTGGGGTGCCTCATCTTTCACATCTACACACTCAATTTTTTAGACCCTGTGCAAACCTCGGTTTTACCGAGGTTTGGGGTTGGCTTTTATTGGCAAACCTAGGCCACGGCCTAGGTTTGGGGTGCCCATTTTAGAAATTTTGGGTTTTCTTTTGCTTGCTATGTAATACCTTACCCATCCTTTGTATACCTATAATAACTGCACAATGATTCGAGTCGCATCACCTACGACTTTACTTGCACATTGGGGACAATGTGTAGGTAAGGTTTGGGGTTGCCCAATCGGGCCCAAGTTATGCACGTAGATTTCCTGCACTTCTGAGTGTCTAGATCATAATAGCTAAATTTTTTGTTTTGAATGATTGAGACCAACCATTGTGGGAAGAATCTTGTGATAGTGACGTGACCGTTAGGGAAGGACCGGGAAAGGACATGAATAGGGACATTAGTGGAGACCACCCGAGAGTGAGTTTTGAGCCTAAAAGACGTTTTTCATTTTGAGGGATTCATACACCTAATTCTTATACACTTTTTCGAATTCCTTGTCGTGAATGTAGAATGATCTCGCTACATTATTGCATTGAGTAGCAAAGACGAACCTCGGGATATTGGGTAAGGGTATAGTAGACCATATCATGTGGACCTTAAGATATGATTCCAGGCATTATGTGTTTTGTTTTTAACCATTTTAGCTATCGTTCCCTTTCACCCTTTTGTGTGTATCCATAGCCCTTTTGCAGCCAAACACGCACCGTATTCGTTTCTAAACCCACCAGTACACCTTTAGCCATAAGCCTTAGCCAACCCTTATCCGAAAGCGTGTAAATCAAAGGCAGTAATGAACTACGAGAGATAGAGCAGATAAGAAGAGAACAGGCCAGTCATGAGAATAAAACGGGTCAATGTAACCCGAGAAATAGAAAAGATAGAAAAGAAGGCCAATGATGCCCCAAACAAATAAAGAGGACCAATGAAGTCCCAACTGAAAAAAAAATATAGTTAGTCAGATAGTATTTATAGCAGCTGAATAAGAGAGTCAAAGCAACTCCAATAGTGACAAAGAGGGCCAAATGATAGAGGCTGAAGTAGAGAAGTTCGGAACTGCCAATGATTGACACGCCAAGGATCTTTGAACCATTTTACCCTTCGTTTCTCAGCCATAGCCCTAGCCCCGTTACAACCCTTATAAAGACCTGAATGATCTTTTGGAAGATGTGATTACGGTATACGACCACCCTCATCGATATTCCCTGTCTTGCTACTTGACTCCTTCTGAGATCAAATTTTTGGACAATTGTGCGTCTTTCCTTAGAGTTGTCATGTAATAATTTGAGTATTCTTGTACATAACCTCCTTAAACATGACAACACGCGCGATAACCTAGGTTCGAGTGCAAAGAGAGTATCCCGTGAGGTAGGATCGAGGAGAAATGTTTTTTCTAGTATGTTTGGACCTAGTCTAACCCGAACGTAATCGGAACAGTCACGAGTCCAACTCCCAATGGAAGGTCATAGCTCAAACAAAATAAGAATGAGGCGAGAGTGAGATAGATATTCACGGGTATGGGAAATCACTGATGCATCACTTGGTACCGATTGGGAATTGTGCAGTTATTATTAGTATTATTTCACTTATGTGTGCTTTATTTCTATTTTATCGCTCATTTGCTTGGGGACAAGCAACGCTCGGTTTGGGGTTGTTGATAACGCCACTTTTTGGCGTTAGTTTCAGTTCTCAAACCAATGAGATTGGCTTGTATTCAAGTAAAAAGGCGTGTATTTTACGGTTTATCGAGTGATTTATGCAGGTTATCTAAAAGGCGGCAATCATCGAGAAAAGAAGCTAAAAAGAGCCCAAAACGAGTCCAAACGAAGCCTAACGGAAGCCCAAAAGTCAAGCCCAAGACCCGCAACCGAACCAGGACCCGACCCGCGAACCAGAAATCGACCCACGCAGAAAAAGCATACGCGCGACTTGCCACGCGACTTGCAAGTCGCGTGGTAGGTCGCGTAACCCACTGTTTGTCGATTTTAAGCTGTTAATTTTGGGATTTAGGTCATTCATTCGATATGCAACTTCACACGACGGCCAGGGGCGATTTTGGGGTGATTCCTGGAGACTTTTCGGAGCCTTCGGAGTCACGATCGAGAGCCGATCAAGGAGACGTTCAACACGCGAAGTAGAGACGAGCACGAGAGAAGGGAGTTCATCATCTTACTGTTTACGATTGCATCTTTTACGCTTAATCATGTTTACATACACTTTCGCATCTATTTTTCTTGTGTTTGAATCCACCACCGACATGAACTAACCTGTTCATGTTGGGGGTTGGATTGAATTAGGTTTGTAAGCATGTGAACAGATGACGAGTGATTTTTATCAGTTTTTTCCTTAAGTAATGAAGTATGCAATTTTGTGGTTAATGCTTGTGTGAATTTGGCCAATTTACATTCGATTTGTTTGTTAGTAATTAAGTTCGAGAGAATTGATTGCTACTCAAAATTAGGAATTGCATGCCTAAAGTCCGAAAGGTGATAGAGATATACCGAGTAAGCTTTAGTCCCAATTAAACCGTTAGGTTGATATCGAGAGATAAAATCTAGCCAATTTAAACATAAATCGTGTACTTAATGTGTTTTGGAATCCATAGGTGAGATCGAGAGATTAAACTTATCCTTTTCAAAATAAAATCCGTTGTTGTTCGAAAGAGAACGACGGTGATCTTAAAAGATTTGGGAATTATTAAGGGGATTAACTGGTAATTGTTTTGATTCAGTTGTTTGCATGTGTAGAACCTGAGGATTTCCAACCCTCAACTTCTCTCTCTATCGAAGTTTCTAAGTCGTTTACTGTTTCGTTGTGATTTCGTATTCGTTGCAATTAAGTAGTTTTAAATCAAACCAATCTCCCAAATTCGACAGTTCAATTAATAGTTCTTATAGTAATTGTGATACTTAGTTCCTAGTTCCCGTGGATTCGATACTCGTACTTACCGTACGTTATTACTTGATTTCGACACCGTACACTTGCGGTTAGATTTAGGGGGGGTGAGACCCACTTATCAGCAAACCTAAAGATGGTCAAGCGATTTGTAAAAATATCATCAAGTTGAGCAACAAAACATAACAAGCATATAAAGTTTGAGACATAACCATGTCTTGAATGTGCTTTGTATCTAGATGAAAACACACGATTCACTGCGATATTGGTAATCGCAATGGTATTGGAAAATAAAATTCCAAGTGAGGTTCACATATGAAGAAGTTATTCACACTAACTTGTTAGAAATAACTTAAACTTGACACATTTTAAAAAACAGAAAAATCAAACACAATTGTCGACTAGCAGATGAGGTTGCTTTCTTAAGAAGAATTTTGACACTATGCGAATAACTAAAACTTGACACACTTGAAGATATCTTTGTAGATACTGATGATGTTTGTAACCGTCCAAAATGTAGTTATAGTTTTGAATAATTGAATGATGAGTTTGTAAATGGCAAGTTTTTGTAATGTTTTTATTTACTTTAGAATTCCCGGGTTTTTTTTTCTATATAGAGTATGGAGAAGACGATGTCAGATTTAGGGTTTGGTGGTTTGATATCGTTGTTAGAGACGTTAGAATATGTATCCGTGTTCATATGTGTACTTGTTCCAATATGTTTTTTTGATGATATTCTTTTGGAAACATCTTTTTGAACTTCCCAGTGTTCATGTCTGATTCAAACTATGTAACATTGTGAAAGGTGTGTGTATGTTCATCTAAGCACATAATGAGATTGAAGCTATGTTTCAACATTAGTTCATATGTGAAATGGTGTAATTGTGAATAATGAGCATGAAGTTATGTTTCAACATTTGTTCGTATGTTAAATGTAACACCCTAAATTTTTTAACAATAAAAGTAGAGTAATATTAATGTGACATTCAATGTTATAGACAACTATTATAACACCTCAAAAATTGGGATAAATAGAAATTTTCATAAAACAGAAGAGTGATACAAATTATCCATAAGAGCCTCCCAAAAATGGGGAAAACATGTTCAACATCGAAAGGTCAAATTACAAATATAGGAGTTTAACGACAACCAACTAATCTAATTTCATTGCGGATAAAAGATTACAAAAAGGGGTGTCACCTCTAATTCAAGATGTTTTCCATAAAGTCGGTGTGTCACCAAAAGCAAGTCTCTCCCCCAAGCTCACACTAAAGGCCGCCTAGACCTTCTTAGCAACGACACCGCTAGAACCTGAGGCACACATTAAACACCAAACAAGTGTTAGGCCAAGAAGCCTAGTGAGTTGAACACATAATATATCATGCAATATCATACAACAATGGCTCATATAATTGAATGTTCTCAATTGGAATCAATGGGGGAGACCCAAAACACTAAATCAAGTTTCACCTCAAGAGAAGAAAATACCTTAGCGTTTACTCCCATGAGTAACACCACAAGGCCCGACAAATTGGGGACTACCTCCAAGGCATTACCCCAAAGGCGGAGATCTAGGCACATATCTCCAAGGTGGTGCCCAAGACTATATCCTCCTAGCGCCTACTTAACGATTCATCCAAAATATAAAACATCATTAAACAACTACTCCAAGTAGCACATGTATATAACAATATATAACATTCTCATAAGAGATGGCCCAACCATTCCATTAGACATGTACTTCCACATGGTAATCTCAAAACCATAAATACAAGTTCATTAAGCACATAAATTCCATTTATGTATTTCCAATGCATTTCCCATATATATATATATATATATATAAATGCATAAAACATGAGTAAGAGAATTAAATGTACTAATACATGTTGCACACTACATATTAAGACACAAATCTCATCATTAAGCCAAGTCTACGCTTATTAAGCCAACAGCCAAGTCATTAAGCTCAAAAGCCTAAAACATAGCATATTCTTCCAAAAATCTATATCTATATCTATATTAAAGGAAAACCCACAAATGATGATGTGGCACAATGATAGAGTAGTATTCTCCTAAAGGAATTTTCTCATTGTTTTGAATTTTTTAAAATACTAATAAGTTAATGACTTTTCTACCCTTAAATGAAAATTTTGTATTTCATCATAAGAAGGGTTATTTGGTAATTTTATTTCCAATTTAATTAACTTTAACCTCAAACCATCCAACTTCCTATTTGCATTCATTTTAATTAATTTATCTCTCTATCTATTGATATCTCAAAAGCTAATTAAGTAGGATGACAATAGACATGATTTTTTTTGGCTCCACAATAATAACAAAATTTTCCAAGTTAGATATGTCCTCATTTTTTTATGTATGAAATCATTTTTTCTCTTTACATAAGTACATTTATATGATTGTTAATTGTAATTTTTATATGTGCAACCTATTTCAGAATGTTTTAATAATTATGTTGCAAAACAAATATTATAAACTAAAAGGAAAAACTGGAAACACTAATTTGTGCATAACCCCAATAATTCACACGTATACAACCCCGATAAATGTATTGTCTTATATTAGATCTAATTAGTTGTCAATCATCAAATTGCATTTTATATTAACTTAGTATGGATCTTCTAACAATAAATTTTCGCTACCGTCCAACACAAATATATAAATTAATGCGAGAAGATATTAACATGACATAATGAAAACATAGTATGCTCAAATCATGATTGTAGTTGAGTTTGGGTTATCCCACGTTGATAAGAAAGAAAAAATATTAAAAAAAGTAGTTGTGTATACAAAAGGAGGGCGATGCTTTAAAAACGGTATCAATGTAAAAATGTAAAGAAAGACTATGAGATATTAAAATGTCACAATGAGAATCTAGCAATCTCAAATCATGAATTGTCGTTGAGTTTTGGGTTATCCAACATTGATAAGTACGATAAATATAAACATGTAAATGAATACTATAAAGTATTAACATGGCAAATGGGAATTTAGTATTCTCAAATTATGGTTGAATTTGGTTATCACATATTGATGAGAATGAGAAATATTAGAAAATATAGTTGAATATATAAAAGGAGGGAGATGGCTTGAATATAGATTTCAGTATAAATGTAGATAGAAATCATACGAAACTTTTCGTACTGGGTTAGCCACACACTTCACATATTTTAGTATTTCACATGACATCAACAAATGATACAAATATTGGAAAGAGATAGGTAGGTAAAGGAGGGGGAATGCCTTCAAAATTAAAAAAGGTTGGTTGGCTAAAAATGCGACACTTGCCATCAAAAATTGGGATTAAATGGTAATTTTGAAGCTATGTGATAAAATTATTTTATTAAAAAGTAACATCTTTCACTTTCCATTGATTAAATGTTCATTAGAATCAAATCAATACAATCATGAATATAAATATAAATACATAGAAATGAATGTGAAAGAAGTGTTGGCTATAAGATATCAAATGATACAATGAGATTTAGTATTTTCTCAAATAATAAATTGTAGTTGAGCTTTGTTTATGACACATTGACGATAAACTGAAATATTTTAAGAGATAATTGAGTATATGAAAGGAGGAGAGATGTATTTGAATATTAGAAGGGTATTAACCAATGTATAATGAGAATTTAGCATTCTCAGGTTTTGAGTTAATTTGTAGTATCATAATTCTTTTATATCTTACTTGACATGTGTTTTGATCATCGCGCAACGCACGATATCGAACACTAGTAATAAATAACAAGGTAATATAAGATCCATGCATTATATACATCCATAATACCCTTTTCTTCTTCATTAAGCTACAAAACTCCCACAATAAGGAGTTATGAGCTTAATAACACCCAATAGAGCTTTTTCCAAGAAAATGTTAGTGATAAAGATGGATAGTAGTAAAAGATATGTATTTAGAGTTAAAAAGGTGTTTAGGGACTCACAATCTAGGTTTTCAAGCAATCACCTAGAAAAGTGAATGAAACCCTAGAAGTTTGGAGATTAACACTTGAGGTTGTAGCTTGCAAGAAAGAATAAGTGCTCTTAAATACACCCTATATGTGTCTTGAAGTGGTATTAATGCATCCAAGGAAACCCTAGATCAATAAATGAAGAAAGAGACCAAGTAAAGAGGAAAATTGCCCCAAGAAGCTTCCCAAACGAACCCTAATCTGATTTTGGTGAAACGTGAGCTAAAAATCGGCTAAGGGGTGTTTTTATTCCCAAACGAACCCTAGGTACATTACCGGCGAGAGTGACAAGCGATTGTGCCCTATGGCATACTCGTGAGTCACAATCGCTTGGTATGTACCGAGCTATTCGTCCGACGATGACTATAACATGCGGTTATGCCGCGATGTCAACGTTGTCGGTCACTTTCGCCGGTGCACTGCCGAGTCTGAAATTCCCGTTTTGTCATTTCGTGAGGTCGAGGGGTTGACGTCTTCATGCAAGGTTCTTTCCCCCATACAGCATTCTTATTCCTTCCCATGCAAGCAAGGTAACCCAAGACAAAAATTATAAAACGAGATGCTTAGAAATTTAAGCTTACTTGAAAATTACAGGTGTTACAATCGTCCCCACCTTGAATAGGATATTGTCCTCAAAATCCCACTCTAGCTACAAAAGTGAGGGTATCACCGCTTCATATCTTCGGCCCGACAAATTGTTTCTCTCCCGCTTCAAGCCAACAAACTAGAGTTCTACACCTTCAATTGTATAAGACTTCAAACGAAGAGGCCTTAAGGCTAGAACGATAGCTATTGTTGTACGCGAATTCCACTAGCGATAGATGCATGTCCCAACTTCCCCCAAAGTCTATGACACATGATCTCAACATATCTTCAAGAGTTTGTATTGTCCTCTTGCTTTATCCATCCGTTTGAGGATGGTAAGCTGTGCTTAGCTTAACCTTTATTCCCAATTCTTTTTGAAAACTAGCCCAAACGTTAGAAGTGAATCGACTGTCTCGATTGGATACAATAGATAACGACACGCCAAGTCTTGACATGGTTTCACTGATGTAGAGACTAGCTAATTTCTCCGTTGGCAACATTTCCCTCATGGGCAGGAAATGCGCACTCTTGGTCAAACGGTCCACTATTACCCAAATTTTGTCGTGGCCCCCAAACGTCTTTGGTAACTTCGTTACAAAGTCCATCGTGACATTATCCCATTTCCATTCCGGAATCATCAAGGGTTGCAAACTCCCATACGACTTTTGATGTTCCGCCTTGACTAGAATGTGTTGGGTCATTGACCAGCATCTTCCTAAATCAAAACGTGGCGATGGCTGCTACGCTATATGGAAATAAGTTGCGACTTCTCCACAAGCAATTGCTTTTGGCGTAGTGGTAAGCGCTTAGATCCTAACAGAAGGTCCTTCTCTACAAGCAATTGCTTTTGGCTATATGGAAACACTTTTCCACGTACTTAGCGACATCAAGCTTCCCAAACGAACCCTAATATGATTTTGGTGAAACGTGAGCTAAAAATCGGCTAAGGGGTGTTTTTATACCCAAATACCACGCGGGTGACTATGCCCGGCGACTTTGTCGCTTTGGCATTATCGCCGGCACTACCGCAGAGCTCACCCCACTCTTGGTACATTACCGGCGAGAGTGAGAAGCGATAGTACTCTATGGCATACTCGCGAGTCACAATCGCTCGGTATGTACCGAGCCTCCTCCTTCGACGACGACTATGACATGCGGTTATGCCATGGTGTCAATGTCTCCGATCACTGTCGCCGGTGCACTGACGAGTCCCGAAATTCTCGTTTTGTCGTTTCGTGAGGTCGAGGAGTTGACGTCTTCATGCAAGGTTCATTCCCCCATACAACATTCTTACTCCTTCCCATGCAAGCAAGGTAATCCAAGACAAAAATTATACAATGAGATGTTTAGAAATTTGAGCTTACTTGAAAACTACGGGCGTTACAACTATAACCCACGATGGGTAAGTTTGTACAACAATTGTCAATCTAATAAATGAGACATAAAATAACAACCTAATTAATCTAGTTTCTAGATGACTATATTATTGTGGGTGTCACTATGTCTCCCCAAAAGTATTCTCTTCACAAAAAACATCCCAAAAGCCTACACCTTAGATGCTCCTAACGACATCGGTCGACATCTCATAACCTCCTAGATCCGCCACTAGTGGGACCTGTAAACCATATACACAATAACTAGTGTTATGCTAGAAGCCTAGTGAGATCATACACAAGTATAAATTCATAAAGACAACAATACTTGATTTAAGGTTACCCAATCCGCAATGATAGCGCATTACCATGAATCATAGTTTCACATTATGTTCCACACCTGAACATATACACAAACTACATCTTTTGATGACAGGAGAGACCCGTTTCCATCAAGGTGACAGGAAAGCGTTAATGTGGTCACCTATTAATGTTACCGGGATTACACCTTAGGTTCTTAGATTTAGTGCACATACCACTTTGCCATCACCTCAAGCCCTTTTGTTACCTTTAGTGTGTACTTCATAGAGTTACACCGCAAGGATTGTTGAACCATAGTGCCTACCTATTTCTAGACGAGTTTCACCTCAAGGATCCAATGGTCCTTTAGTGTCTACTCTCTAGAGTCCAAATATGGGCATTCTCATAAACAATATAGAACTCTCCCAAATCTCATGCATAAGGATTTGGGTTCAAAAACTCACATACTCATATCTAAATAGTTAGAACAAATCAAAATATCATAACATAAAGATATTCCATATACACATAGAATATACTAGATACTCAAGAGATCCCAAGTTAGCTAGCAAAAATAACTCATCACATTCACTCCAGATCTTTTAGTGTTCTTCCATGTATCAACACATAAATAATCCAAACAACAATCATGTTCAAGTTTTGAAACTATTTTAGGTCAAATGTTTACTAAAACTCATAATCACCATTGTAGGTTCAAAACCTCGAAATGTTATCACATTTGTGACATATTTAAGAAACAAACATACTTATAGAAAGTTTAGAACTCACATACTAAGTTTGTAAATTTCAAACCTAGAAATAGAGAAAGCCCTAGAAAGTGAGGAGGATGACTTGAAGCTTGAAAACACTTGAAGGATTGCTATTGAAGAAAACAGAACTCTAAGTGTTGAACACTAAATGCTTTGGTGGACTTGGATCTTGCAATAAATGAGAAAGGCTGGTGAGGAGTCAAAATTGCCCTTTAGGAAGATAGAAAACGAGTTTGCTTCTATTCCAAAACAATGAGCTCTACCCTCCAAGCAAAATTGATTTTTGGTTTAAAAGCTGTAGTGACAATGACAAACGAGAGTGCCCCTGGCATTCTCGAGAGACACTCTCGTCGAGGATGTACGGAGAGCGGGGTCTTCTTCGCTAGATTGACAAGCGAGAGTGACCCTGGCGTAATCGCCAGATAGGCACTCTTATAGAACATGTATAGTAGCTTGTTATTCATCAGTGACAATGCCCTTGCGACTATGACCACGACACGACATACTCGTCGGGCATAGTCGTTGGGTATGTCTTGAGCCCAAAAATCCCCTATTTCGACCCTACTCTCATTTGTCCGACGATTTAATTCGTAAACTCACATACACACACATATACATATATAAAACAAGGGGGTCACAATAAATAGTGTACTGTGAACTTGAATGTTGTTCATGTGTGAAATAAATTTGTACAATGCACTTGTTCCATTATGTTTAGCATGTGCATATGTGAACATTTTCATATGTTGCGTTGGTGCATTGGTGAACATATTAAACTGTAAACAGTTCACAGCTAATGCCATAATTGGACATGTTCATTGCCCGTTGTTCATAAGTGCACAACAATATGCAATAGTGTAAAATAAAGTTGTTATCTATGTTCAGTTTTGAACATATGTATCGGGTTTTGTGAATAGGTAAATCTTGTTATGTCAACTTGTTCCTAGGTGAAGTACTTACAAAATTGTGCCACTTTCATAATTAAAATACTCTCATACGATAAGAAGTATCAATGGTGAAACATATTCATAACAACCGCCGTTTGGTTAGCGTGAAATCAGGGGTTTCATTCAAATTCCTAATTTGATTCTTATGTTCATTTTTACCATAATAACCTCGTTCCCATATGAATGCACACGTTTCAGCGTGTTTGCTTCGCAAAGTCAATTCAGAATCAAACAATTAATCCCGACCGTTGATTGAAAGAATGGGTGGCTTAGATGGTTAACAGGGTTAACACTAAACCTTGGTTAACATAAAAAGGGGAATATATATATATTGTAAGATCCCACATTGGTTCAGGAGGTGAACAAAGGTTGCCTTATATGAGGGACTTAATACCTCCTCTATCAGACGCGTGTTAAAACCGTGAGTCCAGGTGTGTGGACAAAACGGACAATATCTGGTACGGTTGGTCTGGGATGTTACAAATGGTATCAGAGCCAGTTCCAGACTGGTGTGCCAGCGAGGACGTTGGGCTCCCAAGGGGGGTGGATTGTAAGATCCCACATTGGTTGGGGAGGGGAACAAAGGTTGCCTTATATGAGGGACTTGATACCTCCTTATCAAACGCGTGTTAAAACCGTTAGTCCAGGTGTGTGGACAAAGCGGACAATATCTGGTATGGTTGGTCTGGGATGTTACACACACACACACACACACACATATATATATATATATATATATATATATATATATATATATATATATATATATATATATATATATATATATATATATATATTTCAACTCATGTTTGAATCTTTTGATTTTTATGATGTTTTTGCAACCAATTAACAAGTCGTCAATCATTAGAGTAAAACAAGTAAATACAAGGCTCCTTCATGAATACGGTGATGATAAACAATGTAAGAATTAAAATGTAAAACCTTTTGCATGATTATATTGGTGATTGGTTCAACCCATTAAACGTGTTGGTTCCTGTTAGAGTTATATTTGTATATATGAATAGTACAAGGGCTAGTCTGTAATTACTGTAACTTAGGTTGTATAAATAGATCTCTTTCTTTCATAATTAGGTTAGACACTTCTTTTGTAACACTCTCTCATTATATGAAAACCGGCCGATTCAGCCATCTCAAGTGTGACTCTCAATCTATCAATCGACTCTCCAAAACTAACATGGTATCAGAGCTGTAGGTAAGTATCCCACAACACCTATATTTCAGATCTGCATTCCATTTCTATTTCTTTTATCTTGCTGCACTCTATTTTGATCCGAAAATCCTTTTTCTGTTGTTTATTGGACACAACTTCAAATATTAAAGTTGTCCAGAATATTGTCACGAACCTTCGTACCAATTTTCAGCCAAAACCGATCTATTTTGAAAACTCGGCTCAAGAACACCTTACGTCTCATAACTCTCGCAACCCACACACTCATAACCATCTTAACACTTTGTTGCGACTCTCAGACTCATAACTATCGCAACCATACCTTGCGACAAAGCCCTATTATCGCAATTGTCCATTGCGACAAGTTCTCTTATCGAAACCTTCACTTGCGACAAGCCTCTCTATCGCAACCTTCTATTCTTTGAACAGTGCCTTATCGCAATCCTCTATTGCGACAAGTGCTTCTATTGAAACCTTCACTTGCGACAAGTCCTGTAATCGCAACCTTCACTTTCGATAAGCTACGTTATCGCAACCTTCACTTGCGATAAGCTATGTTATCGCAACCTTCACTTGCGACAACCTACGTTATCGCAACCTTCATTTGCGACACTCCCTATTGCGACATCAGTTGATTGCGACAAAACCTTTAGTTGCGACACCAGTGTATTGCGATCTCAGTTGCTTGCGACAAGAACCTGTTTTTTCTATGTTCCGAAAAACAAGTCCAGTTCTCATTTTCATAAAATTATTTCCGAAACACTCAGTTCCATCACTCCCAACTTCGAAACTCCTCTTTACAATTTTCAAACTCCGAAACAGTATACTCCAGCACTCACATTTCGTTTTCAGTTCTCTAAAAATGGTTCTCAATAGCAAGTCTACATACAGTGAATGCACGTTCTGTCACTCTACTTCTCATCTTCTCCTCACCTGCCCAATTCGAAAATGTCGCTGGTGTGGGATCACACAGCCACGACACTATGGGTCTGACTGTCCAAAACATCCAAGGAACTCAGATAATCAACGGCACTCAGGTAATCTAATACAACCGCGCACTCAGTCATTTGCTGGATCAATCACTCAAGACTACCAAACTCCGGCAACTCGGGCACATCATAGCAACAACTCATTGCCTGACCTTATGGAACTCATGCGCCGCAACCAAGAACTTATAGAGCGACTCATGACGGGTTCTATGGGTATGAATTCTCAGGGCAATAGCTCAGCTTCAGGTACCCCTCGTCTATTTGACTCTGGATGTTGTAATCACATGACACCTAAGGCTGACGGGTTTATCTCCAAGCAAACCTCCAGAATGTTCTCATCAGTTCGTATAGTTGATGATACTCGCTTACCTGTATCTTTCAGTGGAACTGTATCTACTACCAATATTCAATTACCTGATGTGCTACATATTCCAAACTTATCTCTGAGTCTGATCTCTATCACTCAGCTTATGGAATTCGGCCTAATTGTTTTGTTTCATCCTTCTGGTTGTGTTGTGCAGGATCCAAAGACCAAGCAGATCCTTGGAGTAGGCCGTAAAGTTGGTCGGATGATTGAAGTGGTCTACCTCCGTCTCCCCTTACACTCTTCAAATCTTGTTGCTTCTGTTTCCAATACCCTTTCCTTTGAATTATGGCATAAACGTCTAGGACATTTATCTCTAGCTAGGATAAAACTGTTAGCTAGTTTAGGACTGTTAGGCAACACCTCCTCTGAAAATGTTTGTTGCCTATCCTGTCAACTTGGCAAACATCATGCCTTACCTTTTCAACCAAATGATTTCAAATTTGCTTCCCCTTTTGATCTCATTCACTCTGATGTTTGGGGACCAGCACCACATCCATCCATGGGTGGTTCTCGATACTTTGTTATCTTTATCGATGATCACACACGCTTCACATGGATATATCTCATGAAGCATCGATCCGAACTACCTCAAATATATATCACCTTCGCTCGTATGATTGTGACCCAGTTTTCCATGCCCATAAAGATTCTTCGAGCAGATAATGCTATGGAATACAAGGAATCTTCTCTTCTCTCTTTTCTTCAATCTCAGGGTACTCTTTCTCAGTACTCCTGTCCCAGCACCTCTCCGCAAAATGGACGTGCAGAACATAAACATCGTCACATCCTCGATACTGTCCGTACTCTATTAATCTCAGCCAACTGTCCAGGACATTTTTGGGGGGAAGCTGCCTTCACGGCTGTCTACACCATCAACCGACACCCGACCCCCATCCTAAATCAAAAGTCTCCTTATGAAGTGCTCCATGGGGTCTCACCATCAACCTCATGAACACACCAAACTCGAACCTCGTTCTCGGTTATGCTGCTTTCTTGGCTATGGTATTGAACACAAGGGTTATCGTTGTTGGGATCCAGTCTCTAAAAGACTACGTATATCCCGTCATGTCACATTCTAGGAACATCTTCCCTTCTCAACATTGTCCAAATTTCAAGACATACCCAATCCTTCCATTTCCTTCTTCACTGATAACTCTATCTCTTTGGACTCGCTCCAATTAGATCCCATACTCACCTCTCCATCTGATCCACCTACTTCCATCTCACCTACATTTGTGACCTCACCATCTGTTCCACCTCCTTCCATCTCACCTCCATCTGAGTCTTCTTCTGTGCCATCTGTTCCACCTTCTTCCGTCTCGTCTCAACCTGAGCCTTCATCTATGCCATCTATGCCATCTGATCATGATCACTCATCTGCACCACCTCCAATGACTACTTCTGAGCCATCTACTGAGTCTATGGATCCTAGCTCCTCTCAACCACAAGATAGAACACGACGCTCAGACCGGGTAAGACAAGTTCCTTCTCACATTCGTGATTATCATTGTTATGCTACATTGCTATCTAACCATGACTGAGGAACTCCAGGCTCTTGACAAAGCCAATACATGGGAGTTTGTACCTCTCCCATCGGGCAAGTCACCCATTGGTTACAAATGGGTCTTCAAAATCAAAAGGAAGTCTGATGGATCTATTGATCGTTACAAAGCACGTCTTGTGGCAAAAGGCTTCAATCAAGAATATGGCATTGACTACGAGGAAACGTTTGCTCCTGTGGCTCGGGTCACCTCGGTTCGTAGTCTTCTAGCCATAACTGCCACCAAGAGATGGCCACTCTATCTGTAACATCCCAAATTTTTCGTTGTATTGTTTTTGTGAATTACAAGTTAACTTGGGTTAAGATTGTAATTGTTTAAAAGACGTTGGTTGAAATAGATTCTTTCATTATGAGGGTTGTAGTGTCATTCTTTTAAAGTTTGAAGGTTTATTGTGACAACTAGTTGAAGTTGAGGGTTTAATTGGTAAAATGTAAAGTGACTCATGTTAATTAAGGAGGAGGTGTCAATCTCTTAGTCATTATAGACTAATTGGTTAAGTGTGAGTGTGTGATATTTGTGTGTGTTACGGTTTGAGAGAAAGAAAAGCCGAGAGAGAAAGGAATCGAGAAGAAGGAGAAGCAAAAAGGAAACAAAGATTTCAGTTGAGTTTTGGAGTAATTAAAGAAATCAAAAGGTAAACTATTCTTACTTTTATGTTCATAATTGTTAGATAAGTTTAGAAATGGGTTGTTATGAAATATAGATGTTTTGGGGAATTTGAATACATGAGTAGGTTTAGTTTATAACCTTAAACATATCTGTACTTTTTCGGAAACATTCTTAGCATAAAAGTACAAAAATGTGGGTTTAAGGATGAACGGTGTGGACTGAGACTTGGTTGAACATCATCGAAATCGCAACCTTGAGCTGCGACATTCATGATTGTCGCAATAGACCGTTGCAACTTGGGGTTGGAGTCGCAACAGTTGGTTGCGACTTGGCTTTGGAGTCGCAACAGTTGGTTGCGATTTGGAGTGGAATCGCAATGGTGGGTTGCGACTTAGGTTGGGATCGCAACAGTTGATTGCGATTTGGAATTGGAATCGCAATAGGTGGTTGCGACTTCAGTTCATTGCGACTTGAGGTGTAATTTTAAGAGATTAAGGATTTTTAGCTGTGAAGGGTTCTGTTTTATAAATTAATATCAGTATATATGTAAATTGGATATTACAGTAAACTGTGGTAGTGAAGAAAGGAGTCCCTACGAGTTTAAAATGGATTAAAGGAAGTGTGATTTCATATCAGGTGAGTTTATTCAACTCTCTTTAAAATTCAGTAATTAATATTGAATAAATGTTTTATATGTATGTCGGGATATGTTTATATGGACTTGATTAAGTCAGAGATAAGCCCAAGAGGGCGATTAAAAGTTGTGCTATGTTGATCCCCATGATAAAATTGCTAAGAATTGATAGCTATGAAGTTGATGAACTGGTACTTATTAATATTCTTATATGTAAAGTATGATTATCTGCTATATGCAATTTGTTACATGTTTATGAACTCTAAATACAATTTGAAGCCATGTTAAGATAAATTATTAAGGACCTATCTATGAGTCCGAAAATATAGATTACCATTTGAGATGATTAACTCCCGTGCTAGATTACAAAGAGGGGATAGTTAAGAGATTGGGTTGAGGAGCTAATAAAATTCTTTATTTTTGTATATATAGAATATGATTGAGAAATGATATATTGTATGCCGGACGCATATAGTAGTATCGATTATTATATTTATATATTATGTGCTTTTACTAAAAATAGGCATCCGGTCATCGGGGGCACCTGGGTACGGTATAATGGGAACCGATTACTTGCCATTGACCAAAAAGGGGTGTAATTTTTAGTAATTGGGTGTACCTTGAATCATTGGGTGTCCCGGTTGAGTATCGCGATATCATAATCCCATTGGGACCATTGATTTTGAGGTGGAATGTGGAATAGGCAGATTTTGATTTGTAATTCCCATTTCGATTTGGAAGATCGGAGATTTCCATTGTTTTAGGGAAGATCGGAGATTTCCCAGTGATGAGAGGAAGATTAGAGATAGGCATAAAGTGATTTGTAATCTCTACTTCCTGATTAAGAAATAGGCAGGTTTTTGACTTGTAATTTCTTGTGTGTGAATATCAATTGTGAATCTGGGATGATTCATAGTAAACTCCTAAATTGTTGTTACGATTAGATGAGTTAGTCGTAAGTATGGGAGTGGGGTAGATTCCCCGATTTGGAAATGAGTTATCGTACGGTAAGTTGGGCGAGAACAGGTTTGAGTTATCTGTTCATATTTTAATTATTAAATTTTATTTTGATTTGAGTATTCTCACTAGGCGAAAGCCTAATGTTTCAAGTTGAATCTTCTTACCAGGTACAAGCTCCGGGAAGTAAGCGGGAATGAGAGAAGAGAACTTTTGGAAAGATTCAGACTTAGAGATAACGGAGGATCTAGTTATTCTTTGATGCTTTGGGACGGATGTTTAGATAACTTGATTAATCTGATTTTTATGATATGATTAGATTAATAAGTTATTTAAGTAATGTCGTGTGTATATAGAAACCTTACATTTGATCCTCAGGTTATATAAGTTTAAAGTTTTTGATCATAACTTGTGGTAATTTTTAAGGTTTAAATTAACCCTGTTTTTAGGGTGTTTCAATATGGTATCAGAGCTTTAGTTTAAGCGAACTAGGTATGATTTTGAGATACCTAGACTTAAGCTGTGATGAATTAAGTTATGATCTGTGAGTTATGCGTAGAAGTACTAAGATTTGGGTAGTCTTAGAGTCGACAGAAACACGCGAAGTTAGTACTGTAACAATGGTAATGAGAATTCTCATGTATGATATGTTCGCAATTTCAATTAGCTACTGTTATTATGAATATATTACTACACAAGCATACTTGTTTCTAAATTGTTACAGTGACTGATTAGCGGTAAAGTATGTATTGTATGTTTAGTTGTATAAACCATTAACTGATGAGTATTCTTTTGGTGCTCATTCAGAAAAATGGTGAATACACCCCCGAGGTCTCCAAATTCTTCGATGAATAGGAATTGGTTAGACGATGCTGGAGAAAGACAAACTGGATTAGGCGGAGTTCCTGATACGCCAACAGATTTTCTTTCCTTAGGAGGAATGCGAAGTAGAGTACATCCAGGAGGTACCAGTAATGTTGATCAAACATCATCGGATTCAGGTATGGAAGGACGAATAATGGATAATGTGACTCGATTGATGAATGCTTCAATGGAGAGGCAAGCAGAATTGATGAATACTGTGATGGGGAGACAGGCAGAGATGTTTACGAAAATGTTTAATGATCGAAATGTGGAACCAAGACGAACAGTGGTTGATACTAATGTGATAAATCCGACTGTAAATCCAGGATCGGAGGCAGAAAAGAGGGTTGAAAGGAACTGCTCCTACAAAACGTTTCTAAGTTGTAAACCGCTAGAATTCAAAGGAGACGACAATCCAGTGGCTTGTATGAACTGGATAAGAGAGATCGAGCAAGATTTTCGAGCTTGTGAATGTTCTGATGAAAGATCTAAGGTTAGATTTGGGTCGCAAATGTTGCGCGGAAAAGCGTTGCAGTGGTGGAACGTGTTGTCATCAACTGTGACGGAAGCAGCTCTAAATTCCGTGACTTGGAATCAGTTTAAAGCAAAGATTTTAGAAGAATATTGTAATGAACATGAAATGGACCGAATTGATGAAGAATTCCGGAATATCAAGAAGGGTAATATGACGGTGAGAAAATATACCGAAGTCTTTATGGAAAAGCTGAATCTTGTGGGGCACATGGCTCCAACGGAGAAAGATAAGATTAAATATTACCTGAAAGGTTTACCGGCAGATATGATGACAAGGGTTCGCAGTTCGAAATCTGCCACTTTGAGGGAGACGATTGAAGAAACAAAGGTGATAGAAGAAATGTATGTGAAAGACAAGGAGGAGAAAGCGCAAGTTGGAGAAAAGAGAAAGTGGGAGGGTCGTTCAGAACCTTCTCAAAAATTAAGGTTATTCGGAAAGAACATTCGTAATGATTCCCGTAGGGAACCGAGTTGGTGTTCAAAATGCCAAAGTAAACATTTTGGCCAATGCCGAGTGGTCGGAAATCAGTGTTTCAAGTGTGGAAAGATGGGGCATATGGCAACAAATTGTACAATGCCGGGGTCAGTTTGTTTTGAATGCCAGCAACCGGGTCATTTTCAAAAAGATTGTCCGAAGTTGAAGAGAGGAGGAGATCAAGGAAGAAAGTTGGTTATTCCCAAGCCAACCGGTCGTGCATTCCAAATGACTGCTGATGAAGCGAAAGGATCAAAAGACGTGGTCTCGGGTACATTTCTTATAAACTCTACTCCTGCACGTGTGTTGTTTGATAGTGGCGCAAATTATTCTTTTGTATCCAAGTTGTTCCAGCATAAGCTAGCTATGCCTGTCACTACTTTAGGAGATGCCTTAGTAGTCGAAATAGCTAATGGAGTCTAGTCTTTGGTTAAAGAAAGCCTGATCGATTGTAAAATTATGATAGAGGGAACAAAATTTCCTATTAACTTGTTGTTAATGGAAATTGGGAGTTTTGATATTGTTGTAGGGATGGACTGGTTGAGCAACAACCAGGCAGAAATTATGTGTGCAAAGAAGCTGATCCGAATTCCAATGGGTGATAAAGACGATGTATTCGTATTTGGAGAGAAACAGGAAGGAGATGTTCCTTTGATTTCAGTGATGAAGGCACGTAAATGCTTATCGAAAGGGTGTTGGTCTTATTTAGCCTATGTCATTGATACAAAGTTAGAAAAGAAAAATGTTCAAGATATCAACGTGGTGCGTGAGTTTCCGGATGTATTTCCGGATGATCTTCCAGGTTTACCCGTTGAAAGACAGGTGGAGTTTCGTATCGACATTATTCCTGGATCGGCACCGATTGCACGAGCACCATATCGTTTAGCACCTGTCGAGATGAAAGAGATGATGACTCAACTCCAGGAGTTATTAGATAAGGGTTTTGTAAGACCAAGTTCTTCACCTTGGGGAGCTCCAGTTTTATTTGTTAAGAAAAAAGATGGTACCATGAGAATGTGTATTGATTACCGGGAGTTGAATAAGGTAACCATTAAGAATAAGTATCCGCTTCCGAGGATTGATGATTTATTTGATCAACTCCAAGGTGCGGGATGCTTTTCGAAGATAGATTTAAGATCAGGATATCATCAAGTACGAGTAAGAGATGAAGATGTTTCGAAAACAGCGTTTAGAACAAGATATGGGCATTATGAGTTCCTTGTAATGCCATTTGGGTTGACGAATGCTCCTGCAGTATTCATGGATTTGATGAACAGAGTGTGTCGACCATTTTTGGATAAGTTCGTCATTGTGTTTATCGATGACATACTTATCTATTCAAAGACTGAAGAAGATCATGAACGACATCTTCGTGAAGTCTTGGATGTTTTAAGAAGGGAGAAGCTATACGCAAAGTTTTCAAAGTGTGAATTTTGGCTGAAGGAGGTGTAGTTTCTAGGTCATGTGATTACTTCCGAGGGGATAAAAGTAGATCCATCAAAGATTGAAGCAATGACGAATTGGGAGACACCTAGAAGCGCATCTGAAATAACGAGTTTTTTGGGATTAGCAGGATACTATAGAAGGTTCATAAAGGATTTTTCGAAGATTGCGTCTGCTTTGACTTTATTAACTAAAAAGAATGAGAAGTTTATTTGGACGGAGAAACAGGAAACAACTTTCAGAACTTTACGTCAAAAATTGTGTGAAGCACCTATTCTTGCCTTACCAGAAGGAACAGAAGATTTTGTGGTTTATAGTGATGCTTCAAAGATGGGTTTAGGATGTGTACTGATGCAAAGGGGCAAAGTGATTGCCTATGCCTCAAGACAACTTAAAGAACATGAAAAGAATTATCCTACCCATGATTTAGAGTTAGCAGCGGTTGTGTTCGCTTTGAAGCTGTGGCGACATTATTTGTATGGAACGAAGTGTACTCTTTATACTGATCACAAGAGCTTACAACATGTTTTTGATCAGAAGGAGTTAAACATGAGACAGAGAAGATGGTTAGAATTACTTAAGGATTATGATTGCGAATTGCATTACCATCCTGGTAAACCAAATGTCGTAGCTGATGCCTTAAGTAGAAAAGAATATGGTGGATGTTTGAAATCAATAAATGCTAGAGTTGATGTGACATCAACTTTGATTGAGAAGATAAAAGAAGCACAAGTGGAGGCTTTGCGAGAGGAAAATCTGAAAGAAGAAGTGATGGGTAAGCAACATCTTCAGTTGACTGAGGATGGTCGTGGGATTAAGTTATTTCAAGGGAGAGTTTGGGTGCCTAAAACTGGAGGAAATAGAGAGTTGATTCTTGAAGACGCTCATAGATCTAAGTATTCCATTCACCCTGGGAGTACGAAGATGTATCGAGATCTGAAATTGCATTATTGGTGGCCGGCGATGAAAGTAGATGTGGCCCGAAAGGTGGAAATGTGTACAACATGTTCGTTGGTGAAAGCAGAACATCATAAACCTTACGGAAGTTTCCAATCCTTGGAAATTCCGGAATGGAAGTGGGAGAAGATTAGCATGGACTTTGTGACGAAGTTACCAAAGACGCAAAAAGGTAACGACACAATATGGGTAATCGTGGATAGATTAACTAAGAGTGCTCATTTTCTAGCAATGAAAGAGGCATCACCAATTGAGAAATTGGCAAAGCTGTATATTGATGAAGTGGTGTCAAGGCATGGTATACCGGTGTCGATAGTGTCAGATCGTGATAGTCGGTTTACCTCAAGATTTTGGCGATCACTGCAAGAAGAATTGGGTACTAAAGTTAATTTGAGTACTGCTTTTCATCCACAGACTGATGGGCAGAGTGAGCGGACCATTCAAACTTTGGAAGATATGCTCAGGTGTTGTGTTTTAGATTTTGGTGGTAACTGGGATACGCATCTACCATTAGTAGAATTTGCGTATAACAATAGTTATCATTCGAGTATCGGAAGAGCACCCTTCGAAGCATTGTATGGTCGAAAGTGTAGAACTCCGGTATGTTGGTTAGAAGCCGGAGAGAAACAATTTGCTGGTCCAGAATTGGTACAACAAACAGCGGATAAAGTGAAAGAAATTCGGCAGCATATGAAAGCAGCCCAAGATAGACAGAAAAGTTATGCTGACCCGAAACGGAGACCAAAGGAATTTCAAGTTGGGGAGCGCGTGATGCTCAAGGTATCCCCATGGAAAGGTGTGATAAGGTTTGGAAAGC
Organism: Saussurea involucrata; assembly: GCA_033807775.1. NCBI lineage: Eukaryota > Viridiplantae > Streptophyta > Magnoliopsida > Asterales > Asteraceae > Saussurea > Saussurea involucrata. The sequence continues at coordinate 155,413,990 of CM066322.1, read as the reverse complement.
GTGGGAAGTTGAGTCCTCGTTTTCTAGGACCTTTCACCATTATTGAGAGAATTGGATTACAAGCCTACAAGTTAGATCTTCCACCAGAGTTGGAAGGGGTTCATAATACTTTCCACGTATGTTATCTTCGGAAGTGTTTGGCTGAAGAGGAAGGTGTGATTCCACTCACCGATGTGAGAATAGATGAAAAGAGCCGCTGTGTAGAAGAACCAGAGGCAATTTTGGAAAGATCGGTTAGAAAGCTACGTAGTGGTAAAGAGATAGCTATGTTGAAAGTACAGTGGAAACACCATAGAGGTACTAATGTAACTTTAGAGTCAGAAGAGAGTATGAGGGATAGGTATCCTCATTTGTTTACCTGATTTTGATTTCGGGGACGAAATCATTTTTAAGTTGGGGAGTATTGTAACATCCCAAATTTTTCGTTGTATTGTTCTTGTGAATTACAAGTTAACTTGGGTTAAGATTGTTATTGTTTAAAAGACGTTGGTTGAAATAGATTCTTTCATTATGAGGGTTGTAGTGTCATTCTTTTAAAGTTTGAAGGTTTATTGTGACAACTAGTTGAAGTTGAGGGTTTAATTGGTAAAATGTAAAGTGACTCATGTTAATTAAGGAGGAGGTGTCAATCTCTTGTCATTATAGACTAATTGGTTAAGTGTGAGTGTGTGATATTTGTGTGTGTTACGGTTTGAGAGAAAGAAAAGCCGAGAGAGAGAAAGGAATCGAGAAGAAGGAGAAGCAAAAGGGAAACAAAGATTTCAGTTGAGTTTTGAAGTAATTAAAGAAATCAAAAGGTAAACTATTCTTACTTTTATGTTCATAATTGTTAGATAAGTTTAGAAATGGGTTGTTATGAAATATAGATGTTTTGGGGAATTTGAATACATGAGTAGGTTTAGTTTATAACCTTAAACATATCTGTACGTTTTCGGAAACATTCTTAGCATAAAAGTACAAAAATGTGGGTTTAAGGATGAACGGAGTGGACTGAGACTTGGTTGAACATCATCGAAATCGCAACCTTGAGCTGCGACATTCATGATTGTCGCAATAGACCGTTGCAACTTGGGGTTGGAGTCGCAATAGTTGGTTGCGACTTGGCTTTGGAGTCGCAACAGTTGGTTGCGATTTGGAGTGGAATCGCAATGGTGGGTTGCGACTTAGGTTGGGATCGCAACAGTTGATTGCGATTTGGAATTGGAATTGCAATAGGTGGTTGCGACTTCAGTTCATTGCGACTTGAGATGTAATTTTAAGAGATTAAGGATTTTTAGCTGTGAAGGGTTCTGTTTTATAAATTAATATCAGTATATATATAAATTGGATATTACAGTAAACTGTGGTAGTGAAGAAAGGAGTCCCTACGAGTTTAAAAAGGATTAAAGGAAGTGTGATTTCATATCAGGTGAGTTTATTCAACTCTCTTTAAAATTCAGTAATTAATATTGAATAAATGTTTTATATGTATGTCGGGATATGTTTATATGGACTTGATTAAGTCAGAGATAAGCCCAAGAGGGCGATTAAAAGTTGTGTTATGTTGATCCCCATGCTAAAATTGCTAAGAAGGGATAGCTATGAAGTTGATGAACTGGTACTTATTAATATTCTTATATGTAAAGTATGATTATCTGCTATATGCAATTTGTTACATGTTTATGAACTCTAAATACAATTTGAAGCCATGTTAAGATAAATTATTAAGGACCTATCTATGAGTCCGAAAATATAGATTAACATTTGAGATGATTAACTCCCGTGCTAGATTACAAAGAGGGGATAGTTAAGAGATTGGGTTGAGGAGCTAATAAAATTCTTTATTTTTGTATATATAGAATATGATTGAGAAATGATATATTGTATGCCGGACGCATATAGTAGTATCGATTATTATATTTATATATTATGTGCTTTTACTAAAAATAGGCATCCGGTCATCGGGGGCACCTGGGTACGGTATAATGGGAACCGATTACTTGCCATTGACCAAAAAGGGATGTAATTTTTAGTAATTGGGTGTACCTTGAATCATTGGGTGTCCTGGTTGAGTATCGCGATATCATAATCCCATTGGGACCATTGATTTTGAGGTGGAATGTGGAATAGGCAGATTTTGATTTGTAATTCCCATTTCGATTTGGAAGATCGGAGATTTCCATTGTTTTAGGGAAGATCGGAGATTTCCCAGTGATGAGAGGAAGATTAGAGATAGGCATAAAGTGATTTGTAATCTCTACTTCCTGATTAAGAAATAGGCAGGTTTTTTACTTGTAATTTCTTGTGTGTGAATATCAACTGTGAATCTGGGATGATTCATAGAAAACTCTTAAATTGTTGTTACGATTAGATGAGTTAGTCGTAAGTATGGGAGTGGGGTAGATTCCCCGATTTGGAAAGGAGTTATCGTACGGTAAGTTGGGCGAGAACAGGTTTGAGTTATCTGTTCATATTTTAATTATTAAATTTTATTTTGATTTGAGTATTCTCACTAGGCGAAAGCCTAATGTTTCAAGTTGAATCTTCTTACCAGGTACAAGCTCCGGGAAGTAAGCGGGAATGAGAGAAGAGAACTTTTGGAAAGATTCAGACTTAGAGATAACGGAGGATCTAGTTATTCTTTGATGCTTTGGGACGGATGTTTAGATAACTTGATTAATCTGATTTTTATTATATGATTAGATTAATAAGTTATTTAAGTAATGTCGTGTGTATATAGAAACCTTACATTTGATCCTCAGGTTATATAAGTTTGAAGTTTTTGATCATAACTTGTGGTAATTTTTAAGGTTTAAATTAACCATGTTTTTAGGGTGTTTCAATATGGTATCAGAGCTTTAGTTTAAGCGAACTAGGTATGATTTTGAGATACATAGACTTAAGCTGTGATGAATTAATTTATGATCCGTGAGTTATGGGTAGAAGTACTAAGATTTGGGTAGTCTTAGAGTCGACAGAAACACGCGAAGTTAGTACTGTAACAATGGTAATGAGAATTCTCATGAATGATATGTTCGCAATTTCAATTAGCTACTGTTATTATGAATATATTACTACACAAGCATACTTGTTTCTAAATTGTTACAGTGACTGATTAGCGGTAAAGTATGTATTGTATGTTTAGTTGTATAAACCATTAACTGATGAGTATTCTTTTGGTGCTCATTCAGAAAAATGGTGAATACACCCCCGAGATCTCCAAATTCTTCGATGAATAGGAATTGGTTAGACGATGCTGGAGAAAGACAAACTGGATTAGGCGGAGTTCCTGATACGCCAACAGATTTTCTTTCCTTAGGAGGAATGCGAAGTCGAGTACATCCAGGAGGTACCGGTAATGTTGATCAAACATCATCGGATTCAGGTATGGAAGGACGAATAATGGATAATGTGACTCGATTGATGAATGCTTCAATGGAGAGGCAAGCAGAATTGATGAATACTGTGATGGGGAGACAGGCAGAGATGTTTACGAAAATGTTTAATGATCGAAATGTGGAACCAAGACGAACAATGGTTGATACTAATGTGATAAATCCGACTGTAAATCCAGGATCGGAGGCAGAAAGGAGGGTTGAAAGGAACTGCTCCTACAAAACGTTTCTAAGTTGTAAACCGCCAGAATTCAAGGGAGACGACAATCCAGTGGCTTGTATGAACTGGATAAGAGAGATCGAGCAAGCTTTTCGAGCTTGTGAATGTTCTGATGAAAGATCTAAGGTTAGATTTGGGTCGCAAATGTTGTGCGGCAAAGCATTGCAGTGGTGGAACGTGTTGTCATCAACTGTGACGGAAGCAGCTCTAAATTCCGTGACTTGGAATCAGTTTAAAGCAAAGATTTTAGAAGAATATTGTAATGAACATGAAATGGACCGAATTGAAGAAGAATTCCGGAATATCAAGAAGGGTAATATGACGGTGAGAAAATATACCGAAGTCTTTATGGAAAAGCTGAATCTTGTGGGGCACGTGGCTCCAACGGAGAAAGATAAGATTAAATATTACCTGAAAGGTTTACTGGCAGATATGATGACAAGGGTTCGCAGTTCGAAATCTGCCACTTTGAGGGAGACGATTGAGGAAACAAAGGTGATAGAAGAAATGTATGTGAAAGACAAGGAGGAGAAAGCGCAAGTTGGAGAAAAGAGAAAGTGGGAGGGTCGTTCAGAACCTTCTCAAAAATTAAGGTTATTCGGAAAGAACATTCGTAATGATTCCCGTAGGGAACCGAGTTGGTGTTCAAAATGCCAAAGTAAACATTTTGGCCAATGCCGAGTGGTCGGAAATCAGAGTTTCAAGTGTGGAAAGATGGGGCATATGGCAACAAATTGTACAATGTCGGGGTCAGTTTGTTTTGAATGCCAGCAACCGGGTCATTTTCGAAAAGATTGTCCGAAGTTGAAGAGAGGAGGAGATCAGGGAAGAAAGTTGGTTATTCCCAAACCAACCGGTCGTGCATTCCAAATGACTGCTGATGAAGCGAAAGGATCAAAAGACGTGGTCTCGGGTACATTTCTTATAAACTCTACTCCTGCACGTGTGTTGTTTGATATTGGCGCAAATTATTCTTTTGTATCCAAGTTGTTCCAGCATAAGCTAGCTATGCCTGTCACTACTTTAGGAGATGCCTTAGTAGTCGAAATAGCTAATGGAGTCCAGTCTTTGGTTAAAGAAAGCCTGATCGATTGTAAAATTATGATAGAGGGAACATAATTTTCTATTAACTTGTTGTTAATGGAAATTGGGAGTTTTGATATTGTTGTAGGGATGGACTGGTTGAGCAACAACCAGGCAGAAATTATGTGTGCAAAGAAGCTGATCCGAATTCCAATGGGTGATAAAGACGATGTATTCGTATTTGGAGAGAAACAGGAAGGAGATGTTCCTTTGATTTCAGTGATGAAGGCACGTAAATGCTTATCGAAAGGGTGTTGGTCTTATTTAGCCTATGTCATTGATACAAAGTTAGAAAAGAAAAATGTTCAAGATATCAACGTGGTGCGTGAGTTTCCGGATGATCTTCCAGGTTTACCCGTTGAAAGACAGGTGGAGTTTCGTATCGACATTATTCCTGGATCGGCACCGATTGCACGAGCACCATATCGTTTAGCACCTGTCGAGATGAAAGAGATGATGACTCAACTCCGGGAGTTATTAGATAAGGGTTTTGTAAGACCAAGTTCTTCACCTTGGGGAGCTCCACTTAGAGATAACGGAGGATCTAGTTATTCTTTGATGCTTTGGGACGGATGTTTAGATAACTTGATTAATCTGATTTTTATGATATGATTAGATTAATAAGTTATTTAAGTAATGTCGTGTGTATATAGAAACCTTACATTTGATCCTCAGGTTATATAAGTTTGAAGTTTTTGATCATAACTTGTGGTAATTTTTAAGGTTTAAATTAACCCTGTTTTTAGGGTGTTTCACTATCAGATGGATGTCAAGAATGCCTTTCTCAATGGCGATCTCGAAGAGGAAGTCTACATGAGACTCCCTCCAGGTGTGACCTCCCATCAGGGTCATGTTTGTCGACTTCAAAAAGCCCTCTATGTCCTCAAATAAGCTCCTCGTGCTTGGTTTGAAAAATTTAGCAATACCGTCATCTCATTGGGGTTTTCTCCGAGTAATTATGATTCTGGCTTGTTTACTCTGACCACTACTGCAGGTACTATCTTACTCCTATTGTATGTTGATGATTTGATCATTACCGGCAGTGACTCTACAAGTATCATCCATCTCAAACAGTCTCTTAGCTCATGTTTTGAGATGAAAGATCTTGGTAAGCTACACTACTTCCTTGGCCTTGAAGTTCTGTCAGACTCTTCCGGCATCTATCTCTGTCAAGCGAAGTACATTTCAGATCTGTTGTCCAAAGCTGGGATCACGGACAACAAAGTTGCATCTACACCCATTGAGCAAAACTTGCACCTTGTTCCCAATGTCGGAACCCCGCTGCGAGACCCTACACGGTACCGTCAACTAGTTGGTTCTCTGGTCTATCTGACTGTTACTCGCCCGGATCTTGCATATGCAGTTCATATAGTCAGCCAATTCATGGCTGCTCCATGCTCCGATCACTATGTCGCTGTTCTTCGTATCCTTCGCTACCTTAAAGGGACAATGTTTCATGGACTTCACTTCTCGTCCACATCGTCCTTAACTCTTCGTGCCTTTTCCGATGCTGACTGGGATGGAGACATAACCGATCGTTGCTCTACCACCGGATATTGTTTTTTCCTTGGAGACTCTCTGATTTCCTGGCGCAGCAAGAAACAATCTCTGACAGCTCGATCTAGTACTGAAGCTGAATATCGAGCCTTGGCTGACACTACACAAGAACTTGTATGGCTACGCTGGTTACTATCTGATATGGGTGCTCATCAAATTTCCCCAACACCATTGTGGTGTGATAATAACAGTGCTATTCAGATTGCTCACAATGATGTCTTTCATGAGCGCACAAAGCACATCGAGATTGACTGTCATTTCACCCGACAACATGTTCTTCGCAAGACCGTTCGACTTCTTCCAATTTCAACCATTGATCAGACAGCAGATATCTTCACCAAAGCACATCTTCTGGGGAGTTTTCGGGCTCTTGTTTCCAAACTCAAATTGGCTCATTCTTCCCCCACTTGAGTTTGAGGGGGGTGTTAGAGTTATATTTGTATATATGAATAGTACAAGGGCTAGTCTGTAATTACTGTAACTTAGGTTGTATAAATAGATCTCTTTCTTTCATAATTAGGTTAGACAATTCTTTTGTAACACTCTCTATTTATATGAAAACCGGCCGATTCAGCCATCTCAAGTGTGTCTCTCAATCTATCAATCGACTCAACCAATTAACAAGTCGTCCATCATTAGAGTAAAACAAGTAAATACAAGGCTCCTTCATGAATACGGTGATGATAAACAATGTAAGAATTAATATGTAAAACCTTTTGCATGATTATATTGGTGATTGGTTTAACCCATTAAGCGTGTTGGTTCTGATGGTTAAATAATAAATCAATAACACAGTAGAGGTGAATACTTAGATTGTTTTCAAAGTTTTAATAAAATTATGATATTTAAAAAAACCAAGGATTCTTGTAGAAATAAACTAAGGATCCACTTGTGATCAACCACCTATAACAATCTCTCTCAAATTGACAAATGTATTCTCTTGATCTTTTAATACAATGTACTCAATCAACTTAATACAAGTATTCAATTAAGACACTGAAGTTCCAAATGAGACAACATGTGATTAGCTAATGAACTACTGAGCTTGAAAATAGCAGGGTATTCTCTTTGAGCTCATTTTTCTGCGTATTAAACTTCAAGTCTGCATGAAGGCAAATGAAGAAAAAGATGTCTTTTAATATATATCTTTACCATGTTCATCTGGCTACATGCTACATATCTCCTCTGTTGTAGTAACCACACCCATGATACGTTTAATGTTAAGTATGCTGCAGTTAATGCATACCACGCCACATTAAATGCTAAACATGCTTGTTATGCTTACCACGTAGCATGTTTGTCAGTGTACCTTCCTCCTTATTGTCTCTGAGAGAGGCAATTTTCATCAGGTGGATAATCTTCAAATGATGATCCTTGGAATTTTCAGCTTATTCGCTCAACTCAAGCTAGGTGTTTGGTATTGGCTTAACTTAAAACCCCATGACTTATTCGCTCATATTTCAAGGGCACCCTTTATAGAGACAGACATTACTTTTCCTTCAATACCCCTCCAACTAAAGACTCCCTCGGCCCAAGAAAAACTAAACGGTCGACTTCCCTACTATACGCTCCTTCCCTTCTTGAAACCCTACCATTTTCACCAAAACCCATCTTCTTCCTCTGCCATTTACAGCTGTCGTCGACGGTTTGGAGTTGACTGGCCAGCGATTTGGAGCTTCTTCTTCTATGAAAAGTCAGCTTCTTCCTCTCCCATCGTGAGGTATCTACATCGTGAAACTTCTATCCATTTTTGTCGAAACTTGTAGGTTTTTGGGAGATTTAAGCATTTTGAGAGTATGGTGGGGGAGTAAAGAAGGGTTGAAAAATGGGTGAAAAACTTGTAGGTGAGCATAAAAGAGTTTAGACGATGCACATGGGTTTTGATGATTAATGTGGATAATGATTTGTGAAGTGCATTTTTATTGTCCAAATAACTACTAATATTAATAATTAAAGTAATTTTTATTTTTTTTGCAGTTTTTGCTCACTAAAATTATGTTTTTTATTTTCGTCTTTGGTTTCGAACCAAAATAATAGATCTACAATGTAAAATGCACAACGAGGGTAAAATAGTTATTTCTGACGTTCAGATCGTTTGTTCAGCACAACAAACAAACAACAAGATATCAAAATCCAGGAAGACATCCATATCCATACAGAACTTAATGAAAAACCAACCAAACAACCCCTAGGTGAGCTTAGGTTGATCAAGTGTTAGTGTAATACCCCGGGTAAGTTCGTTAGTTAAAAATCCCTTTTCGTTAAATAAAGTTAACTTTAAAGTTGGATTTTAGGGTAAGATTGGGTTAAATTACAAGTTAAGGGTGTTTGGGTCATTGTTGAATAGGCTAAGGTCTAGAATGAAAATATGGGTTTGATATTTATACCTTTTAGTTTCAGATATTTTAAATAAAAAATACATAAAATATCAGGATTTAGTGTGTGTGTGTGTGTGTGTGTTTTGGAGATAAGAAGAAGAAGAAGAAAGAGTCATGTGGTTAAGGCATCATTTGGATTCATTGGAAGTGTTTTGAGGTATGTTTCCTTTACAATTTATGTTTCTAATTGCTAGTAGATAGATCCTATCGGAGTAGAATCACCGATTTCATGCCTGAGGTTAATTCAGTCGATTTCTGGGTGAAATTTAGGTAAACCGACAGTGGTTTCCGGATAGATTGAATGTGTCCGGGTAGTTTCGTTGGTAGTGTCCGGTAGTTTTGATTGCTGGTGTCTGGACGATTCATCTACCCGGTAAGTACCCCTTTTCTTTAAGTTTCCGGATGATATAAGATACCGGATGGTATCCGGGTTACTTTGGTTTCCGGGTGTCGTCCGAATTGTTTATGCCGTCCGGAAAGGTTATGCTGTCCGGAAAGATCTGCTGTCCGGATTGTTTTGTGTTGTCCGGATAGTTTGGCTGTTTGGTCACTTTTGAGGATAAAAGTCAGATAGATTTATTTAAGAGCTCGTAGTCTGCTAGTAAGTCTTATAAATGAGTTGGTAAGGAGATATTTGTATGTAAATGGTTTCAAATTCTGAGAATTTTGGGTAAAGGATCGGATAGCTCGGAGAAAGGCTTGGAAGCGTATTTTTAAACAATCAAGGTGAGTTTTACTTTAAAACGTTTTCAAACTGGAATACATACATGTGTGGATTGGGAATGTGATAGATGGTGTGATTATGTGTTCATGTTTGAAATATAATATATTGAGATATTGTATTTACCTAAACATTATACTATACAAGAATACGACTGGCCGGGCTTAGGACCGTTGTGTTGGCTGTAATATTCGTACAGTGTTGTTGGTTGTAATTGTCGTACGGTGAAGTTAATTTATTAGTTGGCTTGCTACCAACTAATTTGGCCATGTGAAGGATGTGAAGGATGAGTGGTACACGATGCACGAGTCTTATTTGGTATTTAGTTATGTGTGATATATGTGTGTTTATATAAAGGATTTTATATAAATTGGTTTTATAACGATTTCGAAATAACAGGGATTTTCTCACTAGATCTCTAGGTCTAACCCTCATTTTTGTTTTCAAAAATATGTATTCCAGGTCGAAGATCTTTTCTTAGCAAAGGGAAGGATAAAGTGTAGGACGCGGTTGATAGCTGACGAAGATTAGGAAATATTTATATTTTGTATTGTATAGTTTTGAGACTATGGGACCGTATGTGAATTATTATGTATCTTTTGTTAACAATGTAACAATGTTATGTAATATATGTTATTTGTTGTATGTTTGGGAAATCGGGTCGTTACAGATGGTATCAGAGCCCTAGTTTAAGGGATTTAGGTATTAGTATCCGTACCTAGACTTAAACTGCATGTGAAGTAGGATGTCCCTAATAATTTTAGAACCTTGGGATGATTAACTATAAAAGGTAGAAGGAACATCATGTAAGGTAATTTCAGATTACACCTGGCCAGTGTAATTATGATCTTACAGGTACATGTTTGAACTGGAATACCTTGTTATATGGGGTATGTGCTTATGTGTATGTTAACCTTGTTTGAATCTACAGAATGGCAAGCAGTACTAGACAAACTAATCGGGGAGGAGGAAATCCTAATAGAACAAATCCAACAGTTGGGACAAGGGGACGAGGGGGAGAAAGAGGTAGGGGCAGAACTGGAGGCAGAGTTCAGGGGCGAGGTACGGAGTTTGTTACAAGAAACGATTTGACGACGGAAATGGGAAGACTTCAAGCCAATATACAAGCTTTGTTCGATAGAACTCGTCACACAGAAACTGGAATACCAGATCCTAGTCTAGAAGATGAGATGCCCATTACACATACTGTCATACCGGTGCCAAGGAAGTGTGACTATAAAATGTTTTTAAATTGCAAACCCCCGACATATTCAGGAGAAAGAGATCCAGTGAAGGCCATGAGGTGGCTGAAAGAGATAGAAGCTGTCTTCAGGACCAGCAAGTGTGCAGAAGAAGATACAGTACTATACGGAACAACGATGTTGAAGGCAGATGCTCTATTTTGGTGGGAAGCTCTTATTACATCAAGAGGGTCGGACGTGTATTCTACTTTTACTTGGGAAGAATTCACCATATCTTTCAAAAGACAGTTTTGTCCTCAAGCAGCAGTTAGACAACTGGAAGAGGAGTTCATGAACCTATATCAGAGAAGTTTATCGGTTAGGGATTACACTGCTCGTTTTCTGGAGAAGTCTCGCTTCGTGGAGTACTATGTTGCCACGGAGGCGCTGAAGATGGAAAGGTTTATTTTCGGGTTAAATTCAGAAATTAGAAAGCTAGTGATTGCAAAAGGACCTGATACCGTCTCAGTCGCAGTAGATGCAGCGGAAAATGTGGAACGGGATAATAGGAGAGACGCTGGTGATAGAAGTTTTGGAAAAAGGAAATTGGAGGAAATGACGTACGATTTGGAGGAATATGAATCCCCGAGGCTTGATAGTTATCTACCTTTCAGACCAGTTGAAAGACCATGTCCAAAATGCAATCGTGTTCACCAAGGAAACTGTTATGTGGAGTCCCGGAGATGTTACAAGTGCGGGAAGACTGGTCACATTGCTAAAGACTGTCACGTAACTCGATTCTGTTTCGTTTGCAATTTCCCTGATCATATTCAGTCAGACTGTCCACGATGGAAAGTACATCAGGGTAGTATGACGGTGAGACCAACCGGTGTTAGGTCGGGAGAGGTACAAGGGTCTGAGGTACCGAAAGAAAAAGGTCGTGTCTTCCAAATGACAACACAAGAAGAGGAGGAAATTCCTGATGAGGTTACAGGTACATTTCTAATAAACTCTATACGTGCTAAGGTGTTATCTGTCTTCGGTGCAAAATGATTATTGGTATTTCCGTGCTTTTGTTGCTTATCTGTGTTAGAGATATAGGTGGGTATGGGGTGTCTATTCAGTTAGTTTCTATGGTTTTGATTGAGTTCGAAGTAGTAGTGATAAGTATTCATACCTTTTCGCTTAACCGAATTCCGGGACAGAATTCTTTTAAGGGGGAGATAATGTAATACCCCGGGTAAGTTCGTTAGTTAAAAATCCCTTTTCGTTAAATAAAGTTAACTTTAAAGTTGGATTTTAGGGTAAGATTGGGTTAAATTATAAGTTAAGGGTGTTTGGGTCATTGTTGAATAGGCTAAGGTCTAGAATGAAAATATGGGTTTGATATTTATACCTTTTAGTTTCAGATATTTTAAATAAAAAACACATAAAATATCAGAATTTAGTGTGTGTGTGTGTGTTTTGGAGATAAGAAGAAGAAGAAGAAAGAGTCTTGTGGTTAAGGCATCATTTGGATTCATTGGAAGTGTTTTGAGGTATGTTTCCTTTACAATTTATGTTTCTAATTGCTAGTAAATAGTTCCTATCGGAGTAGAATCACTGATTTCATGCCTGAGGTTAATTCAGTCGATTTCTGGGTGAAATTTAGGTAAACCGACAGTGGTTTCCGGATAGATTGAATGTGTCCGGGTAGTTTCGTTGGTAGTGTCCGGTAGTTTTGATTGCTGGTGTCCGGATGATTCATCTACCCGGTAAGTACCCCTTTTCTCTAAGTTTCCAGATGATATAAGATACCGGATGGTATCCGGGTTACTTTGGTTTCCGGGTGTCGTCCGGATTGTTTATGCCGTTCAGAAAGGTTATGCTGTCCAGAAAGATCTACTGTCCGGATTCTTTTGTGTTTTCCGGATAGTTTGGCTGTTTGGTCACTTTTGAGGATAAAAGTCAGATAGATTTATTTAAGAGCTCGTAGTCTGCTAGTAAGTCTTATACATGAGTTGGTAAGGAGATATTTGTATGTAAATGGTTTCAGATTCTGAGAATTTTGGGTGAAGGATCATCGGAGAAAGGCTTGGAAGCGTATTTTTAAGCAATCAATGTGAGTTTTACTTTAAAACGTTTTCATACTGGAATACATACATGTGTGGATTGGGAATGTGATAGATGGTGTGATTATGTGTTTATGTTTGAAATATAATATATTGAGATATTGTATTTACCTAAACATTGTACTATACAAGAATACGACTGGCCGGGCTTAGGACCGGTGTGTTGGCTGTAATATTCGTACAGTGTTGTTGGCTGTAATTGTCGTACAGTGAAGTTAATTTATTAGTTGGATTGCTACCAACTAATTTGGCCATGTGAAGGATGAGTGGTACACGATGCACGAGTCTTATTTGGTATTTAGTTATGTGTGATATATGTGTGTTTATATAAAGGATTTTATATAAATTGGTTTTATAACAATTTCGAAATAACAGGGATTTTCTCACTAGACCTCTAGGTCTAACCCTCATTTTTGTTTTCAAAAATATGTATTCCAGGTCGAGGATCTTTTCTTAGCAAAGGGAAGGATAAAGTGTAGGACGCGGTTGATAGCTGACGAAGATTAGGAAATATTTATATTTTGTATTGTATAGTTTTGAGACTATGGGACCGTATGTGAATTATTATGTATCTTTTGTTATGAATGTAACGATGTTATGTAATATATGTTATTTGTTGTATGTTTGGGAAACCGGGTCGTTACAGATGGTATCAGAGCCCTAGTTTAAGGGATTTAGGTAATAGTATCCGTACATAGACTTAAACTGCATGTGAAGTAGGATGTCCCTAATAATTTTAGAACCTTGAGATGATTAAGTATAAAAGGTAGAAGGAACATCATGTAAGGTAATTTCAGATTACACCTGGCCAGTGTAATTATGATCTTATAGGTACATGTTTGAACTGGAATACCTTGTTATATGGGGTATGTGCTTATGTGTATGTTAACCTTGTTTGAATCTACAGAATGGCAAGCGGTACTAGACAAACGAATCGGGGAGGAGGAAATCCTAATAGAACAAATCCAACAGTTGGGACAAAGGAACGAGGGGGAGAAAGATGTAGGGGCAGAACTGGAGGCAGAGTTCAGGGGCGAGGTACGGAGTTTGTTACAAGAAACGATTTGACGGCGGAAATGGAAAGACTTCAAGCCAATATACAAGATATGTTCGATTGAACTCGTCACACAGAAACTGGAATACCAGATCCTAGTCTGGAAGATGAGATGCCCATTACACATACTGTCATACCGGTGCCAAGGAAGTGTGACTATAAAATGTTTTTAAATTGCAAACCCCCGACATATTCAGGAGAAAGAGATCCAGTGAAGGCAATGAGGTGGCTGAAAGAGATAGAAGCTGTCTTCAGGACCAGCAAGTGTGCAGAAGAAGATACAGTACTATACGGAACAGCGATGTTGAAGGCAGATGCTCTATTTTGGTGGGAAGCTCTTATTACATCAAGAGGGTTGGACGTGTATTCTACTTTTACTGGGGAAGAATTCACCATATCTTTCAAAAGACAGTTTTGTCCTCAAGCAGCAGTTAGACAACTGGAAGAGGAGTTCATGAACCTACATCAGAGAAGTTTATCGGTTAGGGATTACACAGCTCGTTTTCTGGAGAAGTCTCGCTTCGCGGAGTACTATGTTGCCACGGAGGCGCTGAAGATGGAAAGGTTTATTTTCGGGTTAAATTCAGAAATTAGAAAGCCAGTGATTGCAAAAGGACCCGATACCTTCTCAGCCGCAGTAGATGCAGCGGAAAATGTGGAACGGGATAATAGGAGAGACGCTGGTGATAGAAGTTTTGGAAAAAGGAAATTGGAGGAAATGGCGTGCGATTTGGAGGAATATGAATCCCCGAGGCTTGATAGTTATCTACCTTTCAGACCAGTTGAAAGACCATGTCCAAAATGCAATCGTGTTCACCAAGGAAACTGTTATGTGGAGTCCCGAAGATGTTACAAGTGCGGGAAGACTGGTCACATTGCTAAAGACTGTCACGTAACTCGATTCTGTTTCGTTTGCAATTCCCCTGATTATATTCAGTCAGACTGTCCACGGTGGAAAGTACAGCAGGGTAGTATGACGGTGAGACTAACCGGTGTTAGGTCGGGAGAGGTACAAGGGTCTGAGGTACCGAAAGCAAAAGGTCGTGTCTTCCAAATGACAACACAAGAAGAGGAGGAAATTCCTGATGAGGTTACAGGTACATTTCTAATAAACTCTATACGTGCTAAGGTGTTATCTGACTTCGGTGCAAAATGATTATTGGTATTTCCGTGCTTTTGTTGCTTATCTGTGTTAGAGATATAGGTGGGTATGGGGTGTCTATTCAGTTAGTTTCTATGGTTTTGATTGAGTTCGAAGTAGTAGTGATAAGTATTCATACCTTTTCGCTTAACCGAATTCCGGGACGGAATTCTTTTAAGGGGGAGATAATGTAATACCCCGGGTAAGTTCGTTAGTTAAAAATCCCTTTTCGTTAAATAAAGTTAACTTTAAAGTTGGATTTTAGGGTAAAATTTGGTTAAATTATAAGTTAAGGGTGTTTGGGTTATTGTTGAATAGGCTAAGGTCTAGAATGAAAATATGGGTTTGATATTTATACCTTTTAGTTTCAGATATTTTAAATAAAAAACACAGAAAATATCAGGATTTAGTGTGTGTGTGTGTGTTTTGGAGATAAGAAGAAGAAGAAGAAAGATTCTTGTGGTTAAGGCATCATTTGGATTCATTGGAAGTGTTTTGAGGTATGTTTCCTTTACAATTTATGTTTCTAATTGCTAGTAAATAGTTCCTCTCGGAGTAGAATCATTGATTTCATGCCTGAGGTTAATTTAGTCGATTTCTGGGTGAAATTTAGGTAAACCGACAGTGGTTTCCGGATAGATTGAATGTGTCCGGGTAGTTTCGTTGGTAGTGTCCGATAGTTTTGATTGCTGGTGTCCGGACGTTTCATCTACCCGGTAAGTACCCCTTTTCTTTAAGTTTCTGGATGATATAAGATATCGGATGGTATCCGGGT
The DNA here is from genome assembly GCA_033807775.1 of Saussurea involucrata. NCBI lineage: Eukaryota > Viridiplantae > Streptophyta > Magnoliopsida > Asterales > Asteraceae > Saussurea > Saussurea involucrata. The sequence goes on along the minus strand of CM066322.1, from coordinate 155,398,395 downwards.
TACTTTGGTTTCCGGGTGTCGTCCGGATTGTTTATGCCATCCGGAAAGGTTATGCTGTCCGGAAAGATCTGATGTCCAGATTGTTTTGTGTTGTCCGGATAGTTTGGCTGTTTGGTCACTTTTGAGGATAAAAGTCAGATAGATTTATTTAAGAGCTCGTAGTCTGCTAGTAAGTCTTATACATGAGTTGGTAAGGAGATATTTGTATGTAAATGGTTTCAGATTCTGAGAATTTTGGGTAAAGGATCGGATAGCTCGGAGAAAGGCTTGGAAGCGTATTTTTAAGCAATCAACGTGTGTTTTACTTTAAAACGTTTTCAAACTGGAATACATACATGTGTGGATTGGGAATGTGATAGATGGTGTGATTATGTGTTTATGTTTGAAATATTATATATTGAGATATTGTATTTACCTAAACATTATACTATACAAGAATACGACTGGCCGGGCTTAGGACCGGTGTGTTGGCTGTAATATTCGTACAGTGTTGTTGGCTGTAATTGTCGTACAGTGAAGTTAATTTATTAGTTGGCTTGCTACCAACTAATTTGGCCATGTGAAGGATGAGTGGTACACGATGCACGAGTCTTATTTGGTATTTAGTTATGTGTGATATTTGTTTGTTTATATAAAGGATTTTATATAAATTGGTTTTATAACGATTTCGAAATAACAGGGATTTTCTCACTAGACCTCTAGGTCTAACCCTCATTTTTGTTTTCAAAAATATGTATTCTAGGTCGAGGATCTTTTCTTAGCAAAGGGAAGGATAAAGTGTAGGACGCGGTTGATAGCTAACGAAGATTAGGAAATATTTATATTTTGTATTGTATAGTTTTGAGACTATGGGACCGTATGTGAATTATTATGTATCTTTTGTTATGAATGTCACGATGTTATGTAATATATGTTATTTGTTGTATGTTTGGCAAACCGGGTCATTACAGATGGTATCAGAGCCCTAGTTTAAGGGATTTAGGTATTAGTATCCGTACCTAGACTTAAACTGCATGTGAAGTAGGATGTCCCTAATAATTTTAGAACCTTTGGATGATTAAGTATAAAAGGTAGAAGGAACATCATGTAAGGTAATTTCAGATTACACCTGGCCAGTGTAATTATGATCTTACAGGTACATGTTTGAACTGGAATACCTTGTTATATGGGGTATGTGCTTATGTGTATGTTAACCTTGTTTGAATCTACAGAATGGCAAGCGGTACTAGACAAACGAATCGGGGAGGAGGAAATCCTAATAGAACAAATCCAACAGTTGGGACAAGGGGACGAGGGGGGAAAGAGGTAGGGGCAGAACTGGAGGCAGAGTTCAGGGGCGAGGTACGGAGTTTGTTACAAGAAACGATTTGACGGTGGAAATGGGAAGACTTCAAGCCAATATACAAGCTATGTTCGATAGAACTCGTCACACAGAAACTGGAATACCAGATCCTAGTCTGGAAGATGAGATGCCCATTACACATACTGTCATACCGGTGCCAAGGAAGTGTGACAATAAAATATTTTTAAATTGCAAACCCCCGACATATTCAGGAGAAAGAGATCCAATGAAGGCCATGAGGTGGCTGAAAGAGATAGAAGTTGTCTTCAGGACCAGCAAGTGTGAAGAAGAAGATACAGTACTATACGGAACAGCGATGTTGAAGGCAGATGCTCTATTTTGGTGGGAAGCTCTTATTACGTCAAGAGGGTCGGACGTGTATTCTACTTTTACTTGGGAAGAATTCACCATATCTTTCAAAAGACAGTTTTGTCCTCAAGCAGCAGTTAGACAACTGGAAGAGGAGTTCATGAACCTACATCAGAGAAGTTTATCGGTTAGGGATTACACTGCTCGTTTTCTGGAGAAGTCTCGCTTCGCGGAGTACTATGTTGCCACGGAGGCGCTGAAGATGGAAAGGTTTATTTTCGGGTCAAATTCAGAAATTAGAAAGCTAGTGATTGCAAAAGGACCCGATACCTTCTCAGCCGCAGTAGATGCAGCGGAAAATGTGGAACGGGATAATAGGAGAGACGCTGGTGATAGAAGTTTTGGAAAAAGGAAATTGGAGGAAATGACGTGCGATTTGGAGGAATATGAATCCCCGAGGCTTGATAGTTATCTACCTTTCAGACCAGTTGAAAGACCATGTCCAAAATGCAATCGTGTTCACCAAGGAAACTGTTATGTGGAGTCCCGAAGATGTTATAAGTGCGGGAAGACTGGTCACATTGCTAAAGACTGTCACGTAACTCGATCCGTGCTTTTGTTGCTTATCTGTGTTAGAGATATAGGTGGGTATGGGGTGTCTATTCAGTTAGTTTCTATGGTTTTGATTGAGTTCGAAGTAGTAGTGATAAGTATTCATACCTTTTCGCTTAACCGAATTCCGGGACGGAATTCTTTTAAGGGGGAGATAATGTAATACCCCGGGTAAGTTCGTTAGTTAAAAATCCCTTTTCATTAAATAAAGTTAACTTTAAAGTTGGATTTTAGGGTAAGATTGGGTTAAACTATAAGTTAAGGGTGTTTGGGTCATTGTTGAATAGGCTAAGGTCTAGAATGAAAATATGGGTTTGATATTTATACCTTTTAGTTTCAGATATTTTAAATAAAAAAACACAGAAAATATCAGGATTTAGTGTGTGTGTGTGTGTGTGTGTGTGTTTTGGAGATAAGAAGCAGAAGAAGAAAGAGTCTTGTGGTTAAGGCATCATTTGGATTCATTGGAAGTATTTTGAGGTATGTTTCCTTTACAATTTATGTTTCTAATTGCTAGTAAATAGTTCCTATCGGAGTAGAATCACTGATTTCATGCCTGAGGTTAATTCAGTCGATTTCTGGGTGAAATTTAGGTAAACCGACAGTGGTTTCCGGATAGATTGAATGTGTCCGGGTAGTTTCGATGGTAGTGTCGGGTAGTTTTGATTGCTGGTGTCCGAACGATTCATTTACTCGGTAAGTACCCTTTTTCTTTAAGTTTCCGGATGATATAAGATACCGGGTTACTTTGGTTTCCGGGTGTCGTCCGGATTGTTTATGCCGTCCGGAAAGGTTATGCTGTCCGGAAAGATCTGCTGTCCGGATTGTTTTGTGTTGTCCGGATAGTTTGGCTGTTTGGTCACTTTTGAGGATAAAAGTCAGATAGATTTATTTAAGAGCTCGTAGTCTGCTAGTAAGTCTTATACATTAGTTGGTAAGGAGATATTTGTATGTAAATGGTTTCAGATTCTGAGAGTTTTGGGTAAAGGATCGGATAGCTCGGAGAAAGGATTGGAAGCGTATTGTTAAGCAATCAATGTGAGTTTTACTTTAAAACGTTTTCAAACTGGAATACATACATGTGTGGATTGGGAATGTGATAGATGGTGTGATTATGTGTTTATGTTTGAAATATAATATATTGAGATATTGTATTTACCTAAACATTATACTATACAAGAATACGACTGGTCGGGCTTAGGACCGGTGTGTTGGCTGTAATATTTGTACAGTGTTGTTGGCTATAATTGTCGTACAGTGAAGTTAATTTATTAGTTGGCTTGCTACCAACTAATTTGGCCATGTGAAGGATGAGTGGTACACGATGCACGAGTCTTATTTAGTATTTAGTTATGTGTGATATATGTGTGTTTATATAAAGGATTTTATATAAATTGGTTTTATAACGATTTCGAAATAACAGGGATTTTCTCACTAGACCTCTAGGTCTAACCCTCATTTTTGTTTTCAAAAATATGTATTCCAGGTCGAAGATCTTTTCTTAGCAAAGGGAAGGATAAAGTGTAGGACGCGGTTGATAGCTGACGAAGATTAGGAAATATTTATATTTTGTATTGTATAGTTTTGAGACTATGGGACCGTATGTGAATTATTATGTATCTTTTGTTATGAATGTAACAATGTTATGTAATATATGTTATTTGTTGTATGTTTGGGAAACCGGGTCGTTACAGTTAGGCTTTTATGTGATATCTTCATCAAATGTTCAATAAATGTAAATTGAGCTAGAATTTGCTTCACTTGTCAGTGATAACTCTTCTCTTCATCAGATAGACTTCATCAGATCTTTTGCCAGTTGAATTGTTCTATAAAGGTGCGTTTGGTACCCAGACATGACATAATAGAACACGACAACATAGGATATGACAAAAAATGACAGAACAGTTGTTCAACATTTGGTAAGACGGGATACTAACAAGGATAAAGTCACAACTATATAAAAAGAAATTGATTCATCATTTGTAACATCTACCCATTCTGCGTTTGCAATCAGCAAATTAATGCTTGGGTCATTTTCAACTTAACTTAAAACGGAATAATAAGAATTGGGCCATGTAATTTCGTTTTAAAATGAAACTCTTTTCTAATTATTATGGAATCATATTATAATTCCTATTTTGATCATTTTTTATAATATCCAATCTATTTTTTATTTTTGAGTGAAGAGTAATCTTATAAAACTTTTACTTTCATTTTAACTACTTAGATTTCATAATAGGTTCACTTGTATAATATCTTGAATGAATAAGAACAAATTTCTCACATGATCACTCAAAAAACATGTGTTTTGGTTGAAGTATATTCCAAGACTACTCATTTATATTATCTTTTGCTTTATGAGTCCTATTTTGTATCCTTCCATATTAAAATTCCTAATATTTGTAGTTAGGTCAAGAAAGAACCTTCAGATTTCGATCTAATTCAACAATGCACACATCACTGTTAGTGATTTCAATTATTAAACACTACAAAACAAATGACTATCCCCGATGGAAAAATACGTCGGTAAAAGTCGGATACGTCGGTAACTGTAACACCCTCAAATTTTGAAAGAGCAACTAAATAAAATTTTCCATAATACAACAAATAAAGAATAAAATTCCTTTATACAGAGCTATTCTCGAAATATCTCAATTGAGTTCTAGATTTAACCTCAACAAATAACAAACAAAGTCTTATACAACGACAAAATAAGGTCGGGTGTTACTAAAACTCAAACGAGTCGATAATCCCAAAGTGGAGAAGACTTCACCCAAAAGCTACTCTCTTCTCGTGCATCTAGTTAGCATTCATTACTTCACAGTGTCGCTAGTACCATACCCCAACCGGAACCTGATTCACATGCCGAAAAATAAAAGGTTAGCCTAACGCCTAGTGAATTCAAAAGTTTTCATCATGATTATATAATTCATTAAACGGAAAGAATTCAACCAAAATCATGATTTCCAAAAAGGATTTATATTAAATATACAAACAACCCAATTTTCCAAGACACGCAAATTTGTGACGAAAGCTCTAATATAAAACATTTCCCCAAGATATGAAATTCAAACCCAAAACTCACTCAAAACGTGAATAATGATTTAATTCCCAAATAATATAAACGTGGATAAAACTCTATTATTTAAAATATCCAAAATACGAATGAAACATAATACTCATAAATCATAGATAACAATTCATATATAAAACGTCCTCAATTATCGTGGATAATACTCAACACCTCAAAATAACCAATATAAACAATAAACAGCATCGGAAGCGTCAAAACGTGGATAATCTTTGTCTCCAAATAATATATCCCAAAATCCACCTTTCGGCGACAGGGGAGACCCGATTCCATGGAATGTGATGGAACACAAAAGTAGGTCGCATGTCTAGGTTAATAAAACAAAACACTTGGATCATAATCATATGATATATAGAGCTTAACTCCTCTAAGTCTATTGCTTGTGGTGTCTCAATCTCGACCCCTCTAGGTCTACACTTTGAGATGTCCAAATCCAAGAAAACATACAAATACAATGGAATTACACCTTACTGCTCATGGGACGATGTCCGACCGTACGAGTCCACGTCTCACTTACCATGATGATCTGATGCCTAAACGAATGATCTAACACATTCAAAACATGTAATTCTCAAATACGATGCAATAATTGCAAATCATAATCAAATTCTCTACATTGAGCTATCAAAATTTGACAATTGTCCCCAAGACCAAATATAGTCAAAACCGAGCCATAGGCTTATCAAAAAAGACCATTTGTTAAAAGTCATAAAATGAAATCAAACGTAAACGACCTACGTTTATGCAAACATGTGCTCCAAATACCTGAATAACCCAAACACAATTTTTGATTAGGGCAACCCATTTTCCAAAGAGGCTCACGTCATTTACACTTTCAAAACGCCCCATAACACAATGTATGAAATTACTCAAAACACACGCTAAAAGTGCATTTTCACCATACGACCTCCATTTATAAGATGACTTGTCAAAACACATATATAATATATTTATGATTCATTTATCAAAGTACCCGAAAATCCCAAATATTGGTGTTTTACAAGAATTATAAAATTCCAAACATCCTAAATAAGTGAAATTCTTCAAATATTCCAACATTTGATAAAAATCATAAATCACATAAACACCTTAAAATGGACATTTTTGGCACGTACATCGTATTCACAAATCAACTTGAACTCACCTTGCTAGATTTAGGCTAAATCTAGGTTTTACCCCAATCTTGAGCTTCCTTTGGTGAAGGCTTTAGATCCACCATCATCCTTCAGTAGAAACTTTATCTAGGTCACAAGCAAACCTAAAATACACCAAAACTCCCAAAGTCAAATCTATACAAATCTTTGCCAAAATCTCAAATAATCCAAAATACCCAATAACATCAAAATAAATGTTCTAGGAGGTTAAAGTAGAAGGTTTTACCAAGAATAAAGGTTTGGGAATTGAAGATGAACTTACAAATGAGTTTTTGGAGAAAACCCCAAGCTAGCTCAACAATGGAGGAAAAGTATTGGAGGAGATGAAGAAGATGAAGATGTTAGGCTTTGAAACCTTTGAAGCTTGAATCATCACCCTAACTTTAGTATACTTTGAGGGAATGGGGTGGAAAAGAAACAATGGGGGATTTAGGGTTTTCTTGGGGAAGAAATCGAGTGAGAGAAAGGGGGAGAGATCAGATCTTGGTTATAAAGGTAGGAGAGAGAAGAGGGAAAAGCTGAAAAGTGAAAAGGATAAAACTTCTGTCAGAGGTCATGCGGACGTTCGGCTGGAAGCCTATGCGAACGCCTGGCCTGACTCAAGCAGTATATATGTTGCTTTCGCAGAAATCCGGCGGACTTCCGGGTACACACGGACGTCCGACCTCAACCCTATGTGGACGTTGGCAAACCTAAAAATCAAAACATAGGAAAATCCAGGGTGTCATAGTAACATCTTTTGGATTAAAAGTCGTGGGCGACTGGATCTCCGACGGATCAGTAATATTCGGATCCTTTGATAATCCGTCGGTGATATTTCATAGGTGATGGTTATTTGTTTTGTAGTGAAATTATTTGTTCTTTTTCGTGACATAACGAGACAAAACATGACCGAACAGAACAAGACCGGACTAGTAAAATTCCAATCTAAATGAAAGTTAACAAATGATATTTTAAAATATAAAAGCGTCTAACATAAATATTGTTTAAAAAACTAACTTTCATTTCAATAAAAAACCAAAAACATTTCTTATTTTTTATTTTATTCATAAAATCAAAATACCTAAAATCTCAGTTATAAATATCTTATCCTCTTCAAACTTTCATTTTGCTTCTCTCAAAAATTCATTTATTAGTTTATATCTTTTTCTACACTTTCGTTAATTTAAGTACTTTTAAAATGTTATAATAAAAAATATTTTTATAACAAATATAATTAAAAAAGTAATTCAATAAAATCAAATGGCACTAAAATATGAAGTTTATGGAGTTTCCAAAAAAAATTCTACCTTTTCTATATTATGTTTTTATTTTAATATTTAATAAATTACATAAATTAACCAAAATATAGCGATGGTATAAAAATGGAATTTTAAGGACAGTAAAATGAAAGTTTAAGTAAATAAAATAAAATTTAAAGAATGAATAAAATGTAAAGAGTGAGGTGTATTTGATGTTTTAGAATGGAATTAAATTTCATTTTGAGGGTATATTGGTAAAATACAAGCTTGTTCATGGGGTGGGGGTGGAACACACATGTTCCACTATGTTCATGTCTGTTCCACATAAAAATCATGCCAAACATGGAACAATGATTCATGTTATGTTCTGTCCGGTCTTGTCTAGTGTGTTAAACGCACCGTAAACTTTGTCGGCAGCAGATGGCATATCAATTGCTATAGATAACCCAATTGACTAAGGGGTTATCATATAATTTCTCATTATCAAATCTTCTAATACGATAGTGGCTCAACAAAATCACTTCTTAAGCTTGCATAACCAATAATCCTTGACTTTTGACACAAATTCTTCTAGTTGCTCCTTGAAGACCATTTTTCTAAGACTCGATGTAGAAAGGTTAAATTAACATCAAGTTGTTCCAATTTCTGAGTGTTGTGTCTAAACTATAGAGAGGACACATATAAATCTGTGTCCAAACCCTCCCCCCCAACACACACATAATTATTTTATTATATTCAATAGCTTTAGCCTATGTTAAACTTGTTGCAACTAATGTGTATATGTGTCTTTCGTCATCTTTGACTTTAAATACCCATTTACAAACGTTGATACCACTTCTATGGTAATTGATCAGGATCCCAAGTCTATTTCTAATAAAGGATTCCATTTTTCTTGCCTTGCATCCCATTTTCGTGAAATTGGTTGAACTTAGAACATCATTGGAGTCAATTGGTTCATCGTTAAGCACATGAAGTGTATAATCAAGCTGATCGTTAAATGTAATTCACATGTTGTCAATCTCCATGCCTTTTGGGTGCTGAAAATTGAAATTGTGGCACGCATCTCTTCCGTGTTGTACATAAATTTCAAGCGACTTGGCAAGTTGCTGACTCGTTTAAGGGAAACTCATTGTACAAAAACTGAGATGTGCATACGACTTGGGAAGTCGTCCAACTTGTGTTACATGAGTTATTTAAGGGCCGATATAGTCCTTCGAATAATTGGTTGGTAGGTTTTATTTGACCTGAACTTCCTAGGACCAGTTAAGCCTGATCCTTAGGTTGGGTTAATGTGAGAATAAAAGTTATCGTGGGAATGGTAAGAAATGATCTCCACAATCACAAGGGTTGTGGCGTACTGGTTAAGGCCCTTGGGGATGTGGTGGAATATCCCATCAGCCCAAGGTTCTAATCCAGGCGTACACAACAATTGTGGCCACTAAGGTTTAATCAGGGCTGATGTCTTACAGTCATAATTTGTCAAAGAATTAGTCTAGGCATAGCCTAGGACACCCTTCCCAAAAAAATGATCTCCACTCTTGATTCACATTAGGATGAGATACTTTGAGATGAGATGCACTGAGATCCACTGGATCAATTTCCTTTCAAGGCGATTCATGGGGTGGATGATATTAAAAGTGATCAAGGGCTAGGTTTAGATTCCTATTTATCTTCTCTGCTTAACTCTTCTTCTCACAAAATCTTCGGTCCCTGGTCCTTACCCATCTCTTGTTAAGGTTGAATATTTATATTTGAAGTTTTGAATATTTACATAATTTTTTATCAACTAAAGTTTGTCATACAAAAACTTCTACAAAGTAAGTGGCGTTTACCAAGCATTTACCGGTTAAGACTTAACTATATCACTTACCTTATCGATTAAGAATGGAAAGGAGCAAGAATCTTGCCCGGTAAGAGACATAGCAAGGACTAAGGGGTCGTTTACCAAACGCTTATCCGGGTAAGCGCTTACCCAGTAAAATCACTAGTACAAAAACTCACATTTGCCACGGTCAAAAACCGTGGCCACGGTTTTTTTTTCCAATCAAACCGTAGCCTATTCTTGCGTGACCATTGATACCCTTATGGCCACGTTTAAAATGCGTAACCATATCACATGAAAAACCGTAGCCATATCCTAAAAACCGTGGCCATAAACGTATCCAAAATTTGATGGTATTGGGGCATTTTTCCTATAACCGTGGCTATAAACTACTTATCGCCACACAAACTCATATTAAACGTGGCTATTAGAGACCTTTTTGTCACATGAGTAAACTAAAACCATGACCATAAACTACTTATAGCCACACAAATGTTCCTATAACCGTGGCTATAAACTACTTATCGCCACACAAACTCATATTAAACGTGGCTATTAGAGACCTTTTGGTCACATGAGTAAACTAAAACCGTGACCATAAACTACTTATAGCCACACAAACTCATATTAAACGTGGCCATTCGTGACCTTTTGGTCACATGAGTAAACTAAAACCGTGACCATAAACTACTTATGGCCACACAAACTCATATTAAATGTGGCTATTAGAGACCTTTTGGTCACATGAGTAAACTAAAACCATGGCTATAAACTACTTATCGCCACATAAACTCATATTAAACGTGGCTATAAGAGACATTTTGGTCACATGAGTAAACTAAAACCGTGACCATAAACTACTTATAGCCACACAAATGTTACATTAACTGTGGCCATTTCATTACATACGGTTACAGTGAATTGTTAATACCGTGGCCATTGGTTACCATTTTGTCACATGAAATAACCAAACCATGACAATAAAGTAGTTATAGTCACACAAATTTCATAGTAAGCGTGGCCGATTCATGATGTATGGTTACATTGAATTATAATAACCGTTGCTAATTGTTGTCTTTTGGCCACACAAAATAACCAAAATTGTGGCAATAAACTATTTACAGCCACACATTTTATATCCACCGTAGCCAATTCTTGATAATATATATATATGGTTTTTTAAATTGTAAAACCGTGGCTATTGGCTGCCTTTCGGTCACACCAAATAACTAAAATGTGGCCATAAACTACTTACTAATGTGTGCCAAAATAATAAATAAATCTTTAAAAAGTTTAATATAATAATTAATTTAAAAACATCAAACAATTAAATTAATAGTCATACATCATAAGGAATAAAAATACCAATGATAAACGTATCACTACTAGTTCTCTATTATAATAGATTTTTTTAAAGCTGCTCCTCGTATGCTTCGGGTTCTGTAATTCATTGACAGTTATATAATTCTTCTTTCTCTTCTTAGGATTTTGTTTATCTTCATGTTGATTAGAAGTTGGATCCGGTACCTGCAACAAGAATAAAAAATTACAAACCAACGAGTTCCACAAACAAGTACTACTTTGGTCCCAAAATAATAAAAAAAATCACAGAAAGAAAGCATTCTCAATGTGCTAGCGAAACCACTAATTTGGATTCAATCCCTCCCCAAAATGGTGTAAACAACCCTCTAAACGGATCCTAAATGTCCTCCAAAACAGATGTAAACAGCCCCTAAACAGTTATAAACAGTCCCTAAATATGGCCCCAAAACACCCAAACAGTCCATAGCAATTGCCATTCGATAACATCATTATTGGGGGGTTGTTTTTCGATTCTACACCCAAATAACAACCCTTAAGCTGCTGTTAATGCGTCTCAAAAGCAGGACACACAGTCCCGAATTTGACAGCAAGCCCACCAAAAACATACCCAAATTTGACAGCATTCTGATCGAGTTAACGACTAGTAATTGACACAACCTCCAACCCAATTTTTTTTAATAGGTAGACTAGTATATGAGAAGAAAAGTTAATGTTGGGAACTGAAGATATGCTAAGTATGGTTAGTACTGCCAGAACAACATTACTACTGCCAGATCAAGTTAGTACTGCTAGTTCAATGTTAGTGCTGCCAGAACAAAGATACTACTGCTAGTTCAAGGTTAGTACTGCTGAGTCATTAATGCTGCAAGAACATGATTAGTACTGCTAGACAAGTTACTACTGCTGGTACATGGTTAATACTGCTGAACAAAGTTAATACTGCTGGTATATTACTACTGCTGGAATATCATTAATGCTGCTGAACAAATGTTAGTACTGCTCGTGACTTAATACTGCTGGAGATTGTTAGTACTGCTCATGAAGAATGAAGGTTAATACTGCTGAGTTCGTTAAGTTTGGTATGCGATACTTTTGGAGACAAAGAAGGAATTGATCAAGATATGTTTAACGAAGATTTAGAAGATCAAGTTACTTTTGATAGTTATCTTATAATTATTTTTGTATAAATAGACTTCAATAGATAGCTATTAGGATATACGTGTGAAAAAGAATTCGATATCGTTTTCAGAGAGAATTAACCTCAAGGTGTAAGAACCCTATTTCTAGAGAAGTAGAAGTCGTCTTGTTGAGCCTGTTCAACAAGATTGAGGTTTGGTTGTTAATATTGTGAGTCGAAACAGTGAATACAAAAATTGTGTGTTTTCTGATATTCTGTTCATTGATTGTGAGAATTAAAGTTCTATTCCGCAGATTCTTTAATTCTGAATTCTAAGTATTAATTATCTTGTTAAGATTCGATCCTGACAAGTGGTATCAGAGCTTGTGTTTCTTAGAATTCTACAAACATTATGGAAAATTCTATTGAATCAAACAGTACTTTTGATTGGAGTGATCAAGCAGAAGAGGCAATCCAGAATCATGCACTCATGGCAGAAGTCTCAGATATTCATACGGAGGTAAAATCTAATCTCTGTTCTCAAGCTTGTATAGACACTGTTAAAAGGTATAGAGATCACAATCAGGGAATGTGTGATGACCTTAAGAGATTAGAAAAGGACATAAGAGATTATGTATTGATTGTTTAGAGGTTTGAAGAACAAATTAAGGCTTTTCAAGCCAATGAACTTCAACACTCATATGATACAAACTACTGGAAGTGGGAAAAGGGTGGTCTGGAGTTCCAACTGAAAGAGTCTAGGGAAGAGTGTGAGAAACTAAAAGGAGAGCTTGAGAAAGTTAAACTTGATGTAGAAAAGTTTACTTGTGCCTCCAAAGTCATGGACAACATAATCAACTCTCAAATCCATAGTAAGTTGAAACCAGGAATAGGGTACAATGCCACACCCCCACCCTATAACAACAACTACATCCCTCCTAAGTCAGACCTATTAGAAACCAAGGATAGGAAGGACTTACCTAAAGGAGCCACTGAAGTAGATCCATTAGATAAAGTAGTTGTTGAGGATGAGACTGACAAAGTAGGATCTGATGAGGAATGTGAAAGTCCATGTGTTAAGAACAATGAGATGAAAAGGACTGACAAGGGAAAGGGAGTTCATTATACACAGACCACTGTTGTGAACTCTAAAACTTGTGAACATTGTTCTTGCAAGAAATCTCAAGAGAATAAGCCCCAAAAACATGATAAAAGGAGGGGAAATCAAAGAAATTGGAATAACCAGTGGGCACAAAAGCAAGGAGTTGATCTGCAAAGGATTAACAGACCAAAACCTTGTTTCATCTGTGGCAGATTGAATCATCTTGCCAAACACTGTTATTTCAATCCTATTAACCAAAGGATGAATTTTCAAAGACCTTTTTATAAATCCAATGGTTATAGGAAGCCTGCAAGGAACCATGTGGCTAAGAAACAAGCTAAATCCAAAAGCCACATGAGGAAAAAGACTGAAAAGGAATGTGTCAATATGTGGGTCTCCAAAAGCACTAATACCTCAGATAGTACTGCTGAAAAGGATAGTGCTGCTAGAAGCAATACTACTAACAAGGTTAGTGCTGCTAGAAGCAATACTACTGCCAATACTGCTGCTAGCAATGTTAGTGCTGCTAACTCAGTTAGTGCTGCTAACTTTGTTAGTGCTGCTAACTCTGTTAGTGCTGCTAACTCAGTTAATGCTGCTAACTCAGTTAGTGCTGCTAACTCTGTTAGTACTGCTAACTCTGTTGGTGCTGCTAACTCAGTTAGTGCTGCTAACTCTGTTAGTACTGCTAACTCTGTTAGTGCTGCTAACTCTGTTAGTACTTCTTCTAAGGTTAATATTGCTTCTAGTGTTTGTGCTGCTAGACCAATTATATTGACAAAGTACTCCAATTCGGCAGTACCTAAATTTGAAAATCTCATCAAAACCCAATGCAAGTACTTTGATGAGCAAGGGAGACCCAAGACCACTTCGGCTTGGGTTCCCAATAAAAACTAATTGATTTATCAGATGTACAGTGCAACCAACAGCTCAAGGGAAAGAGCATCTGGCACGTTGATAGTGGTTGCTCCTGGCACATGACAGGTAACATGTCCTGCCTCAAGAATTTCAAAAGAATTGATGGAGGACATGTTGCTTTTGGGAATAATCTTGCATGAGGTAAGATAAGTGGTAAAGGTGATGTGTCAGAAGGTAAGATGACATTTGAGGATTTGACAAATGCTGCAAAGTGCAAGTATAGTTACTACTGCCAGTGCAGAGTTACTACTGCTAATGCAGAGTTACTACTGCTAGTGCAGAGTTACTACTGCTAGTGCAGAGTTACTACTGCCAGTGCAGAGTTTCTACTGCTAGTACATATTTTCTACTGCCAATGAGTAGTTAATACTGCTCAGTAGTTAATACTGCTCAGTAGTTAATACTGCTTTGCAGTTAATACTGCTCAGTAGTTAATACTGCTAGTGCACAGTTAATACTGCCAATGAGTAGTTAATACTGCTTAGCAGTTAATACTGCTTGTGTAGTTAATACTGCTCAGTAGTTAATACTGCTTTGCAGTTAATACTGCTCAGTAGTTAATACTGCTAGTGCACAGTTAATACTGCCAATAAGTAGTTAATACTGCTTCGTGGTTAATACTGCGTATGTCGTTAATACTGCTTTTGAAAATCTAGGGCAAATACTGCTATAAATACCCCTGTTTGCCCGCCAAAGTTCATAACGACTCTTCGCATTAACTTCTTCTCTCTCTCGTTCTAACCCCTTCTCCCTAGAATCTCTGTGTTTTCTTTACAAATCCTCAGGAAGCACAACGATTATGGAGTTTGTCGACGAGCATAATGAGATTGCAATGCTTCAGAAGCCGAAGCAGGCCGAAGGATTTCATGAAATTGTGGATTTTCTCAAGTCCACTCATATTTCGTATGCCCTAACGGTGAATCCGACAATATACATCGAGCATCAGACGCAATTCTGGGCCAATGCCACCGTAGAATCCGAAGATGGGCATAAAGTCATTCAAACAAGGGTATGTGACAAACCCTTGAAAGTTTCAGAAGAACTCATTCGCATCACTCTTCGACTAGATGATGCCTCAGGTATATCTTCTATTCCCAATGAAGAACTCTTCTCAACTTTACAAAGAATGGGGTATGAAGGTCCCATTGGAGTTTTTAAATTCTACAAGTCAAAGTTTTTTACTCAATGGAGATTCTTTGTTCATACCCTAATGCATTGTATTTCAAAGAAAACTACTGGATGGAGTGAGTTTAGCAGTACTATTGCTTATGCTCTAGTCTGCTTAGCCACTAACAGGAAGTTTAATTTTTCTCAAATGCTTTTCAATGATCTTGTATCAAACCTGGAATCCAAAAAGCGGTTTTATATGTATCCAAGGTTTGTTCAAGAAGTGATAACTAAGGAATTGACGGAATTACCTCAGTTTGATGAGGTATATGTGCCAAAACCCCCTAAAGGGAAGGTTTTTTCAAATATGAAAAGACTTCCTAGGGACTCGGAAGGAGTTGACACACCATTGTTCTCTACAATGATGGTTGTGTCCCACACACCTGAAGGTATGGCATCAGGGTCAAGGCCCTCATTAGACACACCCACTGATGACCAATCCCAACCTTTCATCACAAAAGACATCCCTCAGTCCATTCTTGAACGACCCACTCCCACAATAACCAAAAAGTTTGAAAGAAGAAAGGTACACAAGGTTCCTTCCCTTGCTGTATCTCCTAAGAGCCCGAAGCCTTTAAGCCCTCTGTTGGAGCATTCTCCAATGGAGAATATCGAAAGGGAAACCACAGGGGTGTCTCCCAACCCCAAGAAGGTGCTCACTAAGGAGAAGGTTGAGCATGTGAGTCGCAAGGCTGCCACTACTTCTGCTAGCAAAGAGAAGGCCAGTGGTAAAATAACTAAGCCCTTCCTCACGGCAACTCAGGGTGAGAAATCATCCAGAGGTCCCAGGTGCCAAGAAACCAAGGGGGTAGGTAGTGCTTTTGCTAGGCAAGAGACACCTGCTAAAACTTCCAATGATCCTTTAAGGGAGGTAAAAACTCCTAAACAGGGTGAGGATAGATATACGTACGAGGAATTGATGGAAACTATTGCAAATATCAACATTGAGGTCATGGATCAGAAAAAGGAAATTGATGAACTCAAGAAAGTGGTCCTCTATCAAAACTCACAGCGAAACGGTTACTGCTGCTGAAGTTGCAAAAGAAGCTGAAAGTGAGAAGAAAGCAGAATCTGTTCCTACAGTAACTAAAGCAGAGATTGATGAAGAGATATATGGGATTGTGAAGGACAGTGTCGAAGCAGCAGTATTAAAGGTCATAAAAGAAGCAGTAACAGCTATAGCAGTAGAAATGGTTACTGCTGCTGAAAAACAAAAGGCAGCAGAAACTGTTAGTGCTGCTAAGAGCCACAAAGAAGAAACAGCTGAAACCACTCCTGAAGCTGTTAAATCTTTCAAAAGAACAAAGAGGCCAAGAACAAAGTCAATAGCCTCAAAGAAGAAAGATATAAAGAAGCCAAGGGTGGATCCAACTGTAGAAGAAGCCCAGGAGGAAGCAGTGAAAGAGAAATCTGATCCAAAAGTTGCTGAAGAAGAAGTGGCAACTTCATCAGGCCAACCAAGCAATGTACAATCACTGCCAAATGCTCAAAGTGATTTGTATATTACTGTGGTTAATACTAATCCAATCCAAGCTGAACCAATATCCTCTATGGCTCCTGAAATCATCTTCTGGGACACATTGAAAGATGGAAGAAAGGAGTTCATCAGAATCAAAAGGGCAGATGGAAAGTTTGAAGTTTGTCCTACTTGGGGAAAACTTATCAGAACATGCTCTAGATCTGACTTGGAAGAGATGTTCAAGGTGGGAATGAGGCTATATGGAAACATGTTGACAGAGCAAGGTATGTCTATTACCAAGATGGTTCTTGAATACTTGTGCTTAATGTTCAAACCAGAAGCAGTTCAGTATTTGATGGCAAGGAATTTTCAAGTCATTACCAACTGGATGCTCATTGAGAATTGTGGAGTGTATGTCATCTATCTTGACAATACATTTCATGAATATTATTTGGTGGATGTTGTATACAAGCACAACATGAAAAAGTTGAATGGAATGCTGCATGCTAAGTTGGTGAGTGACAAAGACTCTAAGATGGCAAGACACCTTGTAAAAAGGATTCTCAATCAAAGTCTGGGATTGGATCCAAATTTATGCGTTGATGATTAGGTTTTGGAAGCATCATCTGAAGAACTTAACTTCTCATCCTGAAAAGTCAAGTTAGGGGGATATTGTTGGGAACTGAAGATATGCTAAGTATGGTTAGTACTGCCAGAACAACATTACTACTGCCAGATCAAGTTAGTACTGCTAGTTCAATGTTAGTGCTGCCAGAACAAAGATACTACTGCTAGTTCAAGGTTAGTACTGCTGAGTCATTAATGCTGCAAGAACATGATTAGTACTGCTAGACAAGTTACTACTACTGGTACATGGTTAATACTGCTGAACAAAGTTAATACTGCTGGTATATTACTACTGCTGGAATATCATTAATGCTGCTGAACAAATGTTAGTACTGCTCGTGACTTAATACTGCTGGAGATTGTTAGTACTGCTCATGAAGAATGAAGGTTAATACTGCTGAGTTCGTTAAGTTTGGTATGCGATACTTTTGGAGACAAAGAAGGAATTGATCAAGATATGTTTAACGAAGATTTAGAAGATCAAGTTACTTTTGATAGTTATCTTATAATTATTTTTGTATAAATAGACTTCAATAGATAGCTATTAGGATATACGTGTGAAAAAGAATTCGATATCGTTTTCAGAGAGAATTAACCTCAAGGTGTAAGAACCCTATTTCTAGAGAAGTAGAAGTCGTCTTGTTGAGCCTGTTCAACAAGATTGAGGTTTGGTTGTTAATATTGTGAGTCGAAACAGTGAATACAAAAATTGTGTGTTTTCTGATATTCTGTTCATTGATTTTGAGAATTAAAGTTCTATTCCGCAGATTCTTTAATTCTGAATTCTAAGTATTAATTATCTTGTTAAGATTCGATCCTGACAGTTAACGACTAAAGAAATTTAGATAAGCAACTAACCTTTAAGTGAGGGATGACAAGGTTTTTTGGCCAGGCCACAAAACTATTAATTGCATCCCCTATTGTTTTGTGCTCACCGGCTTGTATTGGTAAAAAAGCAGTCGACTTTTTTGGTTCATCGATTGAGACTTTATAGCAATCATCATCAATAGCAACTCCATGTAATATTTGTTTCTCTGATGAATAGTAAATTTTACCGCGTGCAACGATGTTTCTCAGATCTGGATACACCAGTCGGCATTCTACGGTCTGCAAAATTATAAGACGTATGTACATCATAAAGCTCAACTCTACAATAAAATAAATCTAAACAAGATTTGTGAGACTGTCGTATTTTGAGCATATCTCACTCGTACGAGCTCCGTTTGAGGCGATTCAAGAAGTTCCGGAAAGCCAACACATAGACGCACAGTGTTCGTGTTTTAAGTTTCTGCAAATTCAGAGTGAATCTGGTCCAAAATTGACGTCGAAGTCAACCAAAGTGTGCTGGAACAGCAGCAAAGTGAAATGTATATATTTATATATGTGCAGTCCGGAAAGGCATCCAAACAGCCCCCTTAGGCTGCTGTTTTTCGAGTCAAATAACAGAATGAGAGAGATGGAGCAATGTTACATACAGTAAATATATCTATATCTATATATATACACATACACTAAATATATCTATATTAATTTTGACAGACTTTAAATAGGAAGCAAAATATCACTCTTAACTGATTTTACTTTCTTTGTATAGCAGACCATACTAACTTTTCTGGACCATCCTTCTAATTGGGAGTATGTCAAATTTTGAATTTAGAACCTTTCTTGCCTAAAACATCAAGCAAAACACATAACTATGGTATGAAAGCGTGAGAAGTGGTTATCGGTTGGATGAGAAATGGACGCATATTAGGATGAAAAAACATTAATGCAAAACCCTATTTTAAAAATAGGGTTGGGCATCTCAATCACATGTAATCACCATGTTCCATTGCTGAAAGGAAATCTGAATGGTACCACAGACAAGTACAATTGCCATTTACAGTAATCTATACTTAAATAACTACAATTATGTTAGAGATCACCTACACTTTGTTTTTTCCCTTAAATTATAATGTTGGTTACCCACGTTGACTTATCTTTAATGTTATCTTAGTCTTTAAAAGAAATGAAAACTTCTGCTCCAATGGTTTACTTCAAAGGAAAAGAAGCAGAAACTGCTTGCAAAAGTGATTCATATTCTACAAGCCAATGAGACCTCCATTTCCACATTAAAATCCAAGTAAACTCAAAGTAAAAGATGGGTATTTGAAACTTTGACTAAATAAAGAGTCAAAAGTCTTTCACTTTCTAAATTAATAATCAAATATCATATGGAAATTTGGAAACTTTCTGCAAGTGAAAGAAAGAGAAGGAAAAAAAATGAACTTTCTTTCATTCATCTGTAAAAGGGTATTGATAACAATGAATACATATATAACATCTACAATTCTCTTTTCCATCTACATTTGTGTAATATAAGAAGAAAAAAGAAGAAAGCTAAAGCTGTTTACAATATTTAAACACTTGGAACTTCAAAAAGATCGAATAAAATGGCTATGTCAATTTCATATTCACCCTAAAAAAGAATGGAGTTTAATCAAAAAGAATCTGTAAAGTTACCTATTGGGGAAGATCTTGTTCTGTAAGGTCCAAGATTTCTTGAAAGCAAACTCTTGTTATCAAAAGAACAAGGGCTGCTACAAAACAACTTATTGGTATACTTTCGGCTACAAGGAGCACTTCTTGGAGATAAGTTTGCTTGCTCCAACGCTTACGATTGGTAAATACATGTAGATACAGATGGAGATAGAGAAAGGAGTGAACCTCAAACATCAAGGTACTCCCAAACGGTGAAAGAAAAACATTGAATCCTTAACACTCGATTACTGTGAAAATATTTGTTGAATTAAGAACATCTAGGTTTGTACCTGCAAAATGGAGATGAAACCGAGGGGATGAAACGAGATGAAACCGAGAGGATGAAGTTCGTTCTTGCAAAATGGAGATGGAGGCTCACGAATTGGCTAGGGTTTGTATATCATCAGATTGGTTATGAGGGTAAAAAAAATTAGGGGGAATTATAGGGGGAATTAAATTTTTTTTGAATTGTTTTAAGTTTTATATTTTCTTTTCAATTTTTATATTATATACTTGTTTTATTCTTTTTCAGACAGAAAATATAATGATTTAAGTGGCACTTAATTAAACCTGTATTGATAAATTTTTAAGATAAAATAATAACAAACCCATCTCTAGTTTATCAAAACCGTAAAATAAAATCGAGAAAGGCAATCAACAGTTTAAAGAACCGATTAAAGTCTGATAGATCCATTAAAGCCCAATGAAACTCTTTAGGGTGCGTTTGGTACACTGAACAGGACGGTACATAACAGAATAGAATAGAGATCACTGTCCCGTGTTTGACTGTACCCAATACTCATGACATATAGTTACACCTTATTTTTAGAAACGTGGCTATAGGTTACCTTTTGGTCACACAAAATAATAGAAAGTCGTGGCTAATTCACGGCATAAAATTACGCTTGCTATGTGGAATTATTGCTACCAGTTACCCTTTGGCCACAAAAAATATTAAAAACCGTAGCCAAATTCATGACATATAGTTACGCTTTATTTTTAGAAACGTGGCTATAGGTTACCTTTTGGTCACACAAAATAATAGTAAATCATGGCTAATTCACGGCATACAGTTAGGCTTAATATGTGGAATTATGGCTACCAGTTACCCGTAACTTTGGTCACGAAATAATAGCAAATTGTGGCTATAAGTTACATTTTCGTCACACAAAATAATAAAAAGTGATCAATTCAAGACATATAGTTACACATATTTCATATTAACTGTGGCGAAATCATCGCATATAGTTACATTTAATATTTATAACCGTGGCTACTGGTTACCTTTTGACCACATAAAATAATAAAAATTGTGGCTATAAACAACCGTGGCTTTTGGCCACGTTTTACATATTTTTGTGGCTATATATACATTTCTTTTGGTCACGAAAAATTGGTTTCATGTGGCCATATGTCAGTCTATGGCCACGGATAATAATCGTTACAATATAAAACCATGGTTTAGACAAAAACCATGGCTATATGTATGTCTATGGCCACGGTTTTTAGTCGTTACTTGTCACGGAAAAAAAACCGTGACCTTAAAGAACCATTTAGTCACGGTTTTATCTAAACCATAGCATTATGTTTAAACATTTTTTGTAATGGTCACGGTTTTTTAGTTAAGCCGTGGCTAACCCAATACTCAAATTTTTTTATGATTTTTAGCCACGGTTCTAAACCCAACCGTGACTAACTCCAATTTTCAAAACCGTGGCAAAACCCCATTTTTGTACTAGTGAATTTAACATTATCACTTACTTACCGGGTAAGATTTTAGTCCACTAAATTGGTTTTGTATGCAACAATTCACCAGGTAAGCACTAACCGTGGTAAGAGTCGTTGCCCTCACTTACCGGGTAAGACTCCCGGTCCTTGCATTTGCTCTTACCGGGTATGATTTATGATCCTTGCCATATTTATCCCGTAGGTAATTTGACTTGGTAAGCAGGCGCGGAGCTACATGGAGGCCAGAAGCCACCCATGTGCCCCCTGATTTTTTTTTATATAAATATTGTAGCCCAAGTTAAAATAGCCCATTTAATATTGAGGTGGGCCCTCTCTAAAATTTAATCTGATATCTATCGTCTCCCTGCCCTCTCACATCCTAATTTTCTTGTAGCTTGAAATCGAATCCCACGATCTGGACTCTGGAGACGAATCGCACGAGCAGGCAGCACCGCAGGCCGCAACAGCCACCGGGTCTACTGGTTGTTCCTCACCGCCGGCGACCACATGGCACAGACAGTTTCTCGGTTGTTCTTCTCCTTCTCGGCCGGTCGTTCTTCTACAGTTCTCCTTCTCCGCTTCTCGGCTGTTTTGCTTTGTTGAATCAAATCAATCAATAATATTGGTAATTTGTTAATAGTTGGTTTCATTTGTAAGTTGTAATTTGTATTTTGAAGTTCTGAATTTGTTCCCCTTTTTAGTTTGTTTAGATTATTAGATAGTTAGGGCACAAAATTGTTTAAATTGTATTTTGACTTTGTTTTAGGCTTTTAGCAGCTTGTTCTCATTGATGTTTGTGTTATTGAGTATTGAAATTCTTGAATATAGTGGTTTAATTTTGTTTGTATTGATCATTCAACAACCTATATTCTTTGAAATTGGTTTAAATGTTTAATGTGTTTTGTTTGTTTTGACATTCTTGAATATAGTGGTTTAATGTGTTGGTGAGTATCAACACTCAACAACTTATATTCTTTGAAATTGGTTTAATGTGTTATTGAGTATCAACACTAAACACCTTATATTCTTTGAAATTGGTTTAAAGTGTTATTGAGCATTGACATTCTTGAATATAATGGTTTTGTTTGTATTGATCATTCAACAGCGGAACAACCTATATTCTTTGAAATTGGTTTAAT
This sequence comes from Saussurea involucrata, assembly GCA_033807775.1. Classification (NCBI taxonomy): domain Eukaryota; kingdom Viridiplantae; phylum Streptophyta; class Magnoliopsida; order Asterales; family Asteraceae; genus Saussurea; species Saussurea involucrata. The sequence goes on along the minus strand of CM066322.1, from coordinate 155,375,724 downwards.
GTATTTTGTTCCTAATGACATTCTTGAATATAGTGGTTTAATTTGGTTTAATGTGTTATTGAGTATCAACACTCAACATCCTATATTCCTTGCAATTTGTAATAGTTCTATACAACTATACTAATTTTAAATAACTTTTAACAGTCATGGATAAATATTTAATTACAAGAAAAACAATTGGGGATTCATCATCGATGCCGGAAAAGAATGATGCTGATAAAAGTAAGCAAAGTCGTGTGGAAACCAACTTAACTGATCTTCCTACTGATCCTGGTTTACGCAAAAGGATTTTAGACTACAATCCTAATAATCGTGACGAAGTTCGTAGAGCATATCTTTTAAAAGGTCCTTGTCAACCACGAAGCCATGATTTTCCTTACACGTTATTTGGGAAAAAACCACGGAGATTCAACCCTGCTTGGTTTGATCAATTTTCTACTTGGCTTGAGTACAATGTCAGTGAAAATGCAGCTTACTGTTTATGTTGTTATCTTTTTAAACCAAGTGTTGGAGATCAAGGAGGCGGTGAGTCTTTTGTTGGTTTAGGCTTCACAAATTGGTCAAAGAAAGAAAAGCTTACAATCCATGTCGGAGGCGTTAATAGTTCTCACAACCAAGCTTGGGGCAAGTGTGAAGCTTTGTTGAACAAAAAGCAACACATTGAATCTGTTATCATCAAACACTCAGACCAAGCTAAAAAGGATTATAAGTTACGATTGATTGCATCGATTGACTGCATCCGACTTCTTTTGAGACAAGGTCTTGCATTTCGAGGCCATGATGAATGTGAAGATTCAAGTAACAGAGGGAACTTTCTTGAAGTATTACAGTTTCTGAGTGATCATAATGAAAGCATCAAAGAAGTTACTCTTAATAATGCTCTTGAGAATTTAAAGTTGACTTCACCGGATATCCAAAAGGACATTGTTAATGTTTTTGCAACAGAAACAACAACACGTATTGTACAAGATCTTGGTAATGATTTTTTCGCGGTGCTCGTCGATGAATCTCGCTATGTTTCAACGAAAGAACAAATGAGTGTCGTGTTGCGCTATGTGGATAGAAAAGGATGTATAATTGAGCGATTTTTAAGTATCGAGCATGTTCCAAACACTACATCTCTCTCACTCAAGGTGACACTTGAAAAGTTGTTTTCAAGACATGGATTAAGCATCTCTAAACTGCGTGGGCAAGGTTATGATGGGGAAAGTAATATGCAAGGTGGCATTGGTGGGCTCAAGACACTAATTTTGAACGAAAATACAAGTGCACATTATGTTCATTGTTTTGCTCATCAACTTCAACTTACTCTTGTTGCGGTGGCGAAAAAGCACTCAAAGATCTCTGATTTCTTCTTCTTAGTAAACAATGTTGTGAATGTTGTTGGAGCCTCATGCAAACGTCGTGATATGCTTCGAGAAAATCAAAGTGCGAAAGTTTTTGAAGCACTTAACTCTGGTGAAATCCCAAGTGGTCGAGGCCTCAATCAAGAAACATCTCTTACTAGAGCAGGTGACACACGTTGGGGATCACATTATGGTACTTTAGTCAGTATGATTGCAATGTTTTCATCTGTGATAGATGTGCTTCAGATGATAGAAGAATATGGTGTAACCAATGAACAAAAGTCTGAAGCTCGAATTGTATCCAACTCTTTGTTCTCATTTGATTTTGTGTTTTGCCTACACTTTATGAAAATGATATTGGGGATAACCAACGGATTGTCCCAAGCATTGCAAAAGAAAGAACAAGATATTGTAAATGCGATGAATTTGGTTGGAGTTTGCAAGCATCAACTACAAGAATTGAGGGTTGAAGATGCCAAGTGGGAGTCTTTACTCAATCAAGTTACTGTAGTTTGTGAGAAGCATGGCATTGATGTTTGTAACATGGACGAAATGTTCTTACTTCCCGGAAGGTCACGCCGAAAAGCTCCACAAATGACAAACTTGCACTATTATCGCGTTGAGTTATTTTATGCGGTCATCAATTTACAACTTATGGAACTAGAGAATCGGTTTACAGAGACTAGCATTGAGTTGCTTATTTCCATGGCGTGTCTAAATCCAAGCTACTCTTTTTCTGCTTTTGATAAGAGCAAATTGATCCATCTTGCTCGTTTCTATCCGGATGATTTTTCTGACATGGAACTTTTGATACTTGATGATCAACTTGATACATATATCGTTGATATGCGGACTACGGAAAAGTTTTCTAACCAAAAAGGGATCAGTGAACTTGCACAGAAACTGGTTGAAACAAAAAGGGATAAGGTGTTCACTCTCGTGTATTTACTTATAAAACTAGCAATGATATTACCTGTTGAAACTGCGATTGTTGAGAGAATATTTTCTGCTATGAACATCGTAAAGAATAGATTGCGCAATAGGATAGGAGATCAATGGATGAAAGATTGCTTGGTTACTTATATTGAAAATGATGTTTTTGCTGAAATTGATAACGAAGATATCATTGATAAGTTCCAAAAAAATGAAGACTCGTCGAGGTCAATGTTAAATCTATAAAGGTCACATGTAAAGGTCAAATATTATCAATATTATATAACATCGATGTTTTTGCTATTTTTCATATTGTTGACTATTTTTATACGAGGCTCCCCCCGATACAAATTCCTGGCTCCGCCCCTCTTGGTAAGCGCTTACCCGAGTAAGTGTTTGGTAAACGGCTCCTAAGAGTATTACCCGGTAAGTGAGGGAAAAGCCTTTTACCCAATAAACTTTTACCATATTTAAGGCATTTACCAACACTTCCATTTTTATAACCGAAAATGATACACGATAAAGTAAGTGAGGGTCTCTTGTCGGTAAACGCTTACCCGATAAACGTTCGTAAACGACGTTTGAAATTACAAATTTGACAATTGTATGCATGATTAATTGATTTGGTAAAACTTTGATGTCAATTCGCAAACAAATTAAAGTATTCTAGCTTGCATGCTATATTATAGGAATAATTAATACATAACCGCACTTTTAAACTAAAGTATTACTGGTACGTTATTATCATCAATATCATCATCTGAACTCACTTCCCAAAGCTTGGAAAAGCAAATAGGGAGGTGTGCATGCCATGGTACATGAAGAATTGCAGCAACTTCGAAGCAGGTATGGAATCCAATCGACAAAGATCCAAAACTGCAGATATCGGCGTGACAACGTTTTTGTCAGAGATTATCAGATCCCAATGCAAGCATTTTCTAGTGCATGGATTAATCACGATCAACAGGTTAATTAAAGTATCTCCAATACTAATTTTATATTTTTAATAGAGTATTTAAAATTAAAATCTTAATAAAAAGTCATTTTTAATTTTAAAAATTACTTTAATTTAGATATTATAATATTATTATATTATTAAAGTAATTAACTCATAAAAAAAATATTAATTCTATCACCTAAACATTACTTCAATGCATAAAGACTTTTGTCTACGGGCTTTCTCCTGAAACTTTTGTTGCTAATTGTTGATTCGGTATATAACCTACACCAAAGTTGTTGGATAAATTGTTGGTGGGTACTTCAAATTATCAACGATAGATTACCCAGTTATTCTCTGTGTGATCCATCGGTATTTTTTCGAAAAATATCGAATTATTCTGATCCATCGGTATTTTTTGGGTGGTCCGTCCTTGATTACAGATGAAAATTTTGCTGTGTGATTTGTGGATAAAAATCATTTGTTTTGTAGTGTTATTGGTGGAAGGATTAAAATAATATTTCTCTTTCTTAAAAAGTGAGTTTTAGAAATTTTTCCAAATTTGGAGATTTTTATTTTTTCTCTATTTTTTCTATCTTAATTAGCATACATATTAACATAGTTGTTAGAGTAAAAAATTGCAATTTTTTTTTCTATTTTAGCATAGTTGTTGTAGATGTTATTAAACCATCAAATGCTAAATTCTTTCTTCAAAATCGAGATTTTGGAGATTTTTACTAACATATTTCCAAAAAACTTCTCCAAATCGAGATTATGAATTTAATAATATACTAATTGTGTAATATTCAAAATATAGAATTTGGCACCTATGTTTGGCAAACTAACTAATAAGCTAGCTGATGACTAATAAGTTAGTTGCTAGCTGATAAGTTAGTTGAGGATTGATAAGCTGGTTGCTAGCTAATAGGCTAGTTGGGGACCGATAAGCTAGCTGGTAGCTGATAAACTAGCTGATAAATAAGATATGTTTGACAAAAACTAGCTTAGAGCATCTCCAACACGTTTGCTATAATTTTTCTATTATAGAGAATCAAAAGTTAAAATCTCTAAAAAGAGTTGCATTCATCTCCAATAGCTTTGCTATTTTAGAGATTTTAACACAAATTATATTAATATAATATTCTCTAATTTATATTCACAATATACTTTAAACTAAAATATTAATATAAAATGATAAAAGATTTATGTTATTGGTGGGTTAAATAAAATAGTTATTTCTCTCCTATTTAGAGAATTATAGACAGTTATCTATATTTAGAGATTTTTCCATAAATCACTATTTTAGCAAACAAGATAGCAATGCTGTTAGAGAAAAATAGCAAACAAAAACCCATTTTTTCTATTTTAGCAATGCTACTGGAGATGCTCTAAGCATGTAAAATGACCAAAAATGACATCTCAAAAAACAATCAATTACAATATTTAATAATATAAGTAAAAAATAATAGTAATATAATATGTTAATTAATACAAACAAGGTAGTAAAAAAAATTACATAATACAGTATGTTATTTAAAATAAGTTGAAATTTATTATTATTATTATTATATATATATATATATATATTATAAATTTTGAATTTATTAGAACAAATTATAGAAAAAAATAATTACATTAACTTGTGATTTTAAATAACCGTTAAATATAATATGAAGAAAAAAATCGAATAATAATTAAAAAAACTAATGGTAATTGATAACTAAAATATATTGATTAATATTAAACCATATGGTATGCAAAAGTGTTCGGTTTGGGTTCCTGAGGACTAACACCGTTAGGTTGCCTCCGTCAGAGCCGCTCATGTGACTTGCACATGAGGGCATTTTAGTCCTTTTACAAACATCAGACCACATGGACCAAAATTGCAATTTACTTTTTTATTCTTATACCATTTATTTAAAATATAGTAATTATATTATATAATTAATAAATAAATATCACATGATTTAAAAAGTAACATATTTAATAAAATGGCAAAATTTTAATTAAATAATAATTTGTTTACGTCATCAACCAAAACTAATAATTTTTTAATCTAAAATAACTATTAATTAATTAATAATGTGTTTACTCTCAAGTAATATTAATTAATTAATTACAAATTTATTCTAAAATAATTTATATTTTTGTTTTTACTAAATTTCACTTTTAATATAAAATAATTTATTCAATAGAAATATAATAAAACATGAAGTTTTTTTATAAGAATTTTGTTATAAATATTTGAGAAAGAGGATCAATAATAAAAACACAAGAATGGGTTGATCGCTCCTTTCTAAAACATCCCTAACAAAACTCACATGCTTTAATTTATTTAAAAAATCTAAAAGAAACTCGAGTTCAATAAGATGTAAATTTAGTTATAATTACTCTTTTTAAATGTAAGTTCATAAATCGTTTTATATGCGCTAGATTTTTTATATTATATATGTTATATTAATTTTATAAAAATAATCAAAATTTCATATTTATATAAATAATTGAAATTCAGTTTCGTCTTTGGTACGCAATTTTGATTATTTATATAACTATGCAATTTTGGTTGTTTAGAGTAAACAAATTATTAATTAATTATTTAAGAGTAACAAATTTATTAGTTTTGGTTGACAAAACGTAAGCAAATTATTACTTAATTAAAATGTTATCATTTTATTAAATATGTTATTTTTAACTCATGTGATATTTATTTATTAATTATATAATATTGTTGGACAACCTGGGGGGGGTAAGGTTGTATTTAAAATCTTTTACTTTCAAAAATTCTTTTACAAATAAATACAGTACAGAAACAGTATAAATAAATCAGAGTATACAAATAATAAATATACAACAATTATATAAACAGATATAATTAAAAGCACAGCGGAATAAAAAAAGAGATAAGGGATAGAGATACTTGACACAGAGATTTACTGATTTACCACCAACTGTGATAAACCAGCAGCCGAGACACTTCTCGACACGATCCAATAAATGTATTCTTTACGGTAGAACACAAACCAAATACAAAGGAATTTGTAATAGTTTCTCAAGCCTCTGCTATGAGATAAACAGGATCACACACCCGTTATTCAAATACTTACAAGAGGAGTATAACTCACAATGGTAAATCACTCTTGTATAATATCTCACACTTGGATATTTAAAAAATATTTTATAAAATATATAAATATATATTAAAAGAGAGAGCTGAGAGAATGGTGTTGTTGCTGCTTATTGTGTTGTTCTATTTTTTTGTTGTTGTCTCTTCTCCACCAGCATGCATGTATATATATCAGCTCTTCCAACGGTAACATGCAATCCGCGGTATACCGGCTATCCCCCGCGGTATACCGTGCAGAGGAAAAAGCACATCAAGATCAGAAAGTCAACTCTGCAAAAACCAACGGAAACAGTACCCGCGGTATACCGGCTGAACACCGCGGTATACCGCGCAGAAGAAAAGACTTCCAACCAATCAGAGATGCACACCGAGCCTGCCGCGGTATACCGGCTGAACACCCGCGGTATACCGGCCGTACCACCGCGGAATACCGGCTCTACCTTCGCGGTATACCTGCGTTAGAAAGTGGTTGCAGAAACAGTACGCATGGCAGATACTTCTAGAACCAAAATTTCTTATTTAAAATATTATTTAAAGGGTTTTTAGAAATATCCAAGTGGTATATTATTTTAGGGTGTTTATCATTATTAGATATAAACAATGATGACGACGTAAAGCACCAGTCTTGAACTCTTCAGATAAAATCTTCGTGTTCTTCAACAACTTCACACTTGGATTAAATTGTTAGATAAACAATAATGCGGTGTGTTTGTAATCATCAAAATAAATATATATAAATATATAGAGATGTGGTACACTTGCACCAACAATCTCCCCCTTTTTGATGATGACAAACACAACCGCTAAGCATGAGCATATGCGGTTTCTCTCCCCCGTTTGTCGAAACAAAAAGGGTCAAGAAAGACGGTATGCTTCCCCTCGAGAGATGCTCCCCCTCAAAATATGCATATAATTGAGGTAGCATAAACTCATGGGTAAAGATAATAAAACGCTCCCCCTCAAATTAATAACGATATTAAATTGATGATTTTATAAAATTTGAGGGATAAAATAAGCATAATAAATGACATGAAACAAAATAACCAAAAAGAAACACTTGCACCAAAAAGGATCTTAAGGCTTGGATTTTTCGGTTAATTTTATGTGAGCAAAAAAAAAAACCACGTATTATGACCTCGTCAGGGAACACGTATTATATCCTCGTCAGGAAACACGTATTGTATCCTCGCCAGGAAACCACGTATTATAACCTCGGCAGGTAACCACGTATTATAACCTCGGCAGGTAACCACGTATTATAACCTCGGCAGGTAACCACGTATTATAACCTCGGCAGGTAACCACGTATTATAACCTCGTCAGGAAGCACGTATTATATCCTCGTCAGGAAACACCTACAAAAGGTAAAGAAAATTTTTCGTGGTACCCTTTTCTTATGGGTCCTTTTAACAGTTAGTATAAAACATAAACTGCAAAAAAATATGTTGTCGACATAAAACAAACACGACAAACATACAAAGCCATATAAATGGTTTAAAACCATAAACGCATTCCACCCGGATTATCAACATTAAACATTCCTTTCGGAATCCATTTTCTAACCATTTTTATTTTACGATCGTATTTATCATAGACGTAAAATGAAGCATGCAAATTTACATTATTCTTTGGTCTAGAAAATTTGCTATTATACATGCAAGCATACGGTTTCCTCGGCATATAATTCACATTATTCATTTTGGATACATACGGAGGTTTTTGCGCATAAGGTTTTCTCGTTTCAACTTTAGGTGGTTCAAAACACCTTTTAATTTGAATACACGAGCACGTATCAATACATGTATTAGAACCAATGCCTTTTCTACAATTAATGCGATTAGACATATTTAGCATTTTTAACACTTTATCATTGCTATTTTGAAATGCATTAGCTAACAGATTATCTTTTTCATATAAATCGCATTTAGATTTTAAACATGCATTATCATTTTCAAGTATATCGCATTTTGTACATAAAATATTTTCACATGTTCTTTTCTCTAAACATGCAATTTTATCATTTAAGACAATGCAAGATTTGCAAACAATATTTTCGCATGCTTTCTTTTCTAAAGTGATAACTTTATTATTTAACTCATTTTTGATTTTATTATCACATGAAATGGTTTGTTTACAATTATTCAACTCATTTTGACATAATAATAGTTCTTCTTTTAATTTAGCATTCTCATTTTTATAACTATTTACGAGAACAATCAATTTTTGAAAAGAGACATTTAACATATCAATATCATCATCGTTATCACTACAACTAGAATAACTTGAGTATGAAGTACATACCTCTTTCTCGCAGTCGACGATGAGACACGTTTCTTCATTTCTTTGATCTCGGGTTTCGTCTCTCTTTTCTTTTGAGTTTCCACCATAGGTGATGTTCAAGTTCTCCCAAATATCACGAGCAGTTTCAAAGAGATAAACACGCTCAATATCATCGTTAGTAAGAACCGAAAAGAGAAAATTTTTGGCTTCATAATTTAAACAACAATTATCCTTATCTTCGTCGGACCATTCCGAGCTAGGTTTTTCAACAACTTTGTTGTTTTGAAATTTTGTGGGTTTGAAATCTCCTTTAATAATAATATCCCAAATATTTTGATTTATCCCACGAACATAACGTTCAAAAGAATTTGCCCAAAGATCAAAATTTTCGAAATCAATAAGAAGAGATTTAGAAAACCAAGCATTTTGTTGAGCCATAACAAAAACGGATTTTAAAAAAAATTAAATAGACGATTTTTGAAAGCCCTGCTCTGATACCAAATGTTGGACAACCTAGGGGGGGGTAAGGTTGTATTTAAAATCTTTTACTTTCAAAAATTCTTTTACAAATAAATACAGTACAGAAACAGTATAAATAAATCAGAGTATACAAATAATAAATATACAACAATTATATAAACAGATATAATTAAAAGCACAGCGGAATAAAAAAAGAGATAAGGGATAGAGATACTTGACACAGAGATTTACTGATTTACCACCAACTGTGATAAACCAGCAGCCGAGACACTTCTCGACACGATCCAATAAATGTATTCTTTACGGTAGAACACAAACCAAATACAAAGGAATTTGTAATAGTTTCTCAAGCCTCTGCTATGAGATAAACAGGATCACACACCCGTTATTCAAATACTTACAAGAGGAGTATAACTCACAATGGTAAATCACTCTTGTATAATATCTCACACTTGGATATTTAAAAAATATTTTATAAAATATATAAATATATATTAAAAGAGAGAGCTGAGAGAATGGTGTTGTTGCTGCTTATTGTGTTGTTCTATTTTTTTGTTGTTGTCTCTTCTCCACCAGCATGCATGTATATATATCAGCTCTTCCAACGGTAACATGCAATCCGCGGTATACCGGCTATCCCCCGCGGTATACCGTGCAGAGGAAAAAGCACATCAAGATCAGAAAGTCAACTCTGCAAAAACCAACGGAAACAGTACCCGCGGTATACCGGCTGAACACCGCGGTATACCGCGCAGAAGAAAAGACTTCCAACCAATCAGAGATGCACACCGAGCCTGCCGCGGTATACCGGCTGAACACCCGCGGTATACCGGCCGTACCACCGCGGAATACCGGCTCTACCTTCGCGGTATACCTGCGTTAGAAAGTGGTTGCAGAAACAGTACGCATGGCAGATACTTCTAGAACCAAAATTTCTTATTTAAAATATTATTTAAAGGGTTTTTAGAAATATCCAAGTGGTATATTATTTTAGGGTGTTTATCATTATTAGATATAAACAATGATGACGACGTAAAGCACCAGTCTTGAACTCTTCAGATAAAATCTTCGTGTTCTTCAACAACTTCACACTTGGATTAAATTGTTAGATAAACAATAATGCGGTGTGTTTGTAATCATCAAAATAAATATATATAAATATATAGAGATGTGGTACACTTGCACCAACATAATATAATTACTATATTTTAAATAAATGGTATAAGAATAAAAAAAGTAAATTGCAATTTTGGTCCATGTGTCTGATGTTTGTAAAAGGACTAAAATACCCTCATGTGCAAGTCCCATGAGGGGCTCTGACGAAGGCAACCTAACGGTGTTACTCCTCAGGGACCAAAATCGGACACTTTTGCATACCACATGATTTTTCTTACCATAAAAATGTTGTAGGAACCAAAAGTGAGAAAAACAATAAACCACGGGGACCAAAATTGCAATTTAATCTAATATAAAAATAACTTATATGATTAACAATAGTTCTAAATAACAGAAAAAGAGTAAATTACACTTTTGATCATTGTGGTTGCCACCTATTATAAAAAATAGTCCCTATTTCAAACTAATTACAGTTTTGGTCATTGTGGTTTTCATTCCTTTTCAATGTTGGTCCTTATTGAAATACCGTCCATTATCTTCTGTTAAATGGTAACGCCATCCAGGGACAAATGTGTAATTTATTATTATTATTATTATTATTAATATTAATATTATTATAGTAATAATATATGCACAAGGCCTCCCACCCTAGCAAGTTGTAACCCATCTTCGCCGCCATACACCCATATCCCTCCTGCCGCATCTCCGACCTAAATCCTCGGCCACCCTCTTCCTCATCCACCGTATCCAGTCGCAATCTCCAACTTCTCTGGCCTCTACCCCCATTTCCCCCGATTTTTTCTTCTTCCCATCCATGGTGCTACCCCGTCCTCGATAGTAATTTTGAAAACAGAGGGTTCCCTTGTCATTGACAAAAACGATGAAAATAGCTTCTGAACAATGGTATATCAGTTATATGGCAGAAACAGAAAAACTGATTTTGAGTTTTTTCAATCCAGATTTGATTTTGGTCACAAGTACGAATTTTGAGCGTGGAAATTCACAGATCTGGGTCAGAGATGGTGGTTACATTGAGTGAAACATCCAATAATCCAAAAAAAATTAAACCTTATATAGACAAAGGTTTACGACAAAATCTTCCAAACATTTATTCATAAATGGAGAAGTTAATAACGAAGGTACGTACTTACAAAGGAAATATCATAAACAACCTACTAATCTAAACTATAACCAAACAAGTTCAGATTATAAAGATTGTCTACGGGATCTCCCAAAAATCTTCGATTTATAACTAATCTCTCCATTTAATCTTCCAAAAGCTATGATCCATGTGCCACTCTTCGCTCATCCCCTTGTTGCCCTGCCCGTGCTAGCACTGATAAAGAAATTAGTTTGGAAAACATTAGCTTTACGCCTAGTGAGAACATCCAGTTTAAATCAAAACAATGATAAACATTCTGAATTGTATATCTAAGAAATACGTATAAAAATGACCTTTTCTTCCTTCAATAACATAGACAAAACATCCTTCGATGACGGGAAAACCCGATTCCATGAGTGTGACAAACACAAAGTAAATCACACTATCACGTTTAGGAGCGCCACTACGAATTAATGAAGATTATAGATTTCAGCTAACACCCAAAAAATTACAATTAAACCATGTCTATTCCTCATTCCAAAATACAGAAACTGGAATTATAATTAAATCATGCATATTCCACGTTTTAAGATAACTCTAGTGCCTATGGATCATTAAACTTATTTGCACACGTACAGAATAAACGTGATTATTATTTCTCCCAACATTGACACATTTAGGCAATTTAGGGATAAATAACATATAAAGAAATTGAGGAATCACCCTCTACCAAATCTACATTTCTTTAGTTTACAAACCAATTATAAACCATGTCAAATAATTTTCTTCTCTGTACTTCCTTGATTTACCGGAAATCCACGTAAATTCTTGTTTTAAGAATTTATCCAATTTTATGAATTAACCAATATCTGAAATCTGAGTTATAAATATATTCTATAACTTGGTTTATAAATATTATTCAAAAGCTATTCTAAAATTTCTTATTTTCAAAACTATTACCGAAAATTACACCTATCCGGAAATTTACCGGAAAATCCCTTATCCGGAACTTACCGAAAAATCACATCATCCGGACTTTACCGGAAAGTCTCCTATCTTGAACTTACCGGAAAATCTCTTATCCGGAAATTACCAGAAAAGGCCACATTATCTGGACTTTACCGGAAAATCATTTCATCCGGAAAATATCAAACTCGCTCGAAAACCATCAGCTTTTCATCGAATCTCAAATAAATATTCACTCGACTTCTTAGATTAACAACTACATCCAAGAACAATTTCAAAGTACCATCATCCATTTTCTTGATGAGAATACATGAAATTTTAAGAGAAGCAGATGAATCACCTGCAACTACGAATCCCAGAGTCAAGATAGAATCAAATCAATCAAACTTCAATCCTAATTTACTAAAATTGATTCAAAACCGATTGAAAGATAAAACATTGTTAACTACCAATTCTTAAAGAATTGATCGAAAAACGATGGAAACCTTACCGATTAGAACCAACAACTCGAGTTTTCTCTCTGGACTTGAAACCGACTTCCAAAACCATCCGATATTTCTCAATTGACCACTTTCAATTTATACCTAAATTTTCTTTAAAAAAAATTTAACTCAATACCCTTCAATTTACAATTAACACCACTTCCTGTCCTTCCACGTCAACTAACAACGTAACCTCTAAAACTACACAACTTCACAAGATTCAAGGTGTTACAATTCTCCCCAACTTGAGAATGATTTCGTCCTCGAAATCTGATTATGCAAACAAGTGAGGATATCTAATTTTCATGTCCTCTTCTGCTTCCCAAGTCACATTGGTTCCTCTATGATGTTTCCATTGTACTTTGACCGTGATTATTTTCTTATGTTGTAGCTTCTTGGATTTTCTTTCCAGAATTGCTTCAGGTTCTTCCACACAACGGTTCTTCTCATCCACCTTTATTTCAGAAAGTGGTATAACATTTTCCTCCTTTGCTAGGCATTTTCGAAGATAACAAACATGGAAAGTGTAATGAATTCCATCCAGTTCTGGTGGAAGTTATAACTGGTAAGCTTGAAGTCCTACACGTTTAATCACAGGTAAGGGACCAAGAAAACGAGGACTCAATTTTCCACACTTCCCAATTCTTATTATACCTTTCCAAAGGGATACTTTTAACATCACTCGCTCCCCAACTTGAAATTCTATTGGTCTCCTATTCTAATTGGCGTAACTCTTTTATCGATCTTGAGCCGCCTTCAAGTGTTTCCGAATTTCTTTAACTTTATCTGCCGTTTGTTGAATAACTTCTGGACCGGAAAATTGTTTTTCTCCAGCTTTCAACCAAGATATCGGAGTCCTACACTTTCGCCCATATAAAGTTTCAAAAGGCGCCCTCCCGATGCTTGAATGATAACTATTATTATACGCAAACTCGACTAAGGGTAAATGCGTATCCCAATTACCTCCGAAATCAGTTACACAAGATCTTAGCATGTCTTCCAAGGTCTGAATTGTCCTTTCACTTTGCCTATCCATCTGTGGATGGTATGCGGTACTCAGATTTACTCTCGTACCCAATTCTTTTGTAATTTTGCCAAAATCTTGAAGTAAATCGACTATCTCGATCTGAAACTATGGACACAGGTATACCATGTCGTGACACAATTTCATCAATATATAACTTGGATAACTTATCTATTGGTGAAGCTTCTCGCATTGGTAAGAAGTGATCACTCTTGGTCTAACGATCTACTATTACCCAAATGGTATCGTTACCTCTTGACGTCTTTGGTAACTTAGTCACGAAATCTATGGTAAACTTATCCCACATCCATTCAAGAATTTCCAAAGATTGTAGACTCCCATAAGTTCGTTTATGTTCAGCCTTTACTAACGAACACGTCACACGTTTTTCTACACACTACGCCACATCCAACTTCATAGACGACCACCGATATTGTAACTTTAAGTCTCTATACATGTTAGTACTTCCTGGGTGCTTTGGACTTATGAGCATCTTCAAGAAGTAATTCTCGATTTCCTCCTATCTTTGGCACCCATATGCAACCCTGAAAAAGTTTAACTCCCCGACCATCTTCAGTCAGTTGAAGATGTTGCTCGACCATAACTTCACTCTTTAGATTTTCTTCCAATAAGGCTTCCGTTTGTGCTGTCTGGATCTTTTCAATCAAAATTGACATTACATCAATTCTGGCGTTAGTCGCTTCGAACATCCACTATATTCTTTTCTACTTATGGCATTGGTGATCCAAACCCTCAGTGATTTGATAATGACCCTCTCTTAAACACTTAGTGAAAATTGTAAGTAAGCAATATGTATCAGAGTTTCACTATCGCTGATAAGTACTAAGACTTTACAGTACCGCTGATAGGAACTCTCACTCTTTAGATTAGATATTCAGTGAACACTGTTCATCATCATATAGCTCTGAGCCTGTTCAGTCTATGAGATGATCGCGGATAAGTTAGTTGTTTACTTATGATCCCTGAAGACTAGTTTCACGTCAACCAAAGTTCTACGCTGAAGTCGAAGATCAAGCTCAAGAACCAGCGACAAGTCTACTCATGAACTGATGCGGATATCAGCAAAGCAAGACATGTCCATTCAACGTGAAGTATCAACTAGAAGACTTCAGCAATCGCTGAACTTTATCATTCGCTGATAAAGATCTGACTCAACTAAAGCTGATCATGAAGTCTCCCTGCATGTTACTATTGTCTTACTTCCCTTGCACGTCTCCGTACGAACAGTCAGAACGGACATCCCTTTTGTCTGTAATCGTAGAACAACTCTGATTCTACAATGTGCACCATGCGGCTACTAAGGTTGTCTACAAAGGTCAATGACATGCAACCACTCAGCTGCTGCCACGTGTAAAGCCATACTACCATGCATTAAATGCATGCAGTATATAAGAAGATCCTTACTTCAGTTTTGAAGTGTGCTCGGACCATCTTCTTATTTCTTATTGTTAAGTTATTATTCGTAATTTCTTTAACTCTTTCTAGTGCAAGAAACTTAGTGTTTCTCAAGACTTGTTAAGATTAAGTTTATCCTTAAACTTGTTCCGCAACAAGTTGTAAATTGTCTTGATTTATCAATAAACAATTTAGAAAAGTAAAAACGTGTGTTTGTATTCAACCCCCCCCCTTTTCTACAAACTTGTATAGCCCTTCGGGACCAACAAGTGGTATCAGAGCATATTTGTTTAATCTCATAAACAAGATCTGATCTATACTAAGATTTCTTTTCCTTGCTATTTCCTAAAATGGCTACCAACACAAACACAAACTATATTGACAACGGTTCTCTTGCAAAACCCCCTAGATTCTCCAGAGATAATTTTAATCTATGGAAAAATAGGACGATTCTCTTCTTAGAAGGTGTAGACCCTACTATGCATTACTATCTTGAAAATGGCCCATATATTCCTGTAAGAATTGATGCTGCAGTTCCAGCCGCGGAGAATAGACCTGCTATTCCAGAAAGGCTGATTCCTAAGGAAATTCATGTGGACTGATGAAGATAAGAAGAAAGTGGCTATCGACACCAAAGCCAGATCCATACTCTCCATGGCTCTTCCTGACGAAGTCTACCATTCCGTCATGAACCTGAAACCTCAAAAGCTATGTGGGACACAATCTGTGTTCAGTATGAAGGTACTTCTGAAGTCCAGGACTCTCGAAAGATCAACCTGGTAAGACAGTATGAAAGCTTCATTTGTGGTAAGAATGAAACTCTCTCTGAAGTACACCAACGTTTTAACTGCTTAATAATAGATCTAAAAACTGTTGGTAAGGAATATTCTAACTTTGAAGTACTGACAAAGTTCTTAGAATATTTACCTGAAAGTTGGGACAATTATTCTATGTGTCTCAAGCTGTCCAAAGGATCTAAAATCAATGACCCTTTCTACCTTATATGGCACGATGCTGAATCATGAGCAATCGAGTCATCTTAAGAAGAATCTTGTAAAAGATTGCAAAAGCACCCCCGTTGCTTTAATCTTAGAGTCACCTTCCACTCAGCGATCGACTATCACTGTCACTGAGTTGGAAACTAACTCTGAAAGATCATCAGACTCTGACGTTTCAGATAATGATGAAACTCTGGCATTCCTGGCTAATAAGTTAGGAGATTTGCTAGAAAGAGTAATTTCAAGAAGAATAAACCTCTTGCTATTACTGACAAGCCAAGATCATCAACCCCTGTTGATAAGGCTACTGCTACTTGCTATAACTGTGAAAAGATAGGACATTTTGCTAGCGAGTGCAGGTCAAAGAAAGTCTCTAGACCCTCAGCTTTTCCCAAGAAAAACTTTATTCCCAGGAATAGAGATGAAAAATATAAAAAGATGAAAGAAAGGTATGCAAAGCTGAAAACCTTTAAGAAGAAAGGCAAAGGCCTCATGGCTGACTATGATTGGGCTGCCTCTGACGAAGAAGAATCATCTGACTCTGAAGATGATGATGAAGCCAATCTATGTCTCATGGCCAAACTTGAAGATGAGGAAGACAACTCTGACATTCCCTCTACTTCAACCTCTGCAACTCAGGTATCACCTTCCTTCTTTACCAATATTGCAAATATTGATGAAGCTGATAGTCTTCGAAAGATCGATCTCTTGACTAGAAGTTTATATGAAGCCATGAATGGCAAAACTGTAGTTGAAAATCAAAACCTTGATCTCGCTGAACAGCTTAAAAACTGTCACCTTCAAATAGAAAATCTTTCTAAAACTGAAGAAGATTTTAAAGATCAAGTTCACCTAAATCAGCTAGTCAAAATCGAGCGCGAAGAAGCTATCACTGCATTAAAAGCTGAAAAAGCTACTGTTGATGGATGGTATAACTCCTCAACAAAGATCACTGAGATAATTAAGTCTCAGATTCCCCTGAGTGATAAACGTGGTCTTGGTTACAAAGCTGATACTCTAGAACCAACCACTGATCGTTCCATGCTCTTATTTGGAACTTTTGTATCCTTAGTCGCTGATACTTCATCCTCTCAGTGTTCCTCTTCTAAACCGCCTATCCCTGAGGAAATCTCTACCTTAACCTCTAAAGGTAAAGAAAACGTTATTTATCCAAAACCTACCTCAGTCTTTAAAAACAAAGGTAAAGGAATTGCTTTTACCAAAATCCTCATAAGGGTACATCTGTACCAAAGCTGAACGCTTCTAAAGCTTCAGTGACTTATCCCTCTGATTTAAAGAATAAGATCTCTGGATTTATTCAGCGTGGATCTATTCAGCGATCTACTCCTAGAATCAAAGTGGAAATCATTGGTAAGAAATCCGAAGAACTAAATGTTCCTCCCATTTCAAAAGCCAATAGCTTACTTGGTGCTGGTCCTTCTAATTCAAAATCAAAAGCTCAGTGGTTATAGTAAATGTTATCATTGTGGACTTACAAATTATATTGCTAGTAAGTGCCCTACAGCCACCCAAGCTGAAAATATAGCTAAGGTGAAGATCATTGCCCTCAAGGCAAAGAAGACCACTGAGGTTAAGAAATTAACCAAAGTGAAGACTGACAAAGCTGAATCTTCAAATGTTATGAAGACTGCTGAACCTTCCACTTCCTCTTCTACCCCCACTGACAAGTGTGTACACATGGTTAAGTGGGTACCCAAGAAAAACTAATCTTCTTTTGTAATCCAGGTTAAGAAGGGTATCTGGTATCTCGATAGCGGATGCTCTAGACACATGACTGGTATGAAGAACCTGCTCACTGAGTACAAAGAAGAGAAGGGTCCCTCTGTAACTTTCGGTAGAAATGGAAAAGGATATACCCGAGGGTTTGGTGTACCATCTAATGGTACAACAACCTTCAGAAGAGTCGCATATGTTGAAGGGCTGAAGCATAATCTTCTAAGCATCAGTCAGCTTTGCGACAAGGATAACAAAGTAATCTTTAATAAGGTATCCTGCTTTGTCGCTGACAAAAATGAGAAGATAGCTCTCAGCGGTTATCGTTTGGAAAATGTTTATGTAATAAACATGGACTCAACAACCACTGAGAACTCCTGTTTCTTCTCAAAAGCCTCATATGATGTCAACTGGCTATGGCATAAGAGGCTCTCTCATCTAAACTTCAAGACACTGAACACTCTTTCTTCAAAAGAGTTAGTCACTGGTCTACCTCAGCACTCATACGCCAAAGAGTCCTTATGTTCAGCGTGTGAGAAAGGCAAGCAGACCAAAGCAAGCTTTAAGTCAAAGCAAGTTTCCTCAGTATCATCTCCTCTACAACTTCTCCATATGGATTTGTTTGGACCTATTAACAAACAATCCATCGCTGGAAAGAAATATACGCTGGTCATAGTTGATGAATTCTCTCGCTATACATGGGTTATGTTTCTCCGTTCTAAGAGTGACACCCCTGAAGAACTCATCACCTTTGTTCGGAAGATAGAAACCCTGAACAACTTGACCGTTCGCTCAATAAGGAGTGATCATGGGACTGAATTCAAAAACAGTTCTCTTGATTCCTTCTTTGAGAGTAAGGGTATTTCTCACAACCTTTCTTCAGTGAGAACACCGCAACAAAACGGAGTCGCTGAAAGAAGAAATAGAACTATTATTGAAGCTGCACGTTCAATGCTCAGCGATTCTCACCTGCCTACTCAGTTTCGGGCAGAAGCTGTCAACACTGCTTGTTTTACGCAAAACAGGTCGCTGATAGTCAAAAGATTTAATAAAACAGCCTATGAACTTTTTCATGGGAGAAAGCCTTCAATTAGCTTTCTTCACATCTTTGGATGTCAGTGTTTCATACTGAACAACAGAGATGCCCTTGGAAAGTTTGATCCTAAGGCTGATGATGGAATCTTTCTTGGATATTCTTCAATATCCAAAGCCTTCAGAGTCTTCAATCGAAGAAGACAAACTGTTGAAGAAACTATTCACGTCACTTTTGACGAATCCCGTTCAGCGAATTCTCGACCTTCTGCTGATACTGAAGAACTGAATCAATGGATGTTTTCTCATCTTGGTGATTCAGAAAATATTTCCACTCTTCATACTCATACAGTTGAAGATGATAGTCCTACTATCATCCCAAACATGCAGAATAGTGAAGCTGAAACATCATGGGTCTCAGCAGTTCCTTTAAACACTATACTTGCTTCTGAACCAAATATCTCAGACATTCCATCTACTTCTCAGCAATCAGAAAATGAGATGACATCTGCACCTACTCCTCTCTTGGCTGATATTTCTCACAACTTTTCTTCAGTGAGAACACCGCAACAAAATGGAGTCGCTGAAAGAAGAAATAGAACAATTATTGAAGCTGCACGTTCAATGCTCAGCGATTCTCACCTGCCTACTCAGTTTTGGGCAGAAGCTGTCAACACCGCTTGTTTTACGCAAAACAGGTCGCTGATAGTCAAAAGATTCAATAAGACAGTCTATGAACTTTTTCATGGGAGAAAGCCTTCAATCAGCTTTCTTCACATCTTTGGATGTTAGTGTTTCATACTGAACAACAGAGATGCCCTTGGAAAGTTTGATCCTAAGGCTGATGATGGAATCTTTCTTGGATACTCCTCAGTCTCCAAAGCCTTCAGAGTCTTTAATCGAAGAAGACAAACTGTTGAAGAAACAATTCACGTCACGTTTGACGAATCCCTTTCAGCGAACTCTAAACCATCCGCTGATACTGAAGAACTGAATCAATGGATGTTTTCTCATCTTGGTGATTCAGAAGATATTCCCACTCCTCGTGCTCACACAGTTGAAGATGATGGTCCTACTATCATTCCAAATATGCAGAATAGTGAAGCTGAAACATCATGGGTCTCAGCTGTTCCTATAAACACTATACCTACTTCTGAACCCAATGTCTCAGACATTCCATCTACTTCTCAGCAATCAGTGAATATAATGACAACTACACCCATTCCTCTCTTGGATGATACTTCAGACGTCGCTGAAGCTTCATCTTCAGCTCCTCCAGTTCAGGTTGAGTCAGCGTCTCATGCTCCGGCTCAGCGATGGACTGTAAATCACCCAATTGATCAAATTCTTGGTGATCCAAACGCTGGTGTTCAGACTCGACGAAGTGCAGGTAATATTTGTTTATTTGTTAACTTTATTTCTCTGATTGAACCAAAGAAAATAGATGATGCCCTCAAAGATCCAAACTGGGTCAGCACCATGCAAGAAGAGCTGACTGAATTCGAAAGAAACAAAGTTTGGAAACTTGTTCGAAGACCAGCTGACAAAACAGTGATAGGCACTAAATGGGTCTATCGAAACAAGTTGGACGAACATGGAACTGTAAACCGCAACAAGGCTCGTCTTGTTGCTCAGGGATACAGACAAGAGGAAGGCATAGATTACGACGAAACATTTTCTCCAGTAGCAAGACTAGAATCTATTCATCTATTCTTAGCATACGATGTACACAAAGACTTCAAAGTATATCAGATGGATGTTAAGTCAGCGTTTCTAAATGGAAAAGCTGAATGAAGAAGTCTATGTGGAACAACCTCCAGGATTCTCAGATCCTAAGCGTCCAGGTTATGTTTATAAACTGGATAAGGCACTTTATGGCTTAAAGCAAGCTCCTCGTGCATGGTATGACACTCTCTCTACTTATCTCCATATTGAACAATTTGAGCGTGGTAAAATCGATAAGACTCTATTCTTCAGGAAAGTAAAAGGTCATATTATTCTTGTTCAGATATATGTTGATGACATTATATTTGGTTCTACTAACACTGACCTTTGTACTCGTTTCGCTGATAGAATGAAAGAAGAGTATAAAATGAGTATGATGGGTGAGCTAACATATTTCCTTGGTCTTCAGATAAAGCAAAATGAAAAAGGAACTTTCATTAATCAGGTAAAGTATGTTAAAGATATGCTGAAGAAATTCGATTTAACTCAGAGTTCAGCTATGAAAACCCCTATGGCACCACCGCTGACACTAGACAAGGATTCAAACGGAATACCTGTTAAGGTCACGCTGTACCGTGTGATGATCGACTCTCTCTTGTATCTTACAGCTAGCCGACCCGATATTATGTACGCAACCTGTTTGTGTGCACGATATCAAGCTGAACCTAAGGAATCTCATATGATCGCTGTAAAGCAAATCTTTCGTTACCTTAAGGGTACTATGAACCTAGGTCTTTGGTATCCCAAAGACTCAGGGTTTGATCTAATCGCCTATTCAGATAGTGATTTTGCAGGTTGCAAATTGGATAGGAAAAGCACCACAGGAGGGTGTCATCTCCTGGGTGGAAAGCTGGTGAGTTGGACAAGTAAAAAGCAAAACTCAGTGTCCACCTCAACTGCTGAAGCTGAGTATGTAGCCGCTGGAAGCTGTTGTTCTCAGGTCTTGTGGATGAGAAATCAACTACTAGACTATGACCTTCAACTCTCGAAAATTCCAATCTATTGCGACAGCACAAGTGCCATCGCTATAGCCAACAATCCAGTGCTACACTCAAAGACAAAACACATCGAAATCAGGTATCATTTTATCAGAGATCATGTGATGAATGGTGGTATAGAACTTCATTTTATCCCAACTGACTATCAGTTAGCTGATCTGTTCACCAAACCTCTTGATGAGACAAGATTCAACTTTCTCATCAGCGAGCTTGGAATGCTGAACTTTGAAGAGTAAAATCTTCAGCGGTTCACATTTGATCAGCGATAGGATAAAATCAAATTGTATAACCCATTCTATCATTCTCTCTCTGAACATAATTGATTCGCTGATATCAAGGTATGTTTTCTCTCTTACTCGCTGACGTTCGCCTAGAACTCAAAGATTTCAAAACATCTTGCATCGCTGAATATCTCTTCCTTAACAACGATACTTTGAAATTTCTTAAACCAACACTGATATTTCTATTCAGTGCTTCATATTTTTAAAAGTGTCCCTGATCTTTCAAAACCTCAGAGACATCCTAAAATATGAAAGGACAGTTGTGACGTCATCGCAACGGATAAGCCCTGGCACGTTCTTTTTCTGACACACGATTGCACGTTTCGTTTACCTTCCAATCAAATGCAAACACATGTCCATGTCATGATGAAAATCTTTTCCCGCTCAAGATTTCTCTCTCTCTACACTCTCTATATAAACCATTTTGGGTTAATATTTTTCTCTTTACGCGAAAAACTTCTCCTCCAAGCAAGAAAAAGATTTACTGTTGCATTTTGAGATCTCAAAATTTCCAGAAACTGTTCATCTTCTTCTTTGACGAACCACGTTAATACTCTTATTATTTACCTACATTACTTGTTTATGATCTTATTCTTTGCTTTTAACATATTAAACAAAAGAACTTTTATAAAATGAAATCATTTTATGTTCATGATTTTATGAATACAACCTTCATGGTTGTTCTTCAAGTTTATATCAAAACTCGTAAACTTGTTTTTCATATGTTTTTCCAGAATTCCTTCTTCAAATGAAAACTGGAAAACACATAATCTCTACGTTTTGTAACTCTTTCTCAAAACAAGAAAAACCCTAATCTTTCTCAAAGGGATTTTTGGCTGAATGAAATGGACAAAATTCAAAAACATCTTATTGGAAAATATTTCCACATTAAGACTATTTGTTTTGTTGATCTTTGGTTGAGCTGATTACAGAAATGGCTGCTCCTTCTACTGGTATTCCAACTGCTGAGAACACTACTGCTGCTGAGGAACTTGAAATCACCAAGGCTCCTCAGGTCAAGTTCAAACTTGAGGATATCTCTTTTACAAAATAAACAACCTCCATGCGCTGTTCGATTTTCCTCCGAAGAAACAAGTCAAACATCTAGACGACGCTGTGAATTTTCTGGAAACCTGTTGCCTCTCTACAGCCTTGACCATAACACCCCCTGCTCATCAGTTACTATTATCTCAATTCTGGTATACCGCCAGACACACTCAGCTACCATCATCCAAAGACCCTACCAAACTACTTGATGTCATCCTCTGTGACACTGATTTTGGCACCATCAAAATCAACCCTGCTATCATTCGAAAAGCACTGAATCTCCCTGTTGCCACCAAAGATAAACCATTTATTCCTTTTCCTGATCCCAAGAGACATGCTGATAGAGAAACACTCATTGTATTCTTTGATGCAATGAAGTACGTTTGGGATCAAGGGAGAGATGAAAAAGCCGAGAAGAAACTGACTGCAATCAAGAAGTCAAAGATGCCCAGCGAGATGAACTTCATCTTCGCACACCTGATAAGCTGCATGACAACGAAGAGTGGCTCCTCTGATCAAGATGCTCAACCTCAGCAAGCCATGGGCTATGCATTGCTGAAGGGCCTCCATGTTGACTGGGCCTCGATAATCTACGACGATCTTGCGCTCAGAGTAGATTTTGCTGATAGACCATCATGGGTTCCATACCCAAGATTCCTCAGCGCCATCTTCCAAACCGGCCTTAAGGATAACTACCTAAAAGTAGGAGACCTGAAACTCTCTCAGGTTGGCCCTAAGGTGCTCGACTTCAAGCCCCTGCCAAACGAGGTACGTCTCTCTACTCTCTTATCTATTCTCAATCGTCCTTCTTCTACTTCTATGGCTCATTCAGTGGAAATCCCAACCGCTGATACCCCAGCTGCAACCTCCACTCCTTCTAGAAAAAGGAAACAATCTACTACCCAACTTGGTTCCAAAAAAATCAAGAAAACCAAGGAGCAACCCCCCCAGCATTTACATGCTGAAGACTCCTCAGCTCATCTTGAAGAGCTGATGGAAAGTTCAGTGGCACGCTCTGCCACAGTTGAACAAGCCACCCCTTCCATCCCAGCTTCAGCGTCTCTAAACGCTGAAGTTATAAACTTGGAAATTAACCCACCCCCTTCAGCCTCTCTACAGACTGAAGTGATTCTCAGTGGATCCAACGCTGAACCCCGCACCCAACCATCATTCTCATCCTCCATTCCTCTCACCTCTTCTTTGGTCACTCAATCTATTCCCCTATTCTCCTCAACAACCGTCATCCTCAGCGACACTACTGCTGAACATTATCAGAGGATGATAGGACACACCACAGGACCTGCAGGTACTTCTAGTCGTCTAGGAAATATTGAAGACAACTACGAAACTTTTTCAGGACATTGAGGTTTCGACAACTTCGCCAACCCGCCTGCAGGTATACACAAAATCCCACACACTTCTCTCTCTCAACCCCAAACTTCTGAGCTTTCCTCTGTTCATAAGTTTATAACTTTTTCAGGTCCTAATTTGGGAGATATCAACACCTCCCTGACGGCCCTGGAAACAAAGATGGAGTCTTTCAACAAAACTCTAACTGCCAACTCTTCAGCGGTTACAAACGCTGGAGAGAACTTGAAGACTTTGACCACTGAGGTCGAAAAGAAAGCCTCCAAAGATGATCTGCAGAAGGTGGATGGTAGCATTGCTAAATTTGCTACCACCCTCGCTGAAAACTCAACCGCCACAACCACTCTCTCAACAAACTTCACCTCTCTGTCCAATGAAGTCACATCATTGAAGACAGAGGTTGGTTCTCTTAAGAGTGAAGTTTCCACGATCAAGACTGAAGTCTCTGCGGTTAAAGAGATTGTTCAAAAGGTGTTCGATCACCTGAACACCCCAACTTCTCATTTCACTCAGGGCGATCGAGATGATCTCAAAAAGATCAGTCCTGCTATTACTGGCCTAGAAGACAGAGTAGCAGCGATTGAAAACTGCATAAGAGTTACTGGCCAAGAAGACAGTAATCCTATTGCTGCTGCTGCTGAAAAGTCCGTTACCTCCCCCAACCATGATGTGGAAGAGGGGGAGAAGCCTAAAGAAGACCTTCCCCATAATGATGAGGGGGAGAAGAAAAATAAAGAAGACCTTCCCCATGCTGAGTGGGAGGGTATTGAGACTGAAGCTGATGCTACTTCTTCAAAACCTCGGAGAGTTGAAAACCCTGAGGGAACCGAGAAACCTTCCTTTGTATCTGAGGGGGAGCAACTCGAAGAGCAGAACATTGAAGTTGCTGCTGATGTAACCTCACCCTACGCTAACAAGGTTGAATCTGATGAAGACGAAGCTGAAGACGATGAAGCTGTCGACATCTCTGATGATGAACCATCTTCTTCTCCAAAGAATGATGATGATGACGATGATGATGATGATGATGACTCCTTTATCGTCAAGCCTGTTACGAAGACTACAGCTCTCAAAGGGATTTCGATAAAGGAACCTTCAGGGGAGCGGACCAAGACAAAGCCTGCAGCGTCTGAAGCTGACAAAGGTAAAAACAAAGGCCTTGCTGCAGAAGACAATCTGATGATCTTGCTTCAAAAGCCAGTTTGTCAGGTACACTACCTCCTATTCCCTTACACTGCATCCTTCCTCTATCCCTTCTCAATCTCAATCCTTCTATCCATAAAACCTCTATACACTTAACCACATTCTTTTCTCTATCTCTTTCTTCCCCAACTCTGCTTACTTAAACGATCGCTGTGTTTCAGCTAGTCCTCTCCCCTGTTTGAGGATCCCGCTGAAGCTCCTTCGACTACACCAGGAATAATCCCAACCACAAGAGTTGAAGAAATAATCCCAGTCTTGGATTTAACCACTGAGACTGATGAACCTGAAGAACAGCTGCTCTCTCACCAAAACAGACCATCCTTGGCTCCTCAAAAGTTGAGTGAAGAGGATCAAGAAAAGAGAGATGCAATGATCAATAGATTTGAAGATCAGCGAATCATCGTGAAGCGTGATCAACTTCCTTCTATTCCTCCAAAGTTCAGACTTTCACAAAAGGAATACCAGGATCACCTCAGAGCTGAAAGGTTAATCGCTGAAAGAAGGGAAGCTGAAGAAAAAGATAGAGAACTCGCCATCCAGCTTGTCCAACAATCGGTGAAAGACCCCGCGCTGAAAAGAACTCCCATTGATGTCCAACGTCAGCTATAGGATGATGCCCAAAGGATCGTTGAAGAAAAGACGAAAGTATCTGATACGACTTTGAAATGGTGTAAAGAAATGCTGAATTATCGATCTCGACCATCCAAAATCATCAAAGTAAACATCAGAGGAAGACTGTTCGTTGACGTTCCTGTTGTTGAAATTGATGTATTCAGGGAAGACAAAACCAAGCAAACCTTCTATGCTACTACTTTAGAGAAGTTTGGTTTCTCTGAATGGTTGGAAGTGAAATTAGCCATTCAGGGATCGCGCTCAAAGTTCAAGAGCCATGTCGAGAAAAATTTAAATACTCAGATCGACTTGGTTTCTTTTGTTGTGGATATTCCTCCTTCCACTCTTCTTCCTCCTCAACAAAGAAGAGTCTCTGCAAAGGAAAAGAAAGTCTCATACTAAGGTCCTTCTATACGGAATGAAACAGGTATTGGTTTCTCTCGTGCTGAAGTTCTTGGCCCTGATGCTGATCTCCCAGCGCTTGACACCTCCCTACCTCCTGGAGAAACTTTCATTCCTAGCAAAGTTGTAAGTGATCCTTATGGTATATTCTTTCTAGACTACCAAGGAAATCATCACTTTGAACGCACCTCTGAGCTTCCAATCACTCCTATCGAACAACTCAGAGATCTCAAATACTGGTGTGAAGTCAGACGCGACATTAAAGCTAGACACCTGAAGCCCTTGATTTTTGAAGAAGCTCTGAAGAAAAAGAATCAAGGAGTAGATGTCCCTGACTGGATGATTCCCACATCAAAGACCCTCGATGAACTTCTCATCAAGGAAGAACCTTTTGACGGATAGGATCGCCTTGTAATTCTTTCTATCCTTATCTGTCTACATCTTTTGTACTTGTAATTTTATTTGCTGTACTTGTAATTTTTCCACTTCCCTATGTAATCTTTACGAAGTTTAAAGAAAAATTTCAGCGAATGTACTTTACTCCATCAGTACTGAAAAGATCCCAGAAAACAGTAAAAAGGACAAATATTTTATGAGTTCTTTTTATCCTTATGTTTTCATTAAATAGCAATTTTCTCTGTTGCTATGTCATAATCAAATAGGGGGAGATGGTTGATCCAAACCCTCAGTGATTTGATAATGACCCTCTCTTAAACACTTAGTGAAAATTGTAAGTAAACAATATGTATCAGAGTTTCACTATCGCTGATAAGTACTAAGACTATACAGTACCGCTGATAGGAACTCTCACTCTTTAGATTAGATATTCAGTGAACACTGTTCATCATCATATAGCTTTGAGCCTGTTCAGTCTATGAGATGATCGCTGATAAGTTAGTTGTTTACTCATGATCCCTGAAGACAAGTTTCACGTCAACCAAAGTTCTACGCTGAAGTCGAAGATCAAGCTCAAGAACCAGCGACAAGTCTACTCATGAACTGATGCGGATATCAGCAAAGCAAGACCTGTCCATTCAACGTGAAGTATCAAGTAGAAGACTTCAGCAATCGCTGAACTTTATCATTCGCTGGTAAAGATCCGACTCAACGAAAGCTGATCATGAAGTCTCCCTGCATGTTACTATTGTCTTACCTCCCTTGCACGTCTCCGTACGAACTGTCAGAACGGACATCCCTTTTGTCTGTAATCGTACAACAACTCTGATTCTACACTGTGCACCATGCAGCTACTAAGGTTGTCTACAAAGGTCAATGACATGCAACCACTCAGCTGTTGCCACGTGTAAAGCCATACTGCCATGCATTAAATGCATGCAGTATATAAGAAGATCCTTACTTCAGTTTTGAAGTGTGCTCGGACCATCTTCTTATTTCTTATTGTTAAGTTATTATTCATAATTTCTTTAACTCTTTCTAGTGCAAGAAACTTAGTGTTTCTCAAGACTTGTTAAGATTAGGTTTATCCTTAATCTTGTTCCGCAACAAGTTGTAAATTGTCTTGATTTATCAATAAACAATTTAGAAAAGTAAAAACGTGTGTTTGTATTCAACCCCCCCCCCCCCCATTCTACAAACTTGTATAGCCCTTCGGGACCAACAGGCATCAGCTACTACATTTGGTTACCAGGATGATAACGCAATTCACAATCATAGTCCTTAAGTAGTTCTAACCATCGCTATTGTCTCATACTCAGCTCTTTCTGATCAAAAACATGTTTCAAACTTTTATGATGAGTAAAAAGGGTGCACTTTGTTCCATACAAGTAATGCCGCCATAGCTTCAAAGCAAACACTATTGCTGCCAATTCTAAATCATGGGTAGGATAATTTTTTCGTCCTCTTTGAGTTATCTTGATGCATAAGCAATAACTTTGCTGCGTTGCATCAATACACACCCTAAACCCATCTTGGACGCATCACTATATACCACCAAATCTTCTGTTCTTTCTAGTAGAGCAAGAACATAGGCTTCACATGATTTCTTTTGTAAAGTTCTAAAAGCTGCCACTTGTTTTTCAGTCCATTCAAACTTTACATTCTTTCGTGTCAGAATTGTTAAAGAAGAGGCAATCTTAGAAAAGTCTTTTATAAATCTTCGGTAATAACCTACCAAACCCAAAAAGCTTCGAATCTCCGATGAGTTCTTCGGTGTTTCCCAACTCATCATTGCTTCTATTTTTGCTGGATCCACCTTGACTCCTATGAAAGTGATTACATGTCCTAGAAATTGTACCTCCTTCAACCAAAACTCACATTTTGGGAAGTTGGCGTACAATTTCTCTTTTCTTAGGACATATAAGACTTCCCGAAGATGACATTCATGATCAGCTATATCGTTTGAATAAACAAGTATGTCATCTATGAACACGATGATTGACTTGTCTAAGAAAGGTCGACACACCCTATTCATTAAATCCATGAACACGGCATCATGCGAAATTCATAATGTCCATACCTCGTTCTAAATGTCGTTTTGGGAACATCTTCACTCCTTACTTTCACCTGGTGATAGCCCGAACATAGATCAATCTTTGAAAAACATCCTACACCTTGAAGTTGATCAAATAAGTCGTCAATCCTTGGGAGTGGATACTTATTCTTAATGATCACTTTATTTAATTCTCTATAGTCAATGCACATTCTCATAGTGCCATCTTTCTTCTTCACAAATAGTACCGGAGCTCCCTAGGGTGACGAACTTCGCCTGACAAAACCTTTTTCAAGCAATTCTTGGAGTTGAGACATCATCTCCTTCATTTCAGTCGGTGCTAATCGATACGGTGCACGTGCTATCAGTGTCGCTCGTAGACCAAGATCAGTCTTGAATTCTACTTGTCGTTCTTGTGGTAAACCTGGAAGATCATTAGGAAATACATCTGGAAGTTCACATACCACCTTTATATCCTCTATCCGCTTCTTTTCTACTTTAGCATCCAGTACATATGCGAGATATGCTGAATACCCTTTTAGTAAACACTTGCGTGATTTGTTTATTGAAATCAGCGGAACATCCCCTTTACTCTTTTCTCCATAAATGAGTACAACACCACCCTCGGATAGGAATCTGAATCAACTATTTAGCACAAAGAACTTCTGCTTGGTTATTTACTAACCAATCCATACCGACGATTAATCAAACCCGCCTATCCATTAGGACTAAATCAATTGGAAACTAGTTTCCTTCTATCATGACTGTACAACCTTTATGTCTTTCACGTACTAGGACTTGACAACCATTAGCTACTTCAACAACTAAGGCATCTTTCAAAGTAGTGACATGCATAGCTAACTTTTGAGAGAAAGATTGCGATATAAATAACAACTTGGCACCACAATCAAATAATATACGTGCGGGTATAGAATTAACAAGAAGTATACCAGAAACCACATCCATCGATTCTTTTGCTTCTTCAGCAGTCATGTGAAATGCTCTACCCGTTGGTCTTGGAGTATTTGGTTTCCTTTCTTGGTTCCCGCTACTCTTAAGCTTTGGGCAATCTTTTCGAAAATGACCAGGTTTCTTACATTCAAAACATGTTGGTCTTTGGATGGGACAGTTCCCAATTGTGTGACCGCTCTTTCCACACTTGAAACATTCAGTTGGATTTACTCGACACGAACCAAAACGTCTGCTCTTGCATTTCTGACACCAATTCGGTTCCCGTCGGGGCTCAAAACGGGCGTTCCTGACAAAAGGAATTGATCTTTGCGAAGGTTTTGTTCGACCTTCACACTTTGTTTTCTTCCTTACCTGTGCTTTCTCAACTTTATCTCTAGCATAAACTTCTTCTATAATTTTGGCTTCCTCAATCGTCTCCCTTAGAGTCGAAGATTTGGAATTTCGGACTCTGGACATCATATCAACTGGCAAGCCTTTCAGATAACTTAATATTTTCTTTTTTCAATTGGGGACACATGCCCCACTAAATTATGTTTCTCCAAGAGAAGCTGAGTGTACTCCCTTACAGACGAATTCCCTTTCTTAAGTGCTCGGAATTCTTCTTCATTCTCGTTACAATATTCTTCCAAAATTTTCTTTTTAAAAGACTCCCAGATCATTGCAGCCAAGACTGGGGCTTCAACAGTTGATGTAACAACGTTCCACCACGTAAGAGCATTTCCTCTTAACATTTGAGATCCAAATCTGACTTTGGAATTTTCATCACGTTCACATGCTCTAAAAGTGTGTTCCATTTCTCTAAGCCAGTTCATACACTCAATTGGGTTATCTGATACCGCAAACTCTGGTGGCTTGCAACTTAAGAACGTCTTGTAGGTGGAATTACATTATCAGTACCCCTCTCTTGTCTCTAAGACTCAGCATTCCGGTCATCCAATAGTTTCATAAACATTTCTTGTTGTTGAGTCAATGCAACATTCATGACTCTCGTCATGTTTTCCATCATGCGCGACTCCAGAGTAGATTCCATCGTCACCGGATTAGAAGGACCAACATTAGATCAACGAGCTTGACCTTTTCCTTCCCCCAGAATAGGTGGCCTTGGTGGACTTGTATTAGCCTCACCACTATCAGGTTGATTTATTGCAGATTCATTTATCACACGGCCCTCCGAAGAGGTATGAAGTCTACTTGGCGTATTAACCATTGAATTCTGCTATGTACATAAAGATAACCATAAGAAGGAAGCTATATACAACTCAGCACAAGGAAACATACTTTAATGTTCGTTAATCGCCATAACAATCAGAAACAAGTATGCTTACGTAACAATATATTTATAATAGTAGTAACTAACTGAAATTATGAACATACTACACATAAGAATTCTCGTTAGCATCATCACAGTTCTTAATTCGCGTATTTCCGTCAAGTCAAAGACCCTCCTATCCAATATTTCTACCCAAAATCTCACGATCATAACTTACTCATCTCAGTTTAGGTCTAAACATCTTACTATCATACTTATATATCTTAAGCTACAACTCTGATACCAAACTGAAACATCCAATAATCCAAAAAAAATTAAACCTTATATATACAAAGGTTTACGACAAAATATTCCAAACAATCATTCATAAATGGAGTAGTTAATAACGAAGGTCCTTACTTACAAACGAAATATCATAAACAACCTAATAATCTAAACTATAACCAAACAAGTTCAGATTATAAAGGTTGTCTACGGGATCTCCCAAAAATCTTCGATTTATAATTAATCTCTCCATTTAATCTTCACACTATCACGTTTAGGAGCGCCACTACGAAGTAATGAAGATTCTAGATTTCAGCTCACACCCAAGAAATTACAGTTAACCCATGCCTATTTCTTGGTACAGAAATGAGAATTATAATTAAACCATGTCTATTCCTCATTCCAAAATACAGAAACTGGAATTACAATTAAACCATTCCTATTCCATGTTTCAAGATAACTCTAGTGCCTATGGATCCATTACACTTATTTGGACACGTACATAATTAACGCAATTCTTATTTTCTCCTAACATTGACACGTTTAGGCAATTTAGGGATAAATAACATATAAAGAAATTGACGAATCATCCTCTACCAAATCTACATTTCTTTAGTTTACAAACCAATTATAAACCATGTCAAATAATTTTCTTCCATGTACTTCCTTGATTTACCGGAAATCCATATAAATTATTGTTTAACGAATTTATCCAATTTAATGAATTAACCCATATCCTGAAGTCTGAGTTATAAATATATTCTATAACTTGGTTTATAAATATTATTCAAAAGCTATTCTAAAATTGCTTATTTTCAAAACTATTACCGGATTTTACACCTATCCGAAAATTTACCGGAAAATCCCTTATCCAGAACATAGCGAAAAATCACATTATTCGGACTTTACCGGAAAGTCTACAATTCGGAACTCACCGGAAAATCTCTTATCCGAAAATTACCAGAAAAAGCCACATTATCTAGACTTTACCGGAAAATCATTTCATCCGGAAATAATCAAACTCGCTCGAAAACCTTCGGCTTTTCTTCGAATCTCAAATAAATATTCAATCGACTTCTTAGATTAACAGCAACATCTAAGAACAATTTAAAAGTACCATCATCTATTCTCTTGATGATAATACATGAAATTTTAATAGAAGTAGATGAACTCACCTGCAACTACGAATCCCAGAGTCGAGATAGAATCAAATCAAGCAAACTTCAATCCGAATATACCAAAATTGATTCAAAACCGATTAAAAGACAAAATCATTGTTAACTACCAATTCTTAAATAATTGATATGAAAACGATGGAAACCTTGCCGATTAGAACCAAGAACTCGATTTTTCTCTCTGGACTTTAAACCGACATCCAAAACCATCCGATATTTCTCAATTGACCACTTTCAATTTATACGTAAATTTTATTTTAACAAAATTTAACTCTATACCCTTCAATTTACAACTAACACTACTTCTTGTCCTTCCACGTCAACTAACAACATAACCTCTAAAATTACACAACTTCACAAGATAAACGTTTTTCCATAATAAACATGCAATAGCTATGGCAAATTCAAGGTGTTACTGTTGGTCCCAAAGGGCTATACAAGTTTGTAGAAGGGGGGGGGGGGGGGGGTTGAATACAAACACACAGATTTTACTTTTCTAAATTGTTTATTGATAAATCATTAACAATTTACAGCTTGTTGCGGAAACAAGATTAAGGATAAACCTAAATATAAACAAGTTGGAACACTAAGTTTCTTGCACTAAGAAAGAGAAGGAAATTTCTTATAATAACCTATCTCAAGATAAGAAGGATGAACTTGTCCAGAGTTAGCAAGTTACTTCAAAATGAAGTGAGTTCATCTTCTTATATACTGCATGCATTTAATGCATTGCAGTTTATACTTTACACGTGGCAGCAGCTGATTGGTTGCATGGCATTGACCTTTGTTGACAACCTTAGTAGCCGCATGTTGAACAGTGTAGTATCAGAGTGGTTGTACGATTTCAGACAATAAGGAGGTTCTTTTTCTGACATATCGTACGGAGTCGTGCAAGGGTGGTTTAGACAAAAGTACATTGTACGGAGGACTTCACACTACAACAAATTTAGTCTATTGCGATGACAAAAGTCGTTGCTAAAGATCAATATTGATCTTTAGCAACAATTTTTGTCGTCGCTAAATATCAAAATTGATCTTTAGCAACGACTTTTGTCGTCGCAATAGACTAAATTTGTTGTAGTGTCATGATCAGCTTTTCGTTGATTCATCGATCTATCATTTTTTATCAGCGAATGATAGAGTTTAGCGATAGCGAAAGTCTTGTACTTGATACTTCACGTTGAGTGGACAAATCTGAGTCTTCGCTGATCCGCATCAGTTCATTAGGAGACTTTTCGCTGGTTCTTGAGCTTGATCTTCGACTTCAGCGTAGAACCTATGTTAACGTGAAACTTGTCTTCAGGGATCACAAGTAAACAACTAACTTATCAGCGATCACCATAAGTACTGAACAGACTCAGAGTATTATGGTGAACAATTTCGCTGAATGTTTAATCTAAAGAGCAAGAGTTCCTATCAGCGGTACTGTAAGATCTTAGTACTTATCAGCAATAGTGAAACTCTGATACATTTTGTTTACTTACAATTTTCACTAAGTATATAAGAGAGGGTCATTATCAAATCACTGAGGGTTTGGATCAACAATCTCCCCCTATTTGATTATGACATAGCAACAGAGAAAATTACTATTTAATGAAAACATAAGGATAAAAGGAACTCATAAAATATTTGTCCCTTTTACTGTTTTCTGGGATCTTTTCTGTACTGATGGAGTAAAGTACGTTCGCTGAAATTTTTCTTTAAACTTTGTAAAGATTACAGAGGGAAGTGGAAAAATTACAAGTACAGCGAATAAAATTACAAGTACAAAAGATATAGACAGATAAGGATAGAAAGAATTACAAGGCGATCCTATCCGTCAAAAGGTTCTTCCTTGATGAGAAGTTCATCGAGGGTCTTTGATGTGGGAATCATCCAGTCAGGGATATCTACTCCTTGATTCTTTTTCTTCAGAGCTTCTTCAAAAATCAAGGGCTTCAGGTGTCTAGCTTTAATATCGCGTCTGACTTCACACCAGAATATGAGATCTCTGAGTTGTTCGATGGGAGCGATGTGGAGCTCAGAGATACGTTGAAAGTGATGATTTCCATAGTAGTCTAAAAAGAATATACCATAGGGATCACTTACAATTGTGCCAGGAATGAAAGTTTCTCCAGGTGGTAGGGAGGTGTGAAGCGCTGATAGGTCAGCATCAGGGCCAAGAACTTCAGCACGAGAGAAACCAATACCTGTTTCATTCCGTATAGGAGGACCTGAGTCTGAGACATTCTTTTCCTCAGCAGAGACTTTTCTTTGTTGAGGAGGAAGGAGAGTAGAAGGAGGAATATCCGCAGCAGAAGAAACCAGGTCGATCTGTTTGTTTAAGATCTTCTCGACATGGCTTTTGAACTTTGAGCGCGATCCCTGAATGGCTAATTTCGTTTCTAACCATTCAGAGAGACCAAACTTTTCTAAGGTAGCAGCATAGAAGGTTTGCTTGGTTTTGTCTTCTCTGTAGACATCCACTTCAACAACAGGAACGTCTGCGTACAGTCTTCCTCTTATGTTTACTTTGATGATTTTGGATGGTCTAGATCGATATGTCAGCATTTGTTTAGCCCATTCCAAAGTCGTATCAGAGACCTTAGTCTATTCTCTAACGATCTTTTGAGCATCATCCCATAGCTGACGTTGAACATCAATGGGAGCTCTTTTCAGCTTGGGGTCTTTTACTGATCGTTGAGTAAGCTGGACGGCATATTCTCTGTCTTTTTCTTCAGCTTCCCTTCTTTCAGCGATTAGGCGTTCGGCTCTGAGGTGTTCATTGTATTCCTTTTGGGAAATTTTGAACTTTGGAGGAACGGAAGGAAGTTGATCACGCTTCAGAATGATTCACTGATCCTCGAGTCTCTTGATCATTTCATCTCTCTTTTCTTGATCCTCTCCACTTAGCTTATGAGGAGCTAAGGAAGGGCTGTTTTTGTGAGAGAGCATCTGTTCTTCAGGTTCATCAGTCTCAGAGATCAAATCCAAGACTGGGATTATTTCTTCAGCGTTGAAAGCTGGGATTATTGTTGGTGAAGTCGCAGCTGTAGGAACTTCAGCGATATCCTCAAACAGGGGAGAGGACTAGCTGAAACGCAGCGATCTTACGAGTAAGAACATAGGGTAGAACAGAGATAGATAAAGAATGGGATAGAGTGTATGGAGGTTTGGAGTGTAGAACTGATAAAGTGTATAGAGGAGGGATGTGGAGTAAGGAAGAGGTTAATGTACCTGAGAAATCGGCTTTTTAAGCAAGATCATCAGATTTTCATCTTCAGCGACACTTTTTCCTTTGCCCTTGTCAGCTTCAGATGCTGATGGCTTTGTCTTTGTCCGCTCCCCTGTAGGTTCATTTATCAGAATCCCTTTAAGAGCTTTAGTTCTCTGAGAAGGCTTGACGATAAAAGAGTCATCATCATCGTCATCTTCATCATCATCATTCTTTGGAGAAGAGGATGGTTCATCATCAGATAAGTCGATGGTTTCTTCATCTTCAGCTTCAGACTCAGTTTCTTCAGCTTCTTCTTCGAGTTGCTCCCCCTCAGATACAGAGGTAAGCTTCTCGGTTCCCTCAGAGTGTTCATCTCCCTGAGGTCCAGCGGCTGATTCGTCTTCAATTGTCTTCTCACCTTCTTCAGTAAATGTGAGGTCTTCAGTCTTCTCTCCCCTGATAGATTCATCATGGGAAAGGTCTTCAGCGCTCTTGGAGAGGTCTTCAGCGCTCTTCTCCCCCTCTTTTTCATGATGAGTTGGGGAGGAATGTGATGATTCAGCAGCTTGTGTGGTTTCCCTGTCTTCTTGGCCAGGGATCCCCACACAGATTTCAATCGCTGATAATCTGTTTTCTAGACCAGAAATACCAGGATTGATTTTCACGAGTTCAGCACGATCCGCCGTAGTAAAAGATGGAGGTGCAGGGGCGGTCGTGTTGGTCAGGATCTGCTGCAACAATGTCTGAATAGAAGTGATGTCATTCTTCATCGTATTGACATCGGTCTTCACAGAACTCATGTCAGTTTTTACTAAACTGACATCAACCTTTACAGTAGACATATTACCTTCAAGAATGCCAACCGATGTCTTCAGCGTTGTTACTTCGCTGGACATGGTGTCAACTGATTTCTTGATGTCGAGGTAGTCTGTGTAGATATCAGAGAGAACTTTGGCAAAGTCGGTGAGTGATTTATCAACCTTCTCCAAGTCAGCTTTGGAGGCATTCTTTTCGACGACAGTTGTCAGCTTTGTAAGATTCTCTCCAGCGTTTGTTACAGCTGAAGAGTTGTCGAAAAGAGTAGTAGTGAGACCTGTCAGCATCGTCTCTATTGTCTTCAGAGAGGCGTTGATGTCTCTCAAATTAGGACCTGTAACATATAAGAACTTGTGAACAGAGGAAAGCTCAGAAGTTTGGGGTTCAGTTACAGTGTATATGGGTTGGTGTGTACCTGCAGGAGGATTGGTGAATTCATCAAAATCTCGGGTTCCTGAGTAAAGTTCCATATCGTCAGCTAAAGTGCGTGGACGTATGGTCATCTCTGCAGGTCTTGTGCCCATCACTCCTTGAAGAGTATTATCTTTAGCTTCTAGAGGAATGACAGGTGCTTCAGTGATAACTGGAGAGTCCAAATGAGTAGAGGGAGGAGCGAAGGATAAGAATAGAGGTTGGTTACTGAGTTCAGCATTGGACTCGCTGAGAATCACTTCATCAGTCTTTTGAGAGACTGAAGGAGGTTGGGTAGATTCCAAGTTTGTAACCTCAGCGTTTAGAGACACTGAAGTTGGGATAGATTGGGTGGCTTGTTCAGCTGTGGCAGAGCGTACCACTGAACTTTCATTCAGCCCAACAAGAGGAGCTGAGGAGTCTTTAGCAATAGATTGCTGGGGTTGCTCCTTGGTTTTCTTAGTTCTTTTGGAACCAAGTTGGGTTTCAGAGGGTTTCCTTTTAAGAGAAGGAATGGAGGTTGCAGCTGGGGTATCAGCGGTGGGTTTATCCGCTGAAGGAGCTGCAGAAGTAGAAAGAAGTAGGGTTTAGAAGAGTTAACAGAGAAGAAAGACGTACCTCATTTTCCACCGGCTTGAAATCGAGAATCTTAGGGCCGACCTGAGAGAGTTTCAGGTCACCCTCTGTTGGGTAGCTGTCTTTCAGGCCTTTTTGGAATACGGCGCTGATGAATCGAGGATAGGGAACCCATGGAGATATGTCAGCGACGGAGTCCACTCGGAGTACCAGGTCATCATAGATAATCGATGCCCAGTCTATATGTAGACCTTTCAGCAATGCATATCCCATTGCTTGCTGAGGCTTTGCGGCTTGGTCAGAGGAGCCGGTCTTGGCAGTCATGCAGCTGATCAAATGAGCGAAGATGAAATTCATCTCGCTGGGCATTTTAGACCTTTTGATAAGGGTCAGCTTCTTCTCGGGCTTCATGTCCCTTCCAGTTTCCCATACATAGCCCATTGCATCGAAGAATGCAATGATGGCTTCCCTGTCGGAGTTTTTCTTGGGGTCAGGGAAAGGAACAAAAGGTTTTTCTTTGGTGGCCAAGGGAAGGTTCAGGGCTTTGCGAATAATGGCAGGTGTAATCTTCCTAGTGCCATATTCAATATCGCAGAGGATGCAGTCAATTGTTTTTAGGGGTCTTTTGCTGATGGTAGCTGAGAGTGTCTGGCAAAGTACCAGAATTGGGATAGCAAAAGCTGATGTGCAGGAGGTGTTATGGTCAGGGCTGTGGATATGCAACAATTCTTCAGGAATTTCACAGCATCATCTAGATGTGTGACTTGCTTTCGAGGAGGAAACTCGAGAAGCGCATAGAGGTTATTTACTTTAGTCCAATCCAGTTTGTCAAGAGAGAACATGACCTGAGGAGCCTTGAGGATTTCCACTTCCTGAGTAGTATCATCAGCAGCAGTGTTCTCAGCGATGGTGTTCTTGGGAATGTCAGAAGATGCCATTTTCTGTATTATCAGTTCAACCAAAGATTAACAAATAAGAATAATCTTAACGTGGAAAGATTTTCCAATAAGATGGTTCGAATTTTGTCCATTTCATTCAGACAAAATGTCTTAATGAAGATTAGGGTTTTTCTTGTTTTTGAAAAATGAAATGCAAACCCAAAATAAATCTTGTTTTCCAGGTTCTTTTAAAGATTGGGATTCTGGAAAAACGTATGAAGAACAAGTTTAAGATTTTGCGATTTAAACTTGAAGAACAACCATGAAAGGTTGTGTTCATAAAACCATGGAAGAAATGATTTTATTTTAAAAAGTTCTTTTGTTTGATCTTGTGAAAACAAAGAGAAGATCATTAACAAGTTTGAAGAAACAGGTAAAATAAAAGAATTATTAACCTGGTTCGTTGAAGAAGATGAAGTTCTTTAAGTTCTTGAAAAAACTTGAGAGCACAAATGCAACAGTAAATTCTTTTTCGTAGCTTGGAGAAGAAGTTCGTGTAAAAGAAAAATATAAACCCAGAATGAGTTTATATAGAGATTTGAGAGAGAGAAAATCTTGAGCGGGAAAAGATTTTCATCATGACACGGACACGTGTTTGCATTTGATTGGCGAGTAAACGAAACGTGCAAACGTGTGTCAGAAAGAAGAACGTGCCAGGGCTTATCCGTTGTAATGACGTCACAACTGTCCTTTCACATTCTTGGATGTCTCTGAGGTTTTGAAAAATCAGGGACACTTTTGAAAAATATGAAGCACTGAATAGAAATATCAGTTGGTTTTAGAAATTTCAAAGTATCGCTGATAAGGAAGAGATATTCAGCGATGTAATTTATTTTGAAATCTTGCATTTACATGCGATTTTGTCAGAGAGAGAAAACATACCTTGACATCAGTGAATCAAGTTTATTCAGAGAGAGGATGATAGAATGGGTTATACAAGCTGATTTTATCCTATTGCTGATCAAATGTGAATCGCTGAAGATTTTACTCTTCAAAGTTCAGCATTCCAAGCTCGCTGATGAGAAAGTTGAACCTTGTCTCATCAAGAGGTTTGGTGAATAGATCAGCTAACTGATAGTCAGTTGGGATAAAGTGAAGTTCTATATCACCATTCATCACATGATCTCTGATAAAGTGATACCTGATTTCGATGTGTTTTGTCTTTGAGTGTAGCACTGGATTATTTGCTATAGCGATGGCACTTGTGCTGTCGCAATAGATTGGAATATTTGAGAGCTGAAGGTCATAGTCCAGTAGTTGATTTCTCATCCACAAGACCTGAGAACAACAGCTTCCAACAGCTACATACTCAGCTTCAGCTATGGAGGTGGACACTGAGTTTTGCTTTTTACTTGTCCAACTTACCAGCTTTCCACCCAGGAGCTGACATCCTCCTATGGTGATTTTCCTATCCATTTTGCAACCTGCAAAATCACTATCTGAATAGGCGATTAGATCGAATCCTGAGTCTTTGGGATACCAAAGACCTAGATTCGTTGTACCCTTAAGGTATCGAAAAATTCGCTTTACAGCTTTCATATGAGATATCTTAGGTTCAGCTTGATATCGTGCACACAAACATGTTGCATACATAATATCGGGTTGGCTAGCTGTAAGATACAACAGTGAGCCGATCATCCCACGGTACAGAGTGACATTAACAGGAATACCCTTAGTATCCTTATCAAGTGTCAGCGGTGGTGCCATAGGGGTTTTCATAGCTGAACTTTCAGTTAAGTCGAATTTCTTCAGCATATCTTTAACATACTTTCCCTGATTAATGAAAGTTCCTTTTTCATTTTGCTTTATCTGAAGACCAAGGACATATGTTAGTTCACCCATCATGCTCATTTTATACTCATCTTTCATTCTATCAGCGAAACGAGTACAAAGATCAGGGTTAGTAGAGCCAAATATAATATCATCAACATATATTTGAACAAGAATGATATGACCTTTTACTTTCCTGAAAAATAGAGTTTTGTCGATTTTACCTCGCTCAAATTGTTCAATATGGAGATAAGTAGAAAGAGTGTCATACCATGCACGTGGAGCTTGCTTTAAGCCATAAAGTACCTTATCCAGTTTATAAACATAACCTGGACGCTTAGGATCTGAGAATCCTGGAGGTTGTTCCACATAGACTTCTTCATTCAGCTTTCCATTTAGAAATGCTGACTTAACATCCATCTGATATACTTTGAAGTCTTTGTGTACAGCGTATGCTAAGAATAGACGAATAGATTCTAGTCTTGCTACTGGAGCAAATGTTTCGTCATAATCTATGCCTTCCTCTTGTCTGTATACC
This sequence comes from Saussurea involucrata, assembly GCA_033807775.1. Classification (NCBI taxonomy): domain Eukaryota; kingdom Viridiplantae; phylum Streptophyta; class Magnoliopsida; order Asterales; family Asteraceae; genus Saussurea; species Saussurea involucrata. The sequence continues at coordinate 155,334,743 of CM066322.1, read as the reverse complement.
TGAGCAACAAGACGAGCCTTGTTGCGGGTAACAGTTCCATGTTCGTCCAACTTGTTTCGATAGACCCATTTAGTGCCTATCACTGTTTTGTCAGTTGGTCTTCGAACAAGTTTCCAAACTTTGTTTCTTTCGAATTCAGTCAGCTCTTCTTGCATGGCGCTGACCCAGTTTGGGTCTTTGAGGGGATCATCTACTTTCTTTGGTTCAATCAGAGAAATAAAGTTAACAAATAAACAAATATTACCTGCACTTCGTCGAGTCTGAACACCAGCGTTTGGATCACCAAGAATTTGATCACCAAGAATTTGATCAATTGGGTGATTTACAGTCCATCACTGAGCCGGAGCGTGAGACGCTGACTCAACCTGAACTGGAGGAGCTGAAGATGAAGCTTCAGCGACATCTGAAGTACCAGCCAAGAGAGGAATGGGTGTAGTTGTCATTATATTCACTGATTGCTGAGAAGTAGATGGAATGTCTGAGACATTGGGTTCAGAAGCATATATAGTGTTTATAGGAACAGCTGAGACCCATGATGTTTCAGCTTCACTATTCTGCATATTTGGAATGATAGTAGGACCATCATCTTCAACTGTGTGAGCACGAGGAGTGGGAATATCTTCTGAATCACCAAGATGAGAAAACATCCATTGATTCAGTTCTTCAGTATCAGCGGACGGTTTAGAGTTCGCTGAACGGGATTCGTCAAACGTGACGTGAATTGTTTCTTCAACAGTTTGTCTTCTTCGATTAAAGACTCTGAAGGCTTTGGAGACTGAGGAGTATCCAAGAAAGATTCCATCATCAGCCTTAGGATCAAACTTTCCAAGGGCATCTCTGTTGTTCAGTATGAAACACTGACATCCAAAGATGTGAAGAAAACTGATTGAAGGCTTTCTCCCATGAAAAAGTTCATAGGCTGTCTTATTGAATCTTTTGACTATCAGCGACCTGTTTTGCGTAAAACAAGCGGTGTTGACAGCTTCTGCCCAAAACTGAGTAGGCAGGTGAGAATCGCTGAGCATTGAACCTGCAGCTTCAATAATTGTTCTATTTCTTCTTTCAGCGACTCCATTTTGTTGTGGTGTTCTCACTGAAGAAAAGTTGTGAGAAATACCCTTACTCTCAAAGAAGGAATCAAGAGAACTATTTTTGAATTCAGTTCCATGATCACTCCTTATTGAGCGAACGGTCAAATTATTCAGGGTTTCCATCTTCCGAACAAAGGTGATGAGTTCTTCAGGGGTGTCGCTCTTAGAACGGAGAAACATAACCCATGTATAACGAGAGAATTCATCAACTATGACCAGTGTATATTTCTTTCCAGCGATGGATTGTTTGTTAACAGGGCCAAACAAATCCATATGGAGTAGTTGTAGAGGATATGACACTGAGGAGACTTGCTTTGACTTAAAGCTTGCTTTGGTCTGCTTCCCTTTTTCACACGCTGAACATAAAGACTCTTTGGCGTATGAGTGCTGAGGTAGACCAGTAACTAACTCTTTTGAAGAAAGAGTGTTCAGTGTCTTGAAATTCAGATGAGAGAGCCTCTTATGCCATAGCCAGTTGACATCAGATGAGGCTTTTGAGAAGAAACAGGAGTTCTCAGTGGTTGTTGAGTCCATGTTTATTATATAAACATTTTCCAAACGATAACCGCTGAGAGCTATCTTCTCCTTTTTGTCAGTGAAAAAGCAGGATTCCTTAGTAAAGATTACTTTGTTATCCTTGTCGCAAAGCTGACTGATGCTTAAAAGATTATGCTTCAGCCCTTCAACATATGCGACTCTTCTGAAGGTGGTTGTACCATTTGAGAGTACACCAAACCCTCGGGTATTTCCTTTTCCATTTCCACCGAAAGTCACAGAGGGACCCTTCTCTTCCTTGTATTCAGCGAGCAGGCTTTTCTTTCCAGTCTTGTGTCTAGAGCATCCGCTATCGAGATACCAGATACCCTTCTTAACCTGCATCACAAAGGAAGATTAGTTTTTCTTGGGTATCCACTTAACCATGTGTACACGTTTGTCAGTGGAAGTAGTTGGAATGGAAGGTTCAGCAATCTTCGCAGCATTTGAAGATTCAGCTTTGTCAGTCTTCATTTCGGTTAATTTCTTAACCTCAGTGGTCTTTTTTGCCTTGGGGGCAATCTTCACCTTAGCTATCTTTTCAGCTTTGGTGGCTGTGGGGCACTTACTAGCAATATGATCAGTGAGTCCACAGTGATAACATTTCCTATAACTAAAAGTAGTTCTAGGACTATTTGTATGCTGAGCTTTTGATTTAGAATTAGAAGGACCAGCACCAAATAAGCTTTTGGCTTTTGAAATGTGAGGAACATTTAGTTCTTCATATTTCTTACCGAGGACATCCACTCTGAGTCTAGGAGTAGATCGCTGAATAGACCCACGCTGAGTAGATCCAGAGATCTGATTTCTTGATCCAGAGGAATAAATCACTAAAGCTTTAGAAGCATTCAGCTTTGGTACTAAAGTACCCTTTTGGGGATTTTGGTTGAAAGCAATTCCTTTACCTTTATCTTTAAAGACAGAGGTAGGTTTTAGATAAACCATTTTCTCTTTACCTTTTGAAGAGGTAGAAATTTCCTCAGGGATAGGTGGTCTGGACGAGGAACACTGAGAGGATGAAGTATCAGCGACTGAGGATACGAAAGTTCCAAATAAGAGCATGGAACGATCAGTGGTTGGTTCTTGAGTTTCATATTTGTAACCTAGACCACGTTTATCACTCAGGGGAATCTGAGACTTAATTATCTCAGTGATCTTTGTTGAAGAATTACACCATCCTTCAACAGTAGCTTTTCAGCTTTCAATGCAAATATAGCTTCTGCTCGTTCGATTTTGACTAGCTGATTTAAATGCACTTGATCTTTAAAATCTTCTTCAATTTTAGAAAGCTTTTCTATTTGAAGGTGACAGTTTTTAAGCTGTTCAGCTAGATCAAGGTTTTGATTTTCAACTATTGTTTTTCCATTCATGGCTTCATATAAACTTCTACTCAAGGGATCGATTTTACGGAGACTATCAGCTTCATCAATATTTGCAATATTTGTAAAGAAGGAAGGTGATACCTGAATTGCAGAGGTTGAAGTAGAGGGAATGTCTGAACTTTCTTCCTCATCTTCAATCTTTGTCATAAGACCGAGATTAGCTTCATCATCCTCAGAGTCAGATGATGATTCTTCTTCTTCAGAGGCAGCCCAATCGTAAGCCATCAGGCCTTTGCCTTTCTTCTTAAAGCTTTTCAGCTTTGCATACTTTTCTTTCAGCTTAGCATATTTATCATCTTTATTCCTGGGAATAAATGATTTCTTGGGAAACGCTGAGTTTCTTGAAACTTTCTTAGACCTGCAATCGTTAGCGAAATGTCCAATCTTTTTGCAGTTAAAACAAGTAGCAGTAGCCTTATCAACAGGAGCTGATGATCTTGGCTTATCAGTTATAGAAAGGGGTTTGTTCTTTCTGAACATTTTCTTTTTGGCGAATCTCCTGAACTTTTTAGTTAGGAGAGCCAAAGATTCATCATCATCTGAAGAGTCAGAATCTGATGACCTTTCAGAGTTACTCTCTAACTCAGTGATAGTGACCGAGGGTCGCTGAGTAGAGGGTTCCTCTGAGATTAAAGCAACAGGGGTGCTTTTGGAATCTTTTACAAGATTCTTCTTAAGATGGCTTGATTGCTCATGATTCGGCATCGTGCCATATAAGGTTGCAAGGGTCATTGATCTTAGATCCTTTGACAGCTTGAGACACATAGAATAACTGTCCCAGCTTTCAGGTAAACATTCTAGAAACTTTGTCAGCACTTCAAAGTTAGAATATTCCTTACCAACAGTTTTTAGATCTATTATTAAGCAATTAAAACGTTGGTGAACTTCAGAGAGAGTCTCATTCTTACCACAAATGAAACTTTCATACTGTCTTACCAGGTTGATCTTTCGAGAGTCCTGGACTTCAGCAGTACCTTCATACAGAACACATATTGTGTCCCACATGGCTTTTGAGGATTTCAGGTTCATGACGGAATGGTAGACTTCGTCAGGAAGAGCCATGGATAGTATGGATCTGGCTTTTGTGTCGATAGCCACTTTCTTCTTATCTTCGTCAGTCCATGTATGAACTTCTTTGGGTACCAGCCTTTCTGGAATAGCAGGTCTATTCTCAGCGACTGGTACTGCGGCATCAATTCTTACAGGAAATAATAGGCCATTTTCAAGATAATAAGGCATAGTAGGATCTACACCTTCTAGGAAGAGAGTCATCCTATTTTTCCATAGATTAAAATTATCTATAGAGAATCTAGGGGGTTTTGCAAGAGAACCATTGTCGATATAATTTGTGTTTGTGTTGGTAGCCATTTTAGAAATAGCAAGGAAGAGAAATCTTAGTATAGATTAGATCTTGTTTATGAGATTAAACAAATCCGCTCTGATACCACTTGTTGGTCCCGAAGGGCTATACAAGTTTGTAGAAGGGGGGGGGGGGTTGAATACAAACACATAGATTTTACTTTTCTAACTTGTTTATTGATAAATCATTAACAATTTACAGCTTGTTGCGGAAACAAGATTAAGGATAAACCTAAATCTAAACAAGTTGGAACACTAAGTTTCTTGCACTAAGAAAGAGAAGGAAATTACTAATAATAACCTATCTCAAGATAAGAAGGATGAACTTGTCCAGAGTTAGCAAGTTACTTCAAAATGAAGTGAGTTCATCTTCTTATATACTGCATGCATTTAATGCATTGCAGTTTATACTTTACACGTGGCAGCAACTGATTGGTTGCATGTCATTGACCTTTGTTGACAACCTTAGTAGCTGCATGTTGAACAGTGTAGTATCAGAGTGGTTGTACGATTTCAGACAATAAGGAGGTTCTTTTTCTGACATATCGTACGGAGTCGTGCAAGGGTGGTTTAGACAAAAGTACAGTACGGAGGACTTCATGATCAGCTTTTCGTTGATTCAGCGATCTATCATTTTTTATCAGTGAATGATAGAGTTCAGCGATAGCGAAAGTCTTGTACTTGATACTTCACGTTGAGTGGACAAATCTGAGTCTTCGTTGATCCGCATCAGTTCATTAGGAGACTTGTCGCTGGTTCTTGAGTTTGATCTTCGACTTCAGCGTAGAACCTATGTTAACGTGAAACCTGTCTTCAGGGATCACAAGTAAACAACTAACTTATCAGCGATCACCATAAGTACTGAACAGACTCAGAGTATTATGGTGAACAGTTTCGCTGAATGTTTAATCCAAAAAGTAAGAGTTCCTATCAGCGGTACTGTAAGATCTTAGTACTTATCAGCGATAGTGAAACTCTGATACATTTTGTTTACTTACCATTTTCACTAAGTATATAAGAGAGGGTCATTATCAAATCACAGAGGGTTTGGATCAACAGTTACAATTCTCCCCAACTTGAGAATGATTTCGTCCTCGAAATCTGATTATGCAAACAAGTGAGGATATCTAATTTTCATGTCCTCTTCTGCTTCCCAAGTCACATTGGTACCTCTATGATGTTTCCATTGTACTTTGACCATGATTATTTTCTTATGTCGTAGCTTCTTGGATTTTCTTTCCAGAATTGCTTCAGGTTCTTCCACACAACGGTTCCTCTCATCCACCTTTATTTTCATAAACTAGTATAACATTTTCCTCCTCTACTAGGCATTTTCGAAGATAACAAACATGGGAAGTGTTATGAATTTTATCCAGTTCTGGTGGAAGTTCTAACCGGTAAGCTTGAAGTCCTACACGTTTAATCACAGTGAAGGGTCCAAGAAAAGGAGGACTCAGTTTTCGACGCTTCCCAAATCTTATTATACCTTTCTAAGGGGATACTTTTAACCTCACTCGCTCCCCAACTTGAAATTCTATAGGTCTCCTTTTCTGATCGGCGTAACTCTTTTGTCGATCTTGAGCCGCCTTCACGTGTTTCCAAATGTCTTTAACTTTATCCGTCGTTTGTTGAACAATTTCTGGACTGGAACTTTTTTTTGTCCAACTTCCAACCAACATATCGGAGTCCTACACTTTCGTCCATATAAAGCTTCAAAAGGCGCCCTCCCGATGCTTGAATGATAACTATTATTATACGCAAACTCCACAAAGGGTAAATGCGTATCTCAATTACCTCCGAAATCAATTACACAAGATCTTAGCATGTCTTCCAAGGTCTGAATTGTCCTTTCACTTTGCCCATCTATCTGTGGATGGTATGCAGTACTCAGATTTACTCTCGTATCCAATTCTTTTGCAATGTTTGCCAAAATCTTGAAGTAAATCGACTATCTCGACCTGAAACTATGGACACAGGTATACCATGTCGTGACACAATTTCATCAATATATAATTTGGCTAACTAATCTATTGGTGAAGCTTTATGCATTGGTAAGAAGTGAGCACTCTTGGTCAAACGATCTACTATTACCCAAATGGTATCGTTACCTATTTGCGTCTTTGGTAACTTAGTCACGAAATCCATGGTAATCTTTTCCCACTTCCATTCAGGAATTTCCAAAGATTGTATACTCCTATAAGGTCGTTGATGTTCAGCCTTTACTAACGAACACGTCACACATTTTTCTACACACCGCGCCACATCCAATTTCATAGTCTGGCCAACAATACTATAACTTTAAGTCTCTATACATGTTAGTAATTCCAGGGTGCATAGAATATTTGGACCAGTGAGAATCTTCAAGAAGTAATTGTCGATTTCCTCCAATCTTTGGCACCCATATGCGGCCTTGAAAAACTTTAACTCCCCGACCATCTTCAGTCAGTTGAAGATGTTACTTAACCATAACTTCACTCTTAAGATTTTCCTCCAATAAGGCTTCGGGGTTGTGTCGTCTTGATCTTTTCAATCAGACTTGATATACCACCAAATCTTCTGTTCCTTCTGGTCGAGCAAGAACGGGGGCTTCACATAATTTTTTTTTGTAAAGTTCTAAAAGTTGTCTCTTGTTTTTCAGTCCATTCAAACTTTACATTCTTTCGTGTCAGAATTGTTAAAGAAGAGACAATCTTAGAAAAGTCTTTTATAAATCTTCGGTAATAACCTGCCAAACCCAAAAAGCTTCGAATCTCTGATGAGTTCTTCGGTGTTTCCCAACTCATCATTGCTTCTATTTTCGCCGGATCCACCTTGACTCCTTCGAAAGTGATTACATGTCCTAGAAATTGTACCTCTTTCAACCAAAACTCACATTTTGAGAAGTTGGCATACAATTTCTCTTTTATTAGGACATATAAGACTTCCCAAAGATGACATTCATGATCAGCTTCATCCTTTGAATAAACAAGTATGTCATCTATGAACACGATGACTGATTTGTCTTAGAAAGGTCGACACACCCTATTCATTAAATCCATGAACACGACGGGGGCATTGGTTAAACCAAAAGGCGTCATGAGAAATTCATAAAGTCCATACCTCATTCTAAATGCCGTTTTGGGAACATCTTCAATCCATACTTTCACCTGGTGATAGATCGAACGAAGAGCAATCTTTGAAAAACATCCTGCACTTTGAATTTGATCAAATAAGTCGTCAATCCTTGGGAGTGGACACGTTTTCTTAATGGTCACTTTATTTAATTCTATATACTCAATGCACATTATCATAGTGCCATCTTTCTTCTTGACAAATAGTACTGGAGCTCCCAGGGTGACGAACTTGGCCTGACAAAACCTTTTTCAAGCAATTCTTGGAGTTGAGACATCATCTCCTTCATTTCAGTCGGTGCTAATCGATACGGTGCACATGCTATCGGTGCCGCTCCTGGAACAAGATCACTCTTGAAATATACTTGCCGTTCTGGTGGTAAACCTGAAAGATCATCAGGAAATACATATGGAAATTCACATACCACCTTTATATCCTCTACCCGCTTCTTTTCTACTTTAGCATCCAGTACATATGTGAGATATGTTGAATACCCTTTTACTAAACACTTGCGCGCTTTGGTTATTGAAATCAGTAGAACATCCCCTTTTCTCTTTTCCCCATAAATGAGTACAACACTACCTTCAGATATAGGAATCTGAATCAACTTTTTAGCACAAAGAACTTCCGCTTGGTTATTTACTAACCAATCCACACTGATGATTACATCAAACCCGCCTATCTCCATTAGGAATAAATCAACAGGAAATTATTTTCCTTCTATCATGACTGTACAACCTTTAAGTCTTTCACATACTAAGACTTGACAACCATTAGCTACTTCAACAACTAAGACATCTTTCAAAGTAGTGACAGACATAGCTAACTTTTGAGAGATAGATTGCGATACAAAAGATAAGTTGGCACCACAATCAAATAATATACGCGTGGGTAGAGATTTAACAAGAAGTATACCAGAAACCACATCCGTCACTTCTTTTGCTTCTTCAACATTCATGTGAAACGCTCTACCCGTTGGTCTTGGAGTATTTGGTTTCCTTTCTTGGTTCCTACTACTCTTTAGCTTTGGGCAATCTTTTCGGAAATGACTAGGTTTCTTACATTTAAAACATGTTGGTCCTTGGATGAGGCAGTTCCCAATTATGTGACCGCTCTTTCTACACTTGAAACATTCAGTTGGATTTACTCGACAGGGATCAAAATGTCTGCTCTTGCATTTCTGACACCACTTCGGTTCTCGTCGGGGCTCAAAATGGGCATTCCTGACAAAAGGCTTTGATCTTTGCGAAGGTTCTGTTCGACCTTCCCACTTTCTTTTCTCCCCTACTTGTGCTTTCTCAGCTTTATCTCTAGCATAAACTTCTTCTATAATCTTGGCTTCCTCAATCGTCTACCTCAGAGTCGAAGGTTTGGAATTTCGGACTCTGGACATCATATCAGCCGGCAAGCCTTTCGTATAAGCTTTAATCTTTTCTTTTTCAGTTGGGGCCACATGCCCTACTAAATTAAATTTCTCAAAGAAGAGTCGAGTGTACTCCCTTACAGAAGAATTCCCTTTCTTAAGTGCTCAGAATTCTTCTTCAATACGATCCATCTCATTCTTGTTGCAGTATTCTTCCAAAATTTTCTTTTTAAAAGACTCCCAGCTCATTGCAGGCAAGACTGGGGCTTCAACAGTTGATGTAACAACGTTCCACCACGTAAGAGCATTTCCTCTTAACATTTGAGATCCAAATCTAACTTTGGAATTTCCATCACGTTCACATGCTCTAAAAGCGTGTTCCATTTCTCTAAGCCAATTCATAGACTCAATTGGGTTATCTGATCCCACAAACTCTGGTGGCTTGCAACTTAAGAACATCTTGTGAGAGCAAACTTCTTCAATTCTCCTATTAGCATTCATTACCGGATTAACAGGTGGAATTACATTATCAATACCCCTCTCTTGTCTCTGAGACTCAGCATTTCTGTCATCCTATAGTTTCATAAACATTTCTTCTTGTTGAGTCAATGCAACATTCATGACTCTCATCATGTTTTCCATCATGCGCGACTCCAGAGTAGATTCCATCGTCACCAGTTTAGAAGGGCCAACATTAGATCGACGAGCTTGACCTTCTGCTTCCCCCAAAATAGGTGGCGTTGGTGGACTTGTATTAGCCTCACCACTATCAGGTTGATTTACTGCAGATTCATTTTTCACACGAACCTTCAAAGAGGTATGAAGTCTACTTGGCGTATTAACCATTAAATTCTTCTATGTACGTAAAGATAACCATAAGAAGGAAGCTATATATAACTCAGCACAAGGAAACGTACTTTAAAGTTTGTTAATCGCCATAACAATCAGAAACAAGTATGCTTACGTAACAATATATTCATAATAGCAGTAACTAATTGAAATTATGAACATACTCCACATAAGAATTCTCGTTAGCATCATCACAATTCTTAATTCATGTATTTTCGTCAACTCAAAGACCCTCCTATCCTAACATTTCTACCCAAATATCACGATCATAACTTACTCATCTCAGTTTAAGTCTAAGCATCTTACTATCATACTTATATCTCTTAAACTACAGCTCTGATACAAAACTGAAACATCTAATAATCCAAAAAAAACATTCATTCATAAATGGAGTAGTTAATAACGAAGGTCCGTACTTACAAATGAAATATCATAAACAACCTAATAATCAAAACTATAACCAAACAAGTTCAGATTATAAAGGTTGTCTACGGGATCTCCCAAAAATCTTCGATTTATAATTAATCTCTCCATTTAATCTTCCAAAATCTATGATCCATGTGCCACTCTTCGCTCATCCCCTCGTTGCCCTGCTCTTGCTAGCACCTGATAATAAAATTAGTTTTGAAAAATTAGGCTTACACCTAGTGAGAATATCCAGTTTAAATCAAAACAATGATAAACATTCTGAATTGTATATCTAAACAATACATATAAAAATGGCCTTTTCTTCCTTCAATAACATAGACAAAACATCCTTCGATGAGGGTAAAACTCGATTCCATGAGTGTGACAAACACAAAGTAAACCACATTATCACGTTTAGGAGCGCCACTACGAATCGATGAAGATTCTAGATTTCAGCTCACACCCAAGAAATCACAATTAGTCCATGCCTATTTCTTGGTACAAAAATGGGAATTACAATTAAACCATGTCTATTCCTCATTCCAAAATACATAAACTGGAATTACAATTAAACCATGCCTATTCCACGTTTCAAGATAACTCTAGTGCCTATGTGTTAGATTAAATTAGCCCTAATTTAATGAATGTTTTATAAAGAATTATTGTAATAGGACTTTTAGATAGCTTTATGGGGTTTTTAGCTAGAATATGGGCTTAGGCCTTTTTCTATGTAAATGGACCCTTTATAAAGGAGTTTAGGATTTCATTTATCATTTGAGAGGGTTTTAGAAGTAACACAAAAAAACACTTACAAGACTATTCTCATGAGAGTCATCTATATGTAAAGTGTGGTGTTCTTCATATTTTCTCCTCCATATTGTGAATCAATGAATATGAGATGAGATTTCTTTTATGATTGTTCTTAATATTCATCTTATCTCTACTAATAAATATGGATTTTATCTTCTATTGTTTGCTTGTCCAAAAGGGGACCAACAATTGGTATCAGAGCCTATTGAAGAAACTTTTCTTCAAAATCGGTCATCTATGGCAACAATAGAAGATTAGATGATTTATTTGTTGTTTTTGGTGCTTAGATTGATTCAATCACATGAGCCTAAACACAAATATCATTCTAATGTTTATTTTTTCTGTTTTGTGCTTATTGGAAATCCATTCTTTGATTTAAAAAAGATTTGGATAAGTTTTGACAGAAAATTTTGACTCTCTTCACAAAATCTGATTATGCACACCACATGTTTGATGAAATGTCTAAGTGAAGATTTGATTCTATTTGGGTTAAATCTGATATGATTTATTACATGTGTGTGTTTTGATTATTTATCATTCGTTGGTCTTATTTGATAAGCACAAAGTAGATTGTTGATCTATGATCCCATCCTTGTGTGTGCTTTAGTCCTTTGCATTTTTGCATCTTGGTAGTAAGGTTGTTGATATTTGATTTGACCTTTATTTAAATCTAAGATTGGACTCTCTTTGACCTAGATTTTGTTTATTTTCCGCTGCTCATAATTGTTTAAATGAAAAACAAATTCATTTGGGTCTTGGAAGATGTTGATTGAGAAAGATTTGGTGTTGTGCTACGTATTCAAAGTCTGATATGAAATAGTTTTATAACTTTGAGTGCTTCTAATCAGTTTTCTGAACTGATTAATTAGAGATCTGAGTATTTGCACTCATGGTTCTAAAAGTTATATGGAGATCGTCTTATTTTCTACATCAAATCAGTTTTGATGACAACATGCTGACAGATTTGCGATGCTGTAGTAAATTGATCATATCTCACTGATAAAGACACCAATTGATGAGATTCAAAAGGCCCTGGATTGAAAACACATTGATGAACATCTTTCATGTTTTGAGATTTCATAGATTCGAAATTTAGAAGGGTCATATGCATCGTTGAAGTAGACAACAGTGTGTTGATACAAAGCTGTTGGATAAATCTGCGTGACTATGGTACATCAACCGTATCGTATTCGTCCGAGCTCCAAAAGAGGTGATTCTAGATGCTCTGAACAGATAAAAAATCAATGCACACTCTTTATGTTTTGATTGTTTGCACACTCCAGAGCAATCATGGTCTAAAGTAGTGTCGAAGTTGGTGTAAAACTGCTGTCAGAGGCTGTCCTTCCGGATATATGCAGAAGGTATAAGCTGTTGTCCACGCTCTTCAGAGATTGCACCATCATAGATGCACCTTCAGATATGCACCATCAGAGATGCACCTTCAGAGATGCATCGTCAGAGATCGCATCTTCAGAGATAGCTTCAGAGATTGTATCTTCAGAGAGGGCATTAGAGGTAGGTGGATCAGAGAGTGCATCAGAGGATAGATCAGAGATTGGAGGATCAGAGGTCTGTGGCTCAGAGGTCGCGACAATTCAGAGCCCGTAGACCAACTTTTTAGTACTTGCTGTCAGCTTTGCTCCTATCTTATTTTCAACAGAACTCCCTCCTCAAAGCTCCAAATTTGATGAGTCCAGATGAGTCGGATTCTTAAGACAAAGATGAACATTTTTCATATTTTGATCTTGGTCTGAATCGGTGTTATTATTGGTTAGAATCTCTGTTAAAGTCAACATATAGCCGTTGGACAAAAAGTTGTGTTTCTTTGAACTCATCATCAGAGAGCTCTGAAGTCAACATCAGAGCCTCTGATGTCATCATCAGAGACTCTGAAGTCATCATCAGATCTCTAAAGTCATCATCAGAGCCTCTGAACTCAGTGCCCGAAGTCCGATTTTTTTGGATTTTCTTATAACTTTGCGCTGTTTCAGAAACACGCGCACAACTTTTGACTCGGTGCTCCAAATTACATGGATCCTATTGCAATGCAAGGATAACTCACAGATGTATGACTTTGAAGTTTTGAGTTTTCTAAAATTCCCTGAGCTGATGTGTGAGAAACTGTTCCAAAGTCTGCATAAAGGTGCTGGACCGAAAGCATTGCATTTCACTTGTGCTTCTGCCGCTTTCAAGAACGGTGTTCTGTCGATGTTTCTACATGGTTTAATGATGCTATTGTGACATATTGAATGTCACTCCATTCTCTGTTATTCATGTTTAATGCTCGGTGCTGAATGCTTACTCAACGGGACCTTAAGAGTCAATTTTTTTGTTTTGACGACCGTTCTGCGCAGTTGAGGGAAAACTTGCACAACTCACTCATTTTACATCCAAAATGGATGAACCATAGCTCGTTGGAAATGTAAGAGACTGTAGTTCAATGTGCGTGTTTTATGATTTCTCTCAAAAAGGCTCCTTGATGGTCTAAAACATCGGTGAAGTTGAGTCATGAAAGCTGAACAAAATGGGATTAATTGTCGCGGTCTTTCAAGAAGATGAGCCTACATTTGAGGGGGAGCTCGTGATGCTTTGAAGACTCGAAGAATGGAGCGCCAAAGTTTCTAAAGAAAGAAAGGGGAGACTATAAGATGATGCTTTCTTTATTAAACATTAGGGGAAGATTGATAGATTAAATTAGCCCCTAATTTAATCAATGTTTTATAAAGAATTATTGTAATAGGGCTTTTAGATAACTTTGAGGGTTTTTAGCTAGAATATGGGCTTAGGCCTTTTTTTTATGTAAATGGACCCTTTATAAAGAAGTTTAGGGTTTCATTTCTCATTTGAGAGGGTTTTAGAAGTAACACAAAAAAACGCACACAAGACTATTCTCATGAGAGTAATCTAAATGTAAAGTGTGATGTTCTTCATATTTTCTCCTCCATTTTGTGAATCAATGAATATGAGATGAGATTTATTTTATGATTGTTCTTAACATTCATCTTATCTCTACTTATAAATATGGATTTTATCTTCTATTGTTTGCTTGTCCAAAATGGGACCAACACTATAGATCCATTACACTTATTTGCACACGTACACAATAAACGTGATTATTATTTTCTCCTAACTTTGACACATTTAGGCAATTTAGGGATAAATAAGATATAAATAATTGAGGAATCATCCTCTACCAAATCTACATTTCTTTAGTTTACAAACGAGTTATAAACCATGCCAAATAATTTTCTTCCCTGTACTTCCTTGATTTACCGGAAATCCACATAAATTCTTTTTATATGAATTTATCCCCTTTACTGAATTAACCCATATCCTAAAATCCGGGTTATAAATATATTCTATAACTTGGTTTATAAATATTATTCGAAAACTATTCTAAAATTGCTTATTTTCAAAACTATTACCGAAAATTACACCTATCCGGAAATTTACCGGAAAATCACATCATCCGGACTTTACCGGAAAGTCTCCTATCCGGAACATATCGGAAAATCTCTTATCCGGAAATTACCGGAAAATGCCACATTCTCCAGACTTTACCAGAAAATCATTTCATCTGAAAAATATCAAACTCGCTCGGAAACCTTTGGCTTTTCATCGAATCTCAAATAAATACTCAATCGACTTCTAGATTAACAACTACATCCAAGAACAATTTAAAAGTACCATCATCCATTCTCTTGATAAAAATACATGAAATTTTAAGAGAAGCAGATGAACTCACCTGGAACTACGAATCCCAGAGTCGAGATAGAATCAAATCAATCTAACTTCAATCCTAATTTACCCAAATTGATTAAAACCCGATTAAAAGACAAAATAATTGTTAACTACCAATTCTTAAAGAATTGATCGGAAAATGATGGAAACCTTACCGATTAGAACCAAGAACTCGATTTTCTCTCTGGATTTTAAACCGACTTCCAAAACCCTCCGATATTTCTCAATTGACCACTTTCAATTTATACCTAAATTTTCTTTTAACAAAACTAGTGCATGGACGCGCGGTAACGATGTTTTTTTTTGTCATCAAATATTAAACTAAATTATAAGAAATATGCTTTTTTTGATTAACTAATAAAATATAATATAAAATAATTAATGTACTTAAAACGTTGTAGATATAAAATACTTTTATCGATTAGATTTTTGAATATGAAATTTATTAGGTTCCTTATTCATAGATTGACACTCAGTGGTTGATTTGCCTCCTCAATAAACTAATCGACCAAGTCTCCTCGGTGGTTGATTTGCCTCCTCCTCCGGCGCTTCATCAAAACCAATGTCCTTCAAAGAAAAAGAAAGCAACGTCATCTTCAGGCCTGCGCTTCGAAACGAGTCAGGTATTGAATTTACTCGTGAAGCATTGCTCGGTCCCAATGCTGATCTGTCAGGCCTCAACGTTTCACTGCCACCCGATGAAAAATTTGAAGCTGGAAAGGTGGTCAATGAACCTCTCGACATCTTCTTCTTGGAATACACTGGTCGCCAATGCTTTCAACGATAGTCAGAGTTATTGTGATCCGAGATCTAATCAAGTAACAACGATGTAAACACTTTGATCTTCATTAGATGAGAGAAAGAAATAAAAATTAGGAATGAGATCCACTTTCTATCTCTAGCTTTTCTCTCTAGGATGTCATATCTCTAACACACGTATGAGACTTCCACTCCAAATCCTATTACAAGAAACCTATTTATATCCCTTGACTAACAAATTAAGTATGTTGACTTTGACTCTCAACACCTCTACTTTGACTTTGACTAATACATTTGACTCTTTAAAATTATTACAAATACACATTAAATCTTGAATACATTTATGCTCTAACAATCTCCCCCTATGGATTGAAGATTTAAAAATTTATGACGACAGTCTTCAGCTCTTTGTAATCTTCAGATCTTTAACACTTAATACCTTCCAAGATTAATATGAAGCAATAATCCAAAAGGTAATGGTTGAGCTTACCGCTTCCAAACAGAACCATGGAGTTCTCGAGGCGAACCTTGACAAATTAATGGAATTGCTGGAGAATAGCAGATCTAATGAAGAAAAATCTCAAAAACCACAAAAACTTTCAATTTTTCTCAAAAATTGATAAAATTTCTTCAAAACGGTGCATAATTTGATCTGATTAGGCTCAGATACCACTTGTGATACCAGATCTAATCAAGTAACAATGATGTAAACACTTTGATCATCATTAGATGACAGAAAGAAATACAAATTAGGAATGAGATCCACTTTCTCTCTCTAGTTTCTCTCTCTAGGATGTCATATATCTAACACACGTATGAGACTTCCACTCCAAATCCTATTACAAGAAACCTATTTATATCCCTTGACTAACACATTAAGTATGTTGACTTTGACTCTCAACACCTCTACTTTGACTTTGACTAATACATTTGACTCTTTAAAATTATTACAAATACACATTAAATCTTGAATACATTTATGCTCTAACAGTTACCCATTACTCCAGTGGAACAACTCAGAGACTTATTATATTGGTGTGATCGATCCAGACTTGGACTCTACATGAAGCCTCAAATCTATAAAGAAACCAATCTATAAAGTCCCTCATTGGATGATTCCAAAGACTGATACCCTTGATGAACTTCTTTTCAAGGATGAACCTGAATAACTGATAGGATCTCCTTTTGTATTCTTCTATCTTGTTAGCTACTATCTTTTTGTACTTATAAATTTTTTCACTGTACTTGTAATTTTTCAACTTCCCTTGTAATCTTGTATTTACGAAGTAATGAAAAGTTTCAGTGAAGTACTTTACTCCATCAATACTAAAAAAGATCCCTGAAAACAGTAAATGGGACACATATTTATGAGTCTTCTTTATCCTTATGTTTTAACTTAGCAATTTTCCTTTATTGCTTTGTCATCATCAAATAGGGGGAGATTGTTGATCCAAACCCTTCAGTGATTTGATGATGATCCTTAGAATCACTTAGTGAAAATCATAAGTAAATTATATGTATTAATGTTTTGCCATCTATGAAAAATATACTAAGTCTGTTTAGTATCGTTGATGGAAAACATGTGTTTTTTAATTTATGCTTCAGCGATACATGTACATCAGTGAGCCCTGATCCTGTTCAGTCTCACTGATGATCGCTGATAGTTCAATTTGTAATAGTTTACATGTGATCCCTGAAGACAAGATTCGCGACAACAGAGTTCAAAGATGAAATTGAAGACCAAGCTGACGAACCAGTGACTAAGTCTACTAATGACCTGATGCGAGTATCAGTGAAGCCAAGACTTGTCCATTTCACGCGAAGTTTAAAGTAGAATACTTCAGTGAGAGCTGAACTTTATCATTCCCTGATAAAAATCAACTCAGCGATCACTGATCATTAAGCCTGTTCTACAAGTTACCTTTTTCTTATCTCCTTGCACACTTTTGTATGATTTGTCAGAAGAACATCCCTTTGTCTAGGATCATACAAATCACTCTTCCAACTACACTGTTCATCATGCGGCTAAGAGCATGCTTGCTAAAGTCAAATACATGCAACCAACCAAGTGCTGCCACGTGTAAAGTTGTACTGACATGCATTTAATGCATGCAATATAACTAGAAGTTTAGCCTTCACTCTGATGGCTTGCTCTTCTATCCCCGATCTCTTAGTGCCTTAAGAAAATTACTCTTAGTTTACTTAACTCCTTTTTGTCTTTTCTAGTGCAAGAAATCTGTGTGATTCTCATAGTCTGTTTAGATTAGGTTTTACACTTAATCTTATTCCGCAACAAACTGTAAATTGTTTGATTATATCAATAAACAATTTTAATGATAAAAATCATGTGTTTGTATTCAACTCCCCCTTCTACAAACTTGTATAACCCTTCAGGGACCAACAAGTGGTATGAGAGCAGATTGTTTAATCGTATAAACAAGATCTTGCTTATACTATCTATTCCTTGCTATTCTTCAATGGAAAAAACACAAACACTAATTACATAGACAATGGCTCTCTTGCCAAATCTCCTTGATTTAGCAAAGATAACTTCAATCTTTGGAAAAATCAAATGATGCTTTTCTTGGAATGTGTAGATCCCACTATACCTTACTACGTTGAAAATGGACCTTATGTTCCACATGTGGTTCATGGTACTGTTCCAGCTACTGCGACTACTCCTGCTATTCTTGAACGAACAATCTTTAGAGAAGTCTCATAGTGGACTGAAGAAGATAAGAAGAAAGTGGCCATCAACACCAAGGCCAGATCCATCATCTCTATGGCTCTTCCTGATGAAGTCTACCATTCCATCATGAATCTAAAGAGCTCAAAAGCCATGTGGGACACAATACGTGTTCAATAGGAAGGTACTGTTGAAGTCCAGGATTCCAGAAGAATAAACCTAGTAAGGCAGTATGAAAGTTTCATTTGTGGTAAGAATGAAACTATTTCTGAAGTTCACCAACGTTTTAATTGCTTAATTATTGACTTAAAAACTGTTGGTAAGACCTATGGTAACTCTGAGATCCTGTCAAAATTCTTGGAATGTCTTCCTAAAAGTTGGGACAACTATACCATGTGTCTTAAACTTTCTAAGGATCTTAAATTTATGACCCTTAGTACCTAATTTGGCCCCATGCTCAATCATGAGCAGTCGTGTCAACTTAAGAAGAATCTTGTCAAAGATTCCAAAAGCACACCTGTTGTTTTACTCTCTTCAGAGTTAATACCTGCTCAGCAATCCACCGTCACTATCACTGAGTTGGAAACTAACTCTGATGATTCATCAGAAGCTGATCCTTAAGAACTTGATGAATCTCTAGCACTCCTGACCAATTCTTTCAGGAGATTTGCTAGAAAGAGTAACATCAGAAGAAATAAACCTCTCACTATCACTAACAAGCCAAAATCTACTTCTGTTGATAAGGCTACTGCTACCTGCTTTAACTATGAAAAAGTAGGACACTTTGCAAGTGAATGCACGTCAAAGAAAGTATTCAAACCTTCTTCATCCTACAAGAAATCCTCTACTCCTAGGACTAGAGATGACAAATACCAAAAGCTCAAAGAAAAGTATGAAAAACTGAAAAACTACAAAAAGAAAGGCAAAGGTCTGATCGCTGAAGATCATGACTGGGCTGAATCTGATGAAGAATTAGATTCTGATGAAGAAGATGAGGCCAATCTTTGTCTTATGGCTGAAATCAAAGAATGAGAGGAAGAACAATCTGAAATTTCCTCTACTTCTGCCTCTACCTCTCAGGTACCACTCTCTCGTACTCCTTCTCCTGCTATCAATGAAGCTGAGAGACTCCGTGCTATCGATATACTGACTATTTATTTATATGATGCCATGAATGGCAAGACCAAAGCTGAACAACTTAATATAGACTTAACTGAACAACTTAAAAATTGTCATTTAAACGTTCAAGGGCTTTCAAACATAGAAGAAAATTTGAAAGATTAGCTCTATGTGAATCAAGTCATCAGTATCAAGCGTGAACAAGCTATCGCTGAACTGAAAGCAGAAAAAGATATTGTTGAATGGTGGTATAAATCCTCAGCAAAGATCACTGAGATAATCGGTGCTCAGATCCCTCTAAGTGACAAAAGTGGTCTTGCTTACAAAGTTGACGCTGAAGAACCAACCACTGACCGTTCCATGCTTAAGTTTAGAATGTTCGTGTCTTCTATCCCTGACACCTCATTATCTCAGTGATCTTCTTCTTCTAAAACTCTCATCCTTGAGGATAAACCTACTTTAAGTTCTAAGCTTAAAGCCAAAGAAAAAGTCATTATTCAAAAACCTCAGAAGGGTACCAAAATACCAAAGTTGAAACTTCTAAACCTTCAGCAAATCATCCCTCTTCTTCAAAAAATAAGATCCCTGAACACGTTCAGCGATCTACTCCAAAAATCAGAGTGGATGTTATTGGCAAGAAATCTGAAGAACCAAAGGTTCCTCCGATATCTGATGCCAAATGTATTCTTTGTACAGGCCCTGCCCATTTGAAATTGTCAAATAAATATGACTATGGTCCTAAAGCTACTTTTAGCTATAGGAAATGTTATCACAGTGGACTTACCGATCACATTCCTAGTAAGTACCCTAAAGCCACCAAAGTTGAGAAATTAGCTAAGGTGAAGATCAATGCCTCCAATGCAAAGAAGACCATCCCTGGTGCAAATCAAGTAAAGGTGAAAAATACCACCAATGTTAAGAAATTAACCAAGGCAAAAATACCACCAATGGGTGCCCATTCCAAACTAATCTTTATTTGTTCGCAGGTCTCGAAGGGTATCTGGTATCTCGATAGTGGATGCTCTAAACACATGACTGGAAAAAGAAACATGCTCTCTGAATACAAGGAAGAGAAAGGTCCCTCAGTGACCTTTGGTGGAAATGGTAAAGCATATACCCGAGGGTTTGGTGTACTTTCTAATGGTACTACCACCTTCAGAAGAGTCACATACGTTGAAGGACTGAAGCACAATCTTTTTAGCATCAGCCAGCTATGTGACAAGGACTACAAAGTTTGCTTTACTAAAGAAGCATGCTTTGTCACTGACAAAAAAGAGAAGATCGCTCTCAGTGGATATTGTTTGGAAAATGTTTATGTTATAAACATGGACTCAACATCCACTGAAAACATTTGTTTTCTCTCCAAAGCCTCTTCTGATGTCAACTGGCTATGGCATAAAAAGCTTTCTCATCTTAACTTCAAAACGTTAAATACTCTTTCTTCAAAAGAGTTGGTCACTGGCTTGCCTCAACACTCATACGCTAAGGAATCTCTTTGGGCAGCATGTTAGAAAGGGAAACAAACGAAAGCAAGTTTCAAAACCAAGCAAGTTTCTTCAGTGACACCTCCTCTTCAACTTCTCCACATGGATTTATTTGTCCCTGTCAACATTCAATCCATTGCTGGAAAGAAATACACATTGGTCATAGTAGATGAATTCTCTCGCTATATCTGGGTGATGTTCCTCCGTGCTAAGAGTGACACTCAGAAGAACTCATCTCATTTTTCAGGAAAATGGAAGTCCTGAACAATTTGATTGTTCGCTCAATAAGAAGTGATCATGGGGCTGAATTCAAAAACACTTCCCTTGATAACTTCTTTGAAAGTAAGGGTATTTCTCATAACTTCTCCTCAGTGAGAACACAACAACAGAACGGAGTCCCTGAAAGAAGAAACAGAATTGAAACACCCTAAAAACACAATAAATTTAAACATTGATTTATCATAATAATTTACAACATCCTCCCAAAAGTTTTCATTCACAAACGGAGAATTAGTGACAAGGTCGAATTACAACTGAAATATCATAAACAACCGACTAAATCTAAATCATAACTAATAACATCATATTATATGGGTTGTCTATAATATCTCCAAAATAATCGTTGTTCTACTAAATTCTCCAACATAGCTCTAAAAGTATAACTCTGGGACTTCTCGACACTCATCCCTGTTTATCCTTTCCTGAGCTAGTACCTGGTTTGGATCAACATAACTCTTTTGTCGATCTTGAGCCGCCTTCATATGTTTCCGAATTTCCTTTACTTTGTCAGTCGTTTGTTGCATAATTTCAGGACCAACAAACTGTTTTTCTCTAGCTTTCAACCAACACACTGGAGTTCTATATTTCCGTCCATATAAGGATTCAAAAGGTGCTCTTCCTATACTAGAATGATAACTATTTTTGTACGCAAACTCCACTAAGGGTAAATGCGTATCCCAGTTACCTCCAAAATCAATCACACAAGATCTGAGCATATCTTCCAAAGTCTGAATGGTTCTTTCACTTTGCTCGTCCGTTTGTGGATGATAAGCAGTGCTCAAGTTCACTCTTATGCCCATATCTTCTTGTAGTCATTGCCAAAATCTTGAAGTAAATCGGCTATCCCGATCAGAAACTATAGACACGGATATACCATGGTTTGACACAACTTCATGGATATATAACTTGGCTAGCTTATCAATCGGTGAAGCTTTATTCATTGCCAAGAAATGAGCACTTTTGGTTAAACGATCCATAATTACCCAATAAGTATCGTTACCCTTCAACGTCCTTGGTAACTTAGTCACAAAATCCATGGTAATCTTATCCCACTTCCATTCAGGAATCTCCAAAGATTGTAGACTTCCATAGGGTCGTTGATGTTCAGCCTTTACCAACGAACATGTCACACATTTCTCTACACATTGTGCCACTTCTAACTTCATAGCTGGCTACCAATAGTGTAGTTTCAAATCTCTATATATCTTAGTACTCCCGGGATGTATAGAATATTTGGACTTGTGGGCGTCTTCAAGAAGTATCTCTCGATTTTCCCCAATCTTTGGCACCTAAATACGGCCTTAAAATAATTTGACTCCACACGACTATCTTCGGTTAGTTGGAGACGTTGCTTAACCATGACTTTCTCTTTTAGGTTTTCTTCTAATAATGCTTCAGCTTGTGCCACTTTGATTCTTTCAATCAGACTTGACGTCACATCAATTATGGCGTTAGTCGTTTTCAAACATCCACTGTATTCTTTTCTACTTAAGGCATCAGCCACAACATTTGCTTTACCGGGATGGTAATGCAATTCACAATCATAATCCGTAAGCAGTTCTAACCAACGCCGTTGTCTCGTGTTCAGCTCTTTTTGATCAAAGACATGCTTCAAACTCTTATGATCAGTAAAAAGAGTGCACTTTGTTCCATATAAATAATGCCTCCACATTCAAAGAAAACACGACTGCTGCCAATTCTAAATCATGGGTAGGGTAATTCTTTTCATGCTCCTTGAGTTGTCTTGATGCGTATGCAATCACTTTGCCACGTTGCATCAATACACACCCCAAACCCATCTTTGACGCATCACTAAATACCACCAAGTCTTCTGTTCCTTCCGATAGTGCAAGAACAGGGGCTTCACATAGCTTCTTCTGTAATGTCCTGAAAGTTGACTCTTGCTTTTCAGTCCATACAAACTTCACATTCTTCCGTGTCTGAATTGTCAAAGCAGAGGTGATCTTAGAGAAATCCTTTATAAATCTCCAGTAGTAGCCTGCCAAGCCCAAGAAACTCCGTATCTCCGATGCGTTTTTTGGTGTCTCCCAATTCATCATCGATTCTATCTTTGCCAGATCCACTTTGACTCCTTCTGAAGTAACCACATGACCGAGAAATTGTACCTCTTTTAACCAAAATTCACATTTAGAGAATTTCGCGTACAATTTCTCCTTTCTTAGAACATTTAAGACTTCACGAAGGTGACATTCGTGATCGGCCTCATTGTTCGAATAAACGAGTATGTCATCAATGAACACTATGACAGACTTGTCTAAAAGTGGTCGACACACCCTGTTCATTAAATCCATGAACACAGCAGACGCATTGGTCAACCCAAAAGGGATCACGAGGAATTCATAATGCCCGTATCTTGTTCTAAACGGCGTCTTGGGAACATCTTCATCCCTTACTCGCACTTGGTGATAGCCCGACCTCAAATCAATCGTTGAAAAGCATCCCGCGCCTTGGAGTTGATCGAATAAGTCATCAATCCTTGGAAGCGGATACTTATTCTTAATAGTCACCTTATTAAGCTCCCGATAGTCAATGCACATTCTCATAGTACCATCCTTCATCTTGACAAATAACATCGGAGCTCCCCAGGGTGAAGAACTTGGCCTAACAAATCCCTTTTCGAGCAGTTCTTGCAGTTGAGACATCATCTCTTTCATTTCAGCTGGTGCTAAACAGTACGGTGCACATGCTATCGGTGCCGCTCCCGGAACAAGATCAATTCTAAACTCTACTTGTCGTTCAGGCGGTAAGCCTAGAAGATCATCAGGGAACACATGAGGAAATTCACTTACTATCTTTATGTCTTTCACTCGCTTCTTTTCTCCTTTAGCATCCAAAACGTATGCTATATAGGATGAACATCCTTTTACTAGGCATTTACGCGCTTTGGTAATATAAATCAACGGGACCTCCCCTTTTCTCTTTTCCCCATAGATTAATACAACATCATTTTCGGGCATAGTGATCCGAATTAATTTCTTGGCACAAAGAATTTCTGCTTGATTGGTCATCCATACCAACGACTATAACAAACCCCCAATCTCCATTAAAATCAAATCAATCGGGAATTCCTTCCCTTCTATCATAATTGTACAACTTTCAAGTCTTTCACGAACTAAGACTTGACCCCCGTTAGCTATTTCAACTACTGAGGCATCTTCCAAGGTAGTGACAGGCATAGCTAACTTTTGATAAAACGACTTCAATATAAAAGACAGATTGGAACCACAATCAAATAATACATGTGCAGGTATTGAGTTAATAAAGAATGTACCAGAAACCACATCCTTAGATTCCTTTGCCTCATCAGTCGTCATATGAAAAGCCCTGCCTGTTGGCTTTTGAGTATTCAGCTTCCTATCTTGATTCCCACTCTTCTTCACTTTCGGACAGTCTCTTCGGTAGTGACCAGGTTGTTTACATTCGAAACCTGTTGGTCCTTGGATAGGATAGTTACTCAGAGTACGCCCACTTTTACCACACTTGTAACATTCTAGTGTGGTCACTCGACAAGGACAAAAATGTTTGCTTCTACATTTCTGGCACCAGTTTGGTTCTCATCGAGGCTCAAAACGAGTATTCTTGACATACGACTTGGATCTTTGTGAAGATTCTGATCGGCCTTCCCATTTTCGTTTCTCCTCCACTTGTGCCTTTTCCTCTTTGCCTCTTGCATAAAATTCCTCGATTATCTTAGCTTCCTCGATCATTTCGTTCAGAGTCAAAGCTTTAGAATTTCTGACCCTGGACATCATATCAGCTGGCAAACCCTTTAGGTAAGCCTTGATCTTTTCTTTTTAAGTTGGGGCCACATGCCTCACCAAGTTCAGCTTCTCTAAGAATATGCGAGTGTACTCCCGTACAGATGAAGTACCCTTTTTAAGAGTTCGAAACTCTTCTTCGATTCGGTCCATTTCATTTTCGTTGCAGTATTCTTCTAGAATCTTCCGTTTAAACGACTCCCATGTCATTGCAGCTAAAACTGGAGCCGTCACCGTCGACGTCACAATGTTCCACCAGGTCAAAGCATTGCCATGTAACATCTGAGATCCGAATCAAACTTTCGACTCTTCATCGCACTCACAATCTCTAAAAGCTTATTCCATTTCTCTAATCCAATTCATACAAACAACTGGATTACCTGATCCAGCAAACTCCGGTGGCTTGCAGCTCAGAAACGTTTTATAAGAACAAACTTTCTCCATCCTTCTAATCACATTCTACATTGGATTAACAAGTGGAGTTACCGTACCAATACCCATCTCTGGTCTTCGCGACTCAACGTTTCGGTCATTAAACATTTTCATAAACATTTCTTGTTGTTGAGTTAGTGCATTATTCATAACTCGCATCATGTTCTCCATCATGCGATATTCCATGGTGGATTCCGTTGTCACCTGGTTAGAAGTACCGGCATTCATCCGTTGTGCCTGAATTCCTCCTCCTCCCAAGATAGGTGTCCTTGGAGGACTCACCCTAGTCCCACCCCTTTCGGGTTGATTTTCCACCCATTCATTGGATGCCCTCTCTTCTGAAGAAGTAGAAGATATGGTTGGTGTATTCACCATCGTAATCTACAACAACACATAAAATAACCATAAGGAATGGCTATACACGATCTTAAACACAAGAAACGTACTTTAACATTCATTAATCGCCATAACAATTAGACACAAGTATGCTTACGTAACAATATATTCATAATAACAGTAGCTAATTGAAATTATGAACATACTACACATAAGAATCCTCGTTACCATCATCATAGTTCTTAATTCATGTATTTCCGTCGACTCTAAGACTATCTCGTCTTAATAATTTTACCCAATCTCACAAATAAACTTAATCATCTCAGCTTAAGTCTAGGTATCTTACAATCATACCTAGTTCGCTTAAACTACAACTCTGATACCAAATTGAAACACCCTAAAAACACAATAAATTTAAACCTTAATTTATAATAATAATTTACAACATCCTCCCAAAAGTTTTCATTCACAAATGGAGAATTAGTGACAAGGTCTAATTGCAACTGAAATATCATAAACAACCAACTAATCTAAATCATAACTAATAACATCAGATTATACGGGTTGTCTATAATATCTCCAAAAAAATCGTTGTTCTACTGAATTCTCCAACATAGCTCCAAAAGTTTAACTCTAGGACTTCTCCACACTGATCCCTGCTTATCCTTTCCTGAGCTAGTACCTGGTAAGAAAAATTAATTAGAAAATATTAGGCTTACGCCTAGTGAGAACATCCAGTTTTCAAATTAAAACTTTATGAGCTTTGAAAACCAATTTGTAAACAAAGCATATAATTTAACTGGTTCACAATATTTCTTACCGTACACATAACATCTTTCGATGACGGGATTCATACCCGATTCCATGAGTATGACAAACACTGAGTAAGTCATAGCATCATGTTCAAGAGCCCACTACGAATCTCCACGGATTCTAGATCACTGCTCATGTCCAATAAATTACAATTAGTCAATGCCTATTTCTTGGAGAGGAAGTAGAGATTACAATTAAGCCATGCTTATCTCTTATCTTCCAATAGAAATCGGGAATTACGATTAGTCCACGCCTATCCCACGATTTCACATCTCAGTACGAAATGGGAATTACTATTAATCCACACCCATTCCTCATCTCAAACAAACGGGAATTACGATTAGTCCACGCCTATTCCACGTTTATCAAACACACGGGAATTACGATTAGTCCATGCCTATTCCACGTGTTCACATAATACTAGTGCTTATGGATCCATTACACTGCCTATCATAGATGCATATTAAACCAAATCATTCGTCAAATCATATCATACTTAAATTAAGTTATAAGCGCGTTCATGCTGCTAGGATTAAATTTCAAGTAATGAAAATGTTCCCTGTCAAGAGTTACCGGATATCACTACTTACCGGAACTCATCAGTAGAACTATCCGGACAGGATGTCCGGAACTCGTATCCGGACACTACCAGAATTCGGGAACAATCCAGAAACCAAAGTAATCCGGAAAATATTATCCGGAACTTCTATCCAGAAACCTCACTTACCGGATACTATCAGATTATAGAACTTACCGGATAACCCATAAAATTATTCCGGATTCTTCCGGAAAACACTAAGTTCCGGATACATCCGGGAATTTGACTTTTATCGGACACTAACAATTGAACGTTTACCGGATACTAAGAACTTACCCGGTATCCTCGGCCTGCATCTCGATTTTCAATTCAAAACCCATTATAATCCATTTTCCAGTTAACTACATACCAACACAATCTTTCTAAAACACTTAGACGATTTGAAAACACATAAATCATGCAATTTCCATTTCAATTACTTCAAAAAAAAATGAGATGAACTCACCTTAGAATTTCACAGTTGACAGGATCAAAATCAGTAGCAAAACCTAACTCTCAATCACCAACAAAATCGGCGACCTAAAACAAGCCCGGATTAATTTGTGATTTCACTTCCTAAATTTGAATTGTAGTTGAATTTTCTTACCGATTGACAAAGCTTTCCTTATCTGCTTGGGAAACTACTTATGAACCAAAATTGAAATACTTCTCAATTTTTAGCCGACTCCCATTATATACCCTAATTTCATCCACTTACCAACAAAACCCAAAACTATAGGTAAATAACAAAATCAACCTTCACAGTTCGTAAGTTTACGATTAACTTAAACTTTGGATCAATTGCACTTTCAACCCTTTCAATAATCCATTTAAAATAACACCTTCCCATTATTTTAAACATTCTCCCAAAAAATATACTAATTATGGAAATTTTGAGGCGTTACAAGAACGATCATCGAAGCTGCTCGATCCATGCTCAGCGATTCCCATCTACCAACTCAATTATGTGTAGAAGTTGTCAACACTGCTTGTTTTACTCAAAACAGGTCGCTTTTTGATAAAAGATTCAAGAAAACTGCCTTCGAACTTTTCCATGGAAGAAATCCATCTATCAGCTTTCTTCACATCTTTGGTTGTCAATGCTTCATCTTAAACAACACAGATGCTCTTGGAAAGTTTGATTCCAAAGCTGATGATGGGATATTTCTTGGATATTCTTCTATATCCAAAGCCTTCAAAGTCTTCAACAAGAGAAGGCAAACTGTAGAAGAAAAAATCCATGTCACTTTTGATGAATCCCATTCAATGAACTCTAGACCTACTGCTGACAACGAACAACTTATTCAGTGGATGTTTTCTCACTTTGGGGATTCAGAAGCTAATCCAAACCCTGATCCTCAAGTCAACAACCCAACCGCTGTTGATGATCATGTCATCATTTCCAGCATATAGACAAGTGAAGATGATTCCTCCTCTTGGGTTTCAGCTGTTCCCATCGACACTTTACCTCCGTCTGAACCCTCGTCATCTAATCTACCATCTACCTCTCAGCAATCAGTGAATGAAGTTTCATCTGAACCTCTTCCAATCTTGCCTGAATTACCTGATATCGCTGAAGCTTCTTCTTCAGCGCCTCTAGAAGTTCACTCTGAGTCAGCGGCTCGTGTTCCTGCTCAGCTATGGACTATGAATCACCCCATTGATCAGATTCTTGGTGATCCAAACGCAGGTGTTCCGACTCGACGAAGTTCAGGTAACATTTGTTTATTTGTTAACTTTATTTCTCTGATTGAACCAAAGAAAATAGATGATGCCCTCAGAGATCCAAACTGGGTCAGCGCCATGCAAGAAGAGCTGAATGAATTCGAAAGAAACAAAGTTTGGAATCTTGGTCCAAGACCATCTAACAAGTTAGTGATAGGCACCAAGTGGGTTTATCGAAACAAGTTAGATGAACATGGAACCGTAACCCGCAACAAAGCTCGTCTAGTTGCTCAGGCTTACAGACAAGAGGAAGGCATAGACTACGATTAAACGTTTTCCCAAGTGGCAAGACTCGAAGTTATTCATCTATTCCTAGCATACGCAGTTCACAGAGACTTCAAAGTTTATCAAATGGATGTCAAGTTAGTGTTCCTTAATGGAAAGCTGAATGAAGAAGTCTATGTTGAGCAACCTCCAGGATTCGCTGATCCTAAGCATCCAGGTTATGTCTATAAGTTGGATAAGGCACTCTATGGTCAGAAACAAGTACTTCGTGCATGGTATGACACTCTATCTTCTTTTCTTCTCACTGAAAAATTTGATCATGGTAAAATGGATAACACACTATTTTTCATGAAAGTAAAAGGTCATATCATTCTTGTTCAAATACATGTCGATGATATTATATTTGGTTCTACTAACCCATCTCTATGTAGTCGTTTCGTTGAACGAATGAAATCTGAATATAAAATGAGCATGACGGGTGAACTGACATACTTCCTTGGACTCCAAATCAAGCAAAGTGACAAAGGCACTTTCATTCACCAAGGTAAGTACGTTAAAGACATGCTGAAGAAATTCGATCTTACTCAAAGCTCAGCTATGAAAACCCCTATGGCTCCACCGCTGACACTTAACAAATATCCTTAAGGGAAACCTGTTAATGTCACTGCCTATAGAGGGATGATCATATCTCTTCTTTATCTTACAACGAGTCGTCCTGATATTATGTATGCTACTTGCTTATGTGCACGATGTCAATCTAAACCTAAAGAATCACATCTGATCATCGTAAAGCGAATTTTCAGATATCTGAAGGGTACACCCAACCTAGATCTTTGGTATCCCAAAGACTCAGGGTTCGATCTAACTGCCTATTCAGATAGTGACTTTGCAGGTTCCAAGTTGGATAGAAAAAGCACCACGGGAGGTTGTCAGCTCCTGGGTGGAAAGCTGGTAAGTTTGACAAGTAAGAAACGAAATTCAGTGTCCACCTCTACCGCAGAAGCTGAGTATGTAGCTGCTGGAAGTTGTTGTGCTCAGGTCTTATGGATAAGGAATTAGCTATTAGACTATGAGCTTTAGCTCTCCAAAATTCCAATCTAATGCGACAGCAGTAGTGCCATCGCCATAGCAAACAATCCAGTACTACACTCAAAGACCAAACACATCGAAATCAGATATCATTTTATCATAGATCATGTGATGAATGGTGATATAGAACTTCACTTTATCCCTACTGACTTTCAGCTAGCTGATCTTTTTACCAAACCTCTTGATGAGACTAGATTCAACTATCTCATCAGTGAGCTTGGCATGCTGAACCTAGAAGAATAACTCTTCAGTGGTTAGTATTATGTCAGTTGTAAAAGAGTTTCTCTCTCCTTATTCATCATCTAGTTACTGAACAAAATGTTCACTGATACTAAGGTATGTTTTCCTTTTCCTAATCACTGAAGTTTACTTCAGTATGCTGTTTTTTTTTTCAAAACAAATTTAATCACTGACCTTTTCTTCAGTGATTCTTTTGAAATACCAAAACCCATCACTGATAATTTCTTTTTCAGTGAATCTTCATTTAATCATCTCTGATGTTTTCTAAATCTACCAGGGAAACGTTTTGAAAATGAAAAGACTGTTTTCTATGTGACGTCATCAAACGGATAAACCCAGTCATGACTTTCCGTCTGACGCCGTTCACCCGTTTCGAATTCTTGTCCAATAAGCTTTGTGGGACGTGTCACGTGTCATGATGAGTATTTTTCCCGCTCGTCACTTTCTCTCTCTACTCCCACTATATAAACTCTTCATGTTTATATTTTTACCTTTTACGCTCTCGAACTCTCTAAATACATAAAGAATCTCCCTTGCGTTTGTGTTCTCGGATTATAGATTGTTTTAAGACCAAATTCTACTCAATCTCAACACAAACAGGTTCATATTCTACTCTTTAATCTTCTCAATCATCTTTTGATCGACATTCTTTTGTTTCTTAAAGATCAAAATGTACGTTTTTCTTACATAAAATCATTACATAAAATCATCCTTTTCATGATTTTATGAAGCAAGACTTAAAATATAGTTTTTCCAATAAGATTAAAATAAAAAACTACGTTTTTCCAGAATCCTTTCCTTAAAAGGAAACTGCAAAACATTCTTTTCTACTATTTTCTATTATTTTCAAAACTACAAACCCACTTTTACATTTCTCTTTCCCAAAAAGGAAACTGTAAAACCCTAAAACCTCCAAAACCCTTATTTTTGGAAAATACTTCCATTTTAAGAAGTTTCTTCATATCTCTTTTCAATTTTGGTTCATTGTTCAGAAATAGCCTCCAACACTACTACCAACACTGTTGCTACTGAAACCATGATCAAATCTGACAACATGAAGGGTGAACTGCGACAAATCACCCTAGCTGCAAATAACTCCCTGGCTCTTCTTGACTTCCCCAAGAAGAAACCAAGCCCACACCTCACTGACTTTGTAGTCTTTTTGAAGATCTGTCCACTTACCACTGCCATGACAATTGCACCTCCCACACACCGCCACCTCCTGCAACAATTCTGGTACACCGCTGAGCGTATCACTGAAATCTGCAAGAAAACAGGGAAGGAATTCTCTGTAATCGGTTTCCAAACCGAACTTGGTCGCGACATAATTTCTCCTGCAGCAATCCGTTTAGCACTGAACCTGCCTGGACGCCCTTATGAACCCCTCCCTGACGATGAGGAAATGATTGCATTCCCTGATCTCATGAACTATTTATGGGACAAAACAAGAAGTAACGAGGACGACAAGAAGCTGACAAAGATCCTCAAAGCCAAGATGCTTGCGGAACTCAATTTCATCTTTGCCCACGTCATCTCCTGCATGATGGCCAAAGTGGGCTCCACTGATCAGGAAACCAAAACTCAGGTAGCCATGGGTTACTGTCTGCTGAAAGGGCGTAAAGCTGACCACGCCAAAATAATCTTTGAAGACCTGATGGAAAAGGTCGAGAAGCTTGACCGCTCGCTGACCGTTCCTTACCCATAGTTCATCTCTACTATCCTCTAAATGCTACTTGGAAGCAGTTATCCTGAGCAGGGAGACTACAAACTCCCTTAGGTCGGCCCCAAAGTTCTCGACTTCAAACCACTCGCTGGCGAGGTAAGTATTTCTTCCTTTCTCTCTCTACTTCGCCCTTCTTCTACTTCTACAGTAACTTCAGCGGCGCAACCCACCGCTGGCACCCAAGCTGCAACCACCACATCCTTTAGAAAGAGGAATCACTCTGACACCCCCCTTGGCATCCATAAGTCCAAGAAGGCCTCCAAGGAGAAACCACAGCCTTCCCAGGCTCAAGACTCAGTGATTTCCTCTTCACAGGCAACACTTGATAGTTTTGTGGAACGCTCCTCCACATTTGTTGCAACCATCCCATTGACCACTTCAGAGACTCGGTGCCTTCCTGTGGATCCCAGATTAGTGCAATATATTAGAAATCAATGAAAGATAATCAATAAACACACAATGATTTCAATATGTCATCCCTCTATTTCATAAACCATTCAGAGAATTCAGAGAGTACAGTTACAATGGTTGAGAGATGATTAACCTAAAAAAATATGGTTAAACCAACATTTTATACCTAGGCCAAATAAACTAAGGCCCATGGCCCATTACAATGATTAAGCCCATTAAGACATTTACAAATTAAACCTTGAACTTCTATTCAATACAATTTATTCCCAACAATCTCCCCCTTTGAATCGAAGTTCAATTTCGCGCCAATTCGTAACATATCTATTTTGGAGTGCAAAAAGAATCTCGAAGCTTCGGATGGCTTTGCGGAACTCGATTCGGTTTTCAACAATTTCCAAGGCTTCTTGGGCGTTTACCTCATTAAGACTAACGACAAACAATTTTCGGATTTCCTTTTCCTTGGCAATTATTTCTCTTAAAGCATCTCTGACCTTTAACAAAGTTCCATTGAAGAATCTTTCAACTTGACTGAAGCGGAGAAACTTCTTTTCGTTTAGCTCATTGAGATAGATGATTCCGAATTCTGGTTGCATCAGAATTGTGAAAGCGTGGTACATCTTCAGTTCAGGGGCTTTCTGATCGGGTTTCAACAAATTTATTTTCTTCGTCCTATGCTCGACTCCCGTCTGAAAATCGATAATATAGGACATGGTTACCGTGTATGTCAGGAATCGCTTGACCGCTTCAAGCGCTTTGGTGATGTGGAGTGGTCAGATAGTTCGGGTTCAGAGGTCTTTGAGGATGGCGTGGAAGTCGTTCAGTCTGAGGTTCTTGAAGTAGGCTTCGGAGAAAGCCCACTCTTTCCCGTCTTCTCGTTTGACAGTAAAGACTAGGTACCAGATCTTCAGAATGTGGCCATACCTAATGTTGGTGACTTCGGTTATCTTGTGCTTTGTTCTGACCTGACTGACCGATAGACTCTTTTTCATGACCTCTAAGTATTATTTCTTGTAATTGTCGTCGAACTTTGCTAATCCGAGGCAGAAGGTTGGATCAAGCACTCGTAGTTTGTGGACGAACAACCTCTTCAGGGAGTCTTCAAGGAAAGGGGTCAGGATTATGACTTTCTCCCATCTAACAGGCTGTGGAGGTTGATCAGAAGCTGTTTCTGGCTTAAGAGAAGTCGGTTGTGCAGGTGTAGAAGTCTTAGGTAGAAGTTCAGCATAGGCGGGCGTACTCTGAATGGATTGCAGAAGGAACTGATTGTAGTCAAATTCGTCGTCGGCATCCGTTGGGAAGATCAGGTTTACCTTGGAGTTTATTGCACTGCCGGCTTTTTTGTACCATGCATTTTCAGTTTCCGGGTCGATCTCAGATTCAAGATCTATCATGTCAAATTCTGGCCTTTCTGATGCTGTGAAGACAATCAGTTCTTGGGATTCTCTCTCGGGCTTTTCAACCGTTGGGTCTTCTTCATCTGAGATGTCCATGTCGATAACCATATCGACTAGACTTAATTGGTTTTGTGGCTGGTCTTCTGATGGTGCCACAGTTGATGGTTTCGGTTGAACCGCTAGAGTAGTATCGATCGAGATTGATTTGGCCTCGGATATTTGCTGACGCTTGTTCTCCCCCTCACGGTGATCAGGATCATCATGGTCATCATGCGAGCGTTTGAGTCCGCCAGCTTGACTTTTGCAGGTTTCTTCGAATGAGGCGACCCTGTCGGACAAAGTTGTAAGGGCATTCTGAACGTCCTTCAGGGTCGAGTCAAGCTGGTCCAATCTGGTGTTGACGGATGATGTTGGAGCAGATACCTGTGATCGTAGCACGGAAAGTAGATCTGCTTCGGTTGAGGAGTCAGAGTTGGTGTGTTGGAGCAGTTGGGCTAAGAGCATGGTGTTTAAGTCGTCCACCGAATATGATGGTTGAGTAGGTGTTGGTGGAGGTGTTGGTGCGGTTTCGGGTTCTACCACTTTCTCCTTCCCTTTTAGTAAACTCTTGACCTTGTCGAGCTCCGTCTTAAACTCTTGGGTCATCGCTTCGCGGACAGCCTTTAAGGTGCCATCCAGATACATCATTGACACAAAGTCGGGTAAGGTAACACCGGGATCACTTGGATTACCCGTTGAGGTCACAACTGTCGAAGCAACATAAGTGCCACCTACGTTCATAGTTGGCGTGACGTTAACTATGGTAGGATTTCCATCCAATCCTTGCAATCCGCTCGAGGGCAGACTTGCTACGGATGTTCCGATCGGTTCACTTAATTCACCGATAGTAGCAGTAGGTATCTGTGTCCTAGACAAAGAATGTAATAACAAGTCAAGTGGCTCTAGACTCGATGGTGCACTGAAAGAAGTCGAGAACGGGGGAGGTTGTTCTCTATTTTCAATATTGAAACTCTCTGAGTGAGAGAACGATAGACTTTGTGCTAATTCCCCGTGAGAAATTGAAACAAGTAACTGTTGAGAGTCACTTGAGTGGCTAGGAGGTGTGCAGTTGTGTCGCTAGGTCCACGACGGCTTCTTCAATGTCTCATCCCAAAGGATGAGACGAGGCAGTAGATGTGGCAACCTGGGTGACACGGGCTCGGTTTCGCTCATTCTCAGCTCTATTCAGTGGACTCTCTCTCTCTCTCGTTATTCTTTTTAGATCTCCATTCTATCCGCCTCACCTGTTCCAAATTTTCAACTAAGTCTCCCTCCTCTCTCCTTATGTCTCCCGTATTCGGCTCGGGGTTAGGGATTTCGGAGGGTGTGGGTGAGTTGGAAGGACAACCCTCGGTCATAGGCGGGCGACGTCCGATACGGGGTGGTATCATTGATATACGGATGGATCGTTCCGTATCGAAGTCGGTGGTTTCAGAATCCAAGACGTCGATTTGGGTGAATTGTGATATCGGTTCAGTGGTGTCGGTTCCGGGGTCTTGGTCAAGTATTGGGGCAATGACGACCAGGACCTCGTGTAGAGTAGTCGACGGTTCGGGGTCATCGGTAGTACCGGTGGTTGAGGTAATATGTGGGGGAGTAGGTGGTCATCTTGTAGATGGTCGGGATGGTTGGCTTGAGGAAGGTCGGGTATGGCTAGTACCGCCTTGCGAATCCATAGCACCGCCCACTTCAGTTCCCCATTTCGCATGCCCTGCAAAGTTTATCCTTCTCGAAATTGAGCTCGGTCATGCCATTGACGTGTCCGTCTAGCACCAATTTGTTGATGTTCTTGAAGTTGAGGTGCGAGAGTCGTCGATGCCAGATGCATGCTTGTTGTGAGTTGGCCTTCAACATGAGGAAGACTGAATCATCGGTCTTCAGGGATGAGAGGTCGATGGTGTAAAGGTTGGTTTTCCGAGTTCCAACGAGTAATTCCTTCCCGTCTTCAGTACGGACACTACACCTTTTAGCTTTGAAGTTGACCTCGAGATCTTTGTC
This sequence comes from Saussurea involucrata, assembly GCA_033807775.1. NCBI lineage: Eukaryota > Viridiplantae > Streptophyta > Magnoliopsida > Asterales > Asteraceae > Saussurea > Saussurea involucrata. The sequence continues at coordinate 155,298,987 of CM066322.1, read as the reverse complement.
GCAGAATTGGCCGATGCTGAACAGGTTGTGTCCCAATACCGCGACGTATGACACGTTCTTGATGGCAATCTTGTCTTGAACGATGTCGTCGTAGCCCATAATTGGCGCTTTGTCGTCCTTCCTAAATCTCACGTCTCCGCAGTATTTCTCCGTGAAGTTTGTGAGTAGCTCCCTCCTTCCGGTCATGTGCTTGGAGCATCCTGAGTCTAAGTACCACACATGACCGTCCTGTAAAAACGAGATTAGGGATTTTTAGGTACCCATTTGAAAATGGGTCCTAGAGGGTTAGGTTTAACACCTGGGGAACCCATTTTGAATTGGGCTTCCTTTTGGGTTTACGAGATTTACGCTTAGGTTTAGAGTTAAAGACATGATAAGTACCAAACCAATCAGATGCATAACGATTATCACTAAAGTCATTCAATCCACAGTTAGAACAATACAAACAATCATGGGATAATTGAATCAACTGCTGTATTGAATAAAGTCTTAACGGAAAATTAATACTTTGTTCAACAGAATTATTCGAATCATGAAAACCACAGTTAATAATGTTCTTCCTAGAATTGAAAGCAGAATTAAATGACTTTGACTCCGACTTGCTTTTGTTAGATCCTTTGGCTACCCACTTTGGTTTGTCTTGTTTGGCCCGACCATTTTTATCTGAAAAATCATTAACGGCATGGTCAGCAGAGTTTAAGTAGGAAGGATTTCTATCACTTTTTCCTTTTGAAAAACCTGCTTTGATTAAGTATTTGGACAGAGCATCATACCAGGCACGTGGAGCTTGCTTAAGACCGTATAAAGCATTGTTGAGGATGTATACGTGGTTTGGCTTAGAGTCATCCACGAACCCGTCCGGTTGCGAGACGTAAACTTCTTCCTTGGTTATGCCATTGAGGAAGGGAGTCTTGACATCCATTTGGAAGACCGTGAAGTTCTTGTGTGCGGCGTATGTCTCGTCATAATCGATTCACTCTTGCTGGCGGTATCCTTTGGCTATTCAAGTGTTTCTTACTGCCAAGTCCTCAATTAACTCAAGATTGAGCCAATTATCGCCAAGGTACGCGCCAACACTTCTCAAACAGCCGTATCCTAACATCTTATCTTTCAGGTACTTATATGGCGGATCAACAACCACAAGGCAACCCACCTCAAGAGGAATTCATTAATGTGGAGGCCGACAACGCCTTAATTTCACCCGATGATTTTTCCGAAATCGAGGGCAACAACCATCATCTTGATGCTCCGGAATTCAGACCCCAACACCGAGTGGCCGTGGACATCCTCCTCGGCCATCCACTTCGACACGCACTCATGGCGACTACCGACGTCCCGGTCCTCTACCTGCAACAAGTCTGGAACACCATTCGGGTAGTCACCGACAACAACTCTCAGACAATTCAAGCGACGATTGACCACCATCCTTTCGTCCTCACACCGGAATCCTTCCGACGCCTGCTCTATCTCCCTAAAGCCACTGATGGCGGTCGCGCTGCATTTGATCCAACAATTGATGACGACACCCTCTGTGCCGATATTCGGGCACTCGGATACAACCACGCACTGAACCGCCCATCTGCCTTCAACCGCAAGTACCTGGCACCGCTCTGATACCAATTGTGGATCCTAGATTAGTTCAATATAGTAGAAATCAATGAAAGATAATCAATAAACACACAATGATTTCAATATGCCATCCCTCAATTTCATAAACCATTCAGAGAATTCAGAGAGTACGGTTACAATGGTTGAGAGATGATTAACCTACAAACTAAGGTAAAACCAACATTTTATACCTAGGCCTAATAAACTAAGGCCCATGGCCCATTACAATGATTAAGCCCATTAAGACATTTACAAATTAAACCTTGAACTTCTATTCAATACGATTTATTCCCAACACTTCCCCAACATCCTCAGTGCCTCAAAGCGTTGCGGAGGTCTCCATCAACGATGCCAGCGTTGAGCCTGCAACAACGACTGTCTCAACCATCGCTTCTACGACTCCTTCTTTGGTCTTCTCTACCTTTACCACTGCACCAACATTTTCGTTTGTTGATTCAAGTGCTGCAACGCTGCACAACCTCACGCAACGGAACGCTGCTACTTCAGGACGTATTAGGACAAGCATCCCAGTCACTGTTGCCTCCGACATGGAAAATGACATGGAGTACTGGACGGGAATCAAAGATATCTATCAATTCTCCAACCCAACATGTATCCAAACACTTTCCTCACAAATCTCTGAACCCCTTACTTCTTTTGAGCTTTCCTTTTCTCATAAGAGGTTTTCTTTTGCAGGTCCTAATTTTGGCACCATCAGCAAACCCTTTAAGGATATAGCTACTAAAGTGGAGTCTCTCTCCACCAACTTGACCTCTAACACCTCAGCGATTAATGACGCTGGGGTGACGCTGAAAAACGTAACCACTTCCTTTGCAGATAAAGCCAATTATGCTGATCTTTCCTCTCTGCAAGGGGGAGTGAAGAACCTGAAGCTCGCCCTCAATAACAACACTTCAGCGCTCCAGGATGTACAATCATAGGTCGCCACTATCTCCGGCAATTACAAGAATCTCTCCTCCCACTTCACCAATCTCAGCGCTGAGGTTGGGACCCTAAACTCCTCCGTCTCCAGCCTCCAAGGTGAGGTGAGCAACCTTTCCTCTAAGGTTTTTGAATCCAACATGCTGCTCACCGAGATCCTCGAACGGATGGAAGCCCCGACAGTCCCTGTCTCCTTCTTCAGTCAAGCTGATCGCAGTTTGCTTGGGATGACAGCAGATTTCGTCATCAAGGCTACTTCTCTCCTCCCTGTCCTGGAAGACAGGGTGGAAAAGATTGAGAAGTCAATGGCCTCAGCTTCAGGGAACCCTGGCCATGAAGACAGGGTCCTTGAGGATGTTGCTGTTGCTGCTGACACTACTACCTCCCTCCATTTAGTTGGAGAGGGAGAGAAGAACGATGAAGGACTCCCTCTAAATGTTGAGGGGGAGGAAAATGTTAAGGAGGGAACCGCTAAAGACCCCTCGCAATATGAGGGGGAGCAAGGCGAAGACAACAACGCCCTCACTCCATCCTTCTCTCCTCAACAAGAATGAATAGAAATCCCCTCTGAGGAAGAGGAAGAAGAAGAGGTGGAGATCTCTGAAAAAGAACCTTCAGCTCATCCTAAACCCAAGGATGATGAAGACAATGATGATGAAGACAAAAGCTTCTGGTTTCAGCCTACCGCCATCAAGGTCCCTGCTCAGAAGGGGATCTCAATAAATGAAGCAGGGGAGACGACTCGAAAGTCTCCTGTAAAGAAGACTCAGCATGGCAAGCAAAAGGGCCTTGCTGTTGAAGACAACTTGCCAATCCTTTTCACAAAGCCAACTTGTCAGGTATGTTACCTTTTCTTTCCTTACACTGATTCAATCCTCTATCCCTTCTCTACTTCTACCCTTCACCTTCTGAAACCTCTAAACACTTAGCCGTTTCTTTTTCTCTATTTTCAAACCCTCAAAAGATGTAACTCTTATGATCGTTTTGTTTCAGCTAGTCCTCTCCCCTGCTTGAGGATACTGCTGAAGATGCTCCCTCACTACAAATAATCCCAGTCGTCAACGCAGATGAACCTCCAATAATCTCGGCCTCTGTAAACGAGACCGATGAGCTGATAGAAGAAGAAGAACTGCTTCCACATTCATCCAGACCTTCTCGACCACCTCAGTGGTCGGAAGAAGAAGAACTTAAAAGAAAAGCAGCAAGGATCCAGCACCTTGAAAGTTAGCATCTCATTCCTACTGTCGGCTTCAACTTCTTGACTCCTGAGGAGATAGCAGAAATGTAACGTCCCAAAAATTACAAGCAAATTTAAATTTTTAAATAAACAATTCATTTATAACAACTCATTAACTGATCCCAACGTTTCGTTTGCAAACACATAATTAATATCTTTATAAAATCAAACCAGCGGAATAAACGTTTAATTATTAAAACCATAAAAACAACCAGCTCTCCTCGCGCGCCAGTGTGTACTCGTCACGCCTTGGAGCCGCCCGTACCTGAAACCACAAACTATTGGGAAAGGGTAAGCACGAAGCTTAGTGAATTCAAACACCATAAATAATACAGTTATTCCACACTACCCCTACAACAGATAGTGACACATGAACGATCATACAGGTCTACGAACAAATCATAAACATGTATATCTACAACCACCCACCTAAAAGGCACAAGTCGGTCCCACCGACCACATGATAACATCTTCGGCCCCGCCGAATCCCCGGTCCCACCGAGTCTCTACGCCCCGCGTATAAAACCTCCGGCCCCGCCGAATCCCCGGTCCCACCGAGTCTCTACGCCACCCGCGTATAAAATCTCCGGCCCCGCCGGATCCTCGGTCCCACCGAGTCAACATGGCAACATAGTATCAACTAGACACCCCACTATCTAGTTCCCCAACACAAGCACATAAAGCTACCACACACGTACTACAGCAATGATAAAACAACTATTATTAGATATAGTGAGAGAACTCACCTCGAATGCGCGCCTAGCTTAACAATACAAATAAAGCTTCACAATTACGGTCACTTCCCAGCACCTAAACGCATGTTAAAATGTGTCAATACAAGACCCGGACCCTATGACACGACACACGCTTAAACCGTCACTAAAACCAATTTCCGTTCTCACAAAACAGGTCTGTTCGGGACCTGTTTCGACCCCTTTAAACCCAGAAAATTCCCAATATTATTTCATGACCAGAAAGTCCTCTGAGTTAGGGTTCCAAGGACATATAATACGCCTTCTAACGATATTTCTACAATTTACTACGGATTTTACAAAAACAGTTTCCAGAACAGCGAAATTCAGCACCTTTCAGTATAAAACGACAGTTTGACCCATGCTACGTCCCGAACTGAGTTTTGCACAAAACAAAGAAAAGTTTCTAGACTCAAAAAGGGAATTTTTGACACCGGTTTCACCCCGAACCGAGTTACGAGCGGAAAGTTCTGGTTTTCGCAAGATCAAGGCAGATTCCAGAAATTTTCACATGAAATGACGAAACACCGAACTTGCGACCACTTTTTCGCCCAGCTAGAGACCGAACCAGTTTTCCGCTAAAACACAGAAAACGTGCTCGACCCCGAACTTGAACCGTGGGCGCCAGTTTCGGCTCAAACGAAGTTACGACGAAAACGTTATGGCCGTCGCAAAAACAGTGGCGGAACAATTATTCACATGAAATGATGATTATAAAACGACGGTTTGAGCGAACCGGCTTAAACGATTAAGTCATGGCTTAACGGTTTCGCTGATTAAAACAGGTCACGGGCACGCACCACCCACTGCCCTCCGGCAGTGGTGGTCGTCGGTGGCGGCCGGCGGCGGTTTTCGACGAAACAATCAAACGAACCGCAAACCACCGCTAGATCGCTACCCCCCCCCCCTCGATCGGCTGACCGCTTGCACCCACACACGCACGGCGCACACAGCCACCACCACCCGACACCCAGCCACCACGGTGGCGGTGCGCGGCGGCGACAGCGTCCGCCGTTGACCCCTTCGCCGGAAAACGAAAGAACGAAAAAGGAACGGGGGATTCTTACCTTACTCCGGCGACTATGGCGCACCCACGGTACCTGCTCCCGTCTTTTCTTCCTCCTCTCGACTCCTCCGGCGAAAAACTGACGGCGGCGAAAACCTTGCGGCGTCGGCGACCCGAGACAGGCGGCCTCCGGTCGTTTTCCTCCTCTACACTCTCGCTAATGCTCCCTCTCCCGCACGAAACTCTCTCACTCTCACTCCCGCCGCTGGTCTCTCTCTCCGGCAGACAGCAGCGCCGGCGGCTGGCGCTGGTGGTGGTGGTGCGGCGGCAGAAGCGTATAGGGTTTTTTTGTTGCTTTCTTTTCTTCTCCTCGCTACCTCACTAAGAAAACCCCAACCAAACAAAGTGGGGGCTCGGTTTTGAGTTTCATGGGCCGACCCCCCCCCCCCCCCCACATGCAAGGCTTTCACGACATTACACATTTGGTCCCTGCAGATTTAGTCTTACATAAACCTTGAAACCCGATTTTTTAACAATTAAGGTCCTCGACGTCTAACCCCGATAACTAACGACGTTAAGAGAAAAGATTTAGATTAACAACATAAATCATACCAGGACACGGGCTTTACAACTCTCCCCCACTTGAATTAGACTTCGTCCTCGAAGTCTATGCCCGCGAATATCAATAGATAGTTCTCCCTCATCTCAACCTCAGGTTCCCATGTTCACTCGGAACCCTTTCGGTGTTTCCACTGGACCTTCACTAACTGGAGCCTAATTTCTCACACCGTCTAAGAATCTCCCGAAAACTTCCTTACCAACAACACTCCTTCGAGAACACTGAAAACGCGATTGGAAGAACACTCCAACCATTGAAACCATTCCTAGTCAAACGACTTCGGTTGTCTCCCAACCTTAGATGATTCATACTTCCCGGTTAAATTTTTCAAGCTCTAACCATTCTAAAGATGCTCACCAATATACCCTACAGGATACTCGAATCCGATCTTTTCTACCATTAACTGCCGATTAACTTCTACGAGTTCTACTAGACTCCCTAATTTCACGATGAATCGCATTAACAAACATCGGCCCCCCGCCGAATATCGGTCCAACCGAATAAATACAACCATCGGCCCAGCCGAACATCGGTCCAACCGATTACACTAACAAACATCGGCCACCCGCCGAACATCGGTCCAACCGATTACAGTGAATCACATAAGCGTGGTATTATCCTAGACACCAACACAAATAGATATCCCCTACAATCAAGTCCACTAATACACACGCAGGTCATTCCCTTAACCGATACTACCCGGCCTACATTACCAACACGCGTGGAATACCCAACCTCCCACCGTCGACGTATCCCCCACACTCGCTTCTACAAAGCTAATTTATCTGAACCGAAGATACACCTCGACGCCTACCTCTCAGATAAGCGCCCACAACTATATCCTCCTAGCACCTACTAGAAAGCCTAGGCTATAACGCCTGTACACCGGGGTCTCACCCCGAGATACCCAACCGACCACTACCAGCGACTGACTAACGTACCTAAGGATCCAAAGCAAAACAGCCTTCCCACAAGTGCCTATCCCGGATTGTCTCCTACACCCAAATGTGTAAATACTCGACGTGCAATGAATGCCAAACGGTGCGACAAAACAATTTATCAACAAGACTCCACCTTGAGTCATTAAAACCGGGCAATTAGCCCATGACTAATTCCAAACCAAAACCGAGCAAAACGCTCCACGCTTGCTAGACCCATAAGTCAGTCAAAAACGCGTTTAAATAAAGTCTAAGCAAGCAATACTCTGAAATCAACCTTAGTTCCAGACTCAACACTGGTTAAACAAAAGAGTTTTCCAAAAGGACTCACACCCTTAAAATTCTCGAAATGACACATGACACTTAAAAACACATTTACAAAATATTTTCAACATCAGGATTTTCATCTCAAAAGATCGTATGTAATAAAACTACTATTACCAGATCGATAGTTACGCAAAACTGGACACGCTCGTCCTACATAGGAAAATCATGTTGAAAATCGTTCCATTGCAGTTCGGTTTACTCACACAAAAGCGAGGCGTAATAAATAATTTCTTTAAAATGAACCGCCTCGATTCCAGTATGGATTGACTCATGACACGCACTTAAAGTAACCGCTTGACCTTAAACATGGTGCGACAAGGTGTGCACCTAATTCAAAATAAGTTTCACGACATTTGATTAAAGAAAATTCTTCTTTTTAATCATAAAAATGACGTGGCACAGGGTTCGCCACGAATTTTCGCGCGTCAGCTAATCACACAAAACGATGACACGGTTTACAAATATATTTTTGTTAAAATACAACTGTCTCGTGTAAGTTTCAAACTTGAAGACAGAAACCAGTCCGCTTCTATTAATTGGAAATATCGACTAAAACCTCATAAAATCTCAAACTGGGGGCAGGCATGCAAGCTTGTAACACTTCCTCAAGTTCCGTACTTGGGACATATAACGTCAAAACATTATAGTTTAAAAAAATGTATTTATCGAAATTGCTCAAAATACTCGTTTCCTCCAAAGCAAAAGTTTTTAACTTCCAAAAAGAAATGATCGGTAATTCTAAATTAACCGAATGTCAAAAATCTACGCATTTATATTTCCAAAATATAACACATTGTAATCGTATGCATGATGTTCACAACATTAAAACACTCCTTGGATCAAATGGTCTTTCATTTCGACAAAAAGGAACTAAAACATTTTCATGCACGACTCGTTCATCAAAATGTCGAGAACAAAGGTTACCCCAGTATGCATACCCCTAAGTCGATAAATCGCATTTTCATGGAAATGTCAATAAAACCTTTAGCTGACTAAAAAGCGCACTAAACAACTCCTTATGAAATGTTACCAAAATTCCTCCATGCATCACTTATGTCACGCATGAATCAATCCACACACTGAACTAATTGCAATAAAACACTTAGTAATACCAACTCTCGAACGAAAAGTTAAGCGACACTGGAATTCCAAACTCATTTTAAACAAATCACCAAAGTAGCCTTTATACAGACATCGTGGAATGTAACTTTTCGTCTCAACTCTAACACATGTGGAGGAGTTCCAATGTTAGAGTCTCAATCCGTAGTCACTTACCCAACATCTTAACCACCACCAAAACACGGATAACATCGTACCCGAAAGAACCGTTGGAAACATAACGAAAATGAGACAAATTCTAACAAAGTTTGCACTCCCGTGATAAAACGATTTCATACACTTTCAAAACTATATTTCAAAATCTTGTGCGTGTGCTGAGCAGTCCCCAAAATTCCAAAACACCGTCCATACAAAGATTTGAAACACAAGAATTTGTTAATGCAATCTTATTTTCAAAATAACTTCGTGCATGACTCATTCGGCATTCAACGTCTCGACCCCTACTACTCCGAAACTCTCCGGTCTACTATTGTCATCCAGACATTTAAACCTCTTAAGGCCAGTTGGGAAATCACATCAAATCATCTTACGGGTTTTCCTCAAATCAAAGTCGGCTCAAAAGCATATGATTCTAGCACAATTGCCCATTTTTGACCCGAAATGGTCTACTTAAAACAAACCACATCCTTATCGTCACCCCAAGTGATTGATACTAGACACGTCCTTCTATCCCAACGACTACTAGTTTAGAACCTTCAACACTACCCCAACGATCATCACCTCAAGCAAATCAAGTACACACTTGTACTAGCAGGTTTACTATAGTTGTTCCTCCTTGTGATGGCTATTCAGGGTAGATATTACAACGCGTTATTAGCACATAATAACTCACACTAACAACGCTCACACTCAACTCCTTGGATTCCTCGTGACTTCCCCGACTCGAGTATTGATCATGTGCTTCCGGTAGTAGGAGCTCTGCTACTACCTTCCACGCCTATCATCGCTCGTTCCGAGTCCCATCCCGAGGGGTCCAAGTAGCTTCTCGCCGCAACTACACACATATGCCCGCACCGGCATATATACTCGCTCTTCCTAGCTCCCTAGGAATTCCATCCAAACCACTACCCTTGCTACTGCCAAATCCCTAATAGCAAGCAGCAGACATGCAATACAGTGTAATAAGCACCAAGCAATTTAGCATACCTACTCCTATGTTCTAGAAAGCAATCTAGCACACGTACTCATACATAAACACTCTTCCCAGCTCTCTAGGAACTTCCTCTTATCCCACTACCCTTGCTACTACCGAATCCCTACTAATTATAACGGGTGACCTCGCGAATACCCGATTATATGCAGTGTGAAACAAATAGACAATCGAATACAAGACTCTATCCTAGAACGGTTGGACTCAAACAAGAGCTGCGCAATAGAACTAAATCGAATATTCTAAGGCTATAAATCTCTTACTGCATACAACCTAGAGGGCATCCACTTAGTAACCTATCATAATTAGCATAAATTCCTAATAGCAAGTAGTTCAACATACAGCATAGTGTCCACAACAGGCAATCTAGCATGCATACTCTATGATCTAGAAAGCAATAAAACACTAAGTGCTGTACCTTTTCCCCTGGCTCCGGCTGACTGTACACACTGCGCCACCGATCACCGTTTCTCAAACGGGTTTTCCTTTCTTTTATTTTCCAAAAATTTTAAAGAAAATTTTATAGCCGCAAACTTGAGATCAAACACACCGAGGTGCATTTGATTCACTCAAGCTGTGCTCTGATACCAAGTTGTAACGTCCCAAAAATTACAAGCAAATTTAAATTTTTAAATAAACAATTCATTTATAACAACTCATTAATTGATCCCAACGTTTCGTTTGCAAACACATAATTAATATCTTTATAAAATCAAACCAGCGGAATAAACGTTTAATTATTAAAACCATAAAAACAACCAGCTCTCCTCGCGCGCCAGTGTGTACTCGTCACGCCTTGGAGCCGCCCGTACCTGAAACCACAAACTATTGGGAAAGGGTAAGCACGAAGCTTAGTGAATTCAAACACCATAAATAATACAGTTATTCCACACTACCCCTACAACAGATCACATGAACGATCATACAGGTCTACGAACAAATCATAAACATGTATATCTACAACCACCCACCTAAAAGGCACAAGTCGGTCCCACCGACCACATGATAACATCTTCGGCCCCGCCGAATCCCTGGTCCCACCGAGTCTCTACGCCCCGCGTATAAAACCTCCGGCCCCGCCGAATCCCCGGTCCCACCGAGTCTCTACGCCACCCGCGTATAAAATCTCCGGCCCCGCCGGATCCTCGGTCCCACCGAGTCAACATGGCAACATAGTATCAACTAGACACCCCACTATCTAGTTCCCCAACACAAGCACATAAAGCTACCACACACGTACTACAGCAATGATAAAACAACTATTATTAGATATAGTGAGAGAACTCACCTCGAATGCGCGCCTAGCTTAACAATACAATTCAAGCTTCACAATTACGGTCACTTCCCAGCACCTAAACGCATGTTAAAACGTGTCAATACAAGACCCGGACCCTATGACACGACACACGCTTAAACCGTCACTAAAACCAATTTCCGTTCTCACAAAACAGGTCTGTTCGGGACCTGTTTCGACCCCTTTAAACCCAGAAAATTCCCAATATTATTTCATGACCAGAAAGTCCTCTGAGTTAGGGTTCCAAGGACATATAATACGCCTTCTAACGATTTTTCTACAATTTACTACGGATTTTACAAAAACAGTTTCCAGAACAGCGAAATTCAGAACCTTTCAGTATAAAACGACAGTTTGACCCATGCTACGTCCCGAACTGAGTTTTGCACAAAACAAAGAAAAGTTTCTAGACTCAAAAAGGGAATTTTTGACACCGGTTTCACCCCGAACCGAGTTACGAGCAGAAAGTTATGGTTTTCGCAAGATCAAGGCAGATTCCAGAAATTTTCACATGAAATGACGAAACACCGAACCTGCGACCACTTTTTCGCCCAGCTAGAGACCGAACCAGTTTTCCGCTAAAACACAGAAAACGTGCTCGACCCCGAACTTGAACCGTGGGCGCCAGTTTCGGCTCAAACGGAGTTACGACGAAAAAGTTATGGCCGTCGCAAAAACAGTGGCGGAACAATTATTCACATGAAATGATGATTATAAAACGACGGTTTGAGCGAAACGGCTTAAACGATTAAGTCATGGCTTAACGGGTTCGCTGATTAAAACAGGTCACGGGCACGCACCACCCACTGCCCTCCGGCAGTGGTGGTCGTCGGTGGCGGCCGGCAGCGGCCGGCGGCGGTTTTCGACGAAACAATCAAACGAACCGCAAACCACCGCGAGATCGCTACCCCCCCTAGATCGGCTGACCGCTTGCACCCACACACGCACGGCGCACACAGCCACCACCACCCGACACCCAGCCACCACGGTGGCGGTGCGCGGCGGCGGCAGCGTCCGCCGTTGACCCCTTCGCCGGAAAACGAAAGAACGAAAAAGGAACGGGGGATTCTTACCTTACTCCGGCGACTATGGCGCACCCACGGTACCTGGTCCCGTCCTTTCTTCCTCCTCTCGACTCCTATGGCGACAAACTAACGGCGGCGAAAACCTTGCGGCGGCGGCGGCCCGAGACAGGCGGCCTCCGATCGTTTTCCTCCTCTACACTCTCGCTAATGCTCCCTCTCCCGCACGAAACTCTCTCTCTCTCACTCCCGCCGCTGGTCTCTCTCTCCGGCAGACAGCAGCGCCGGCGGCTGGCGCTGCTGGTGGTGGTGCGGCGGCAGAAGGGTATAGGGTTTTTTTTGTTGCTTTCTTTCCTTCTCCTCGCTACCTCACTAAGAAAACCTCAACCAAACAAAGTGGGGGCTCGGTTTTGAGTTTCATGGGCCGACCCCCCCCCCCCCCCCCACATGCAAGGCTTTCACGACATTACACATTTGGTCCCTGCAGATTTAGTCTTACATAAACCTTGAAACCCGATTTTTTAACAATTAAGGTCCTCTACGTCTAACCCCGATAACTAACGACGTTAAGAGAAAAGATTTAGATTAACAACATAAATCATACTAGGACACGGGCTTTACAAGAAAGCCTCAAAGCTGAAAAGCTCCTAACTGAACAACAGAAGACTAAGCTAGATGACAAAGCTCTTGCTCTTGAAATTGCCAAAAGTTCAGTAAAGGATAAATCATTGAAACGCTTTCCCCTCAGGGTCCAGCAATAACTGCTTAAAGAGGCCGAGAAGAAGAAGAAATCAGATGTCAGCGACACCACTGTGGCCTAGTGTAAGAAGAAAGTCCACTTCAGGAGTTTACTAAACAGAAACAAACATGTAAATCTGAAAGGGAGAATGTCAGAGGTGTTACAGTGATCGAGGTCACAATGATCAGGAAAACAGAGTGATGAGAACCTGCTATCTTTAAGCAATAGAGAAACTTAGATTAGATGAATGGTTGGATATTCGGGTTGCAATTCAGCGATCCCGATCAAGTTTCAAGCCTTTTGTCGAAAGGTATATCAATAAACTAATCGACCAAGTCTCCTCAGTAGTTGATTTGCCTCCTCCTCCAGCGCTCATCAAAACTAATGTCCTTCCAAGAAAAAGAAAGCAACGTCATCTTCAGGCCTTCTATTCGGAACGAGACAGGTATTGAATTTACTCGTGAAGCAGTGCTCGGTCCCAATGATGATCTGTCAGGCCTCGACATTTCACTGCCACCCGGTGAAAATTTTGAAGCTGGAAAGTGTTGGTCCCGAAAGGCCTATACAAGTTTGTAGAAGTGGGGGTTGAATACAAACACACAAATTTTACTTTTTTAAATTGTTTACTGATAAATCATTAACAATTTACAGCTTGTTGCGGAGACAAGATTAAGGATAAACCTAAATCTAAACAAGTTGGAACACTAAGGTTTCTTGCACTAAGAAAGATAATGAAATTACTAATAATAACCTATCTTGAGATAAGAGATATGAACTTGTCCAGAGTTAGCAAGTTACTTCAAATGAAGTGAGTTCATCTCTTTATATACTGCATGCATTTAATGCAAGTCAGTATATACTTTACACGTGTCATCAGCTGGTTGGTTGCATGTCATTGACCTTGGTTGACAACCTTAGTAGCCGTAAGGATGAACAGTGTAGTATCAGAGTGGTTGTACGATTTCAGATATTCGGAGGTTCTTTTCTGACATTTCGTACGGAGGCGTGCAAGGGTGGTTAAGACAAAAGTACTTTGTACGGAGGACTTCATGATCAGCTTTCGTTGATTCAGCGATTATCATTTACTATTCAGCAGATGATAAAGTTCAGCGATAGCTGAAGTCTTGTACTTGATACTTCACGTTGAGTGGACAAATCTGAGTCTTCGCTGATCCGCATCAGTTCATTAGGAGACTTGTCGCTGGTTCTTGAGCTTGATCTTCGACTTCAGCGTAGAACCTTTGTTGACGTGAAACTTGTCTTCAGGGATCATAAGTAAACAACTAACTTATCAGCGATCATCATAATGACTGAACAGACTCAGCGCATTAATGATGAACAGTGTTCGCTGAATGTTTAATCTAAAAAGCAAGAGTTCCTATCAGCGGTACTGTAAGATCTTAGTACTTATCAGCGATAGTGAAACTCTGATACATATTGTTTACTTACAATTTTCACTAAGTATATAAGAGAGGGTCATTATCAAATCACTGAGGGATTGGATCAACAATCTCCCCCTATTTGATTATGACATAGCAACAAAGAAAATTGCTATTTAATGAAAACATAAAGTTAAAAAGAACTCATAAAATATTTGTCCCTTTTACTGTTTTCTGGGATCTTTTCAGTACTGATGGAGTAAAGTACGTTCGCTGAAATCTTTCTTTAAAATATTGAATCAAGTTACAATGAAGAACGGAAAGATTACAAGTACAAGCGAAATAATTTACAAGTACAGAAGGATAACTGATACAATAGAGAAAAAGGAGATTATATCAGCCTTCAAAGGGTTCTTCCTTAATGAGATGTTCATCAAGGGTCTTGTCAGTGGGGATCATCCAGCCAGGGACATTTACTCCTTGATTTTTTAACTTCAGAGCAGCTTCAAAAATCAAGGGCTTCAGGTGTCTAGCTTTGACGTCATGTCTGACTTCACACCAGTGTACGAGATCTCTGAGTTGTTCGATTGGAGCGATGTGGAGCTCAGAGACACGTTGAAAGTGAGGATTTCCATCATAGTCTAAAAAGAATATACCATATGGATCACTTACCACTGTGCCAGGGATGAAGGTTTCTCCAGGTGGTAGGGAGGTGTCAAGCATTGAAATATCAGCATCAGGGCCAAGAACTTCAGCACGAGAGAAACCAATACCTGTTTCATTTCGAATGATTGGACCTGAATCAGAAACTTTATTCTTCTTAGCAGAGGCTTTCTTCGGTTGAGGAAGAGTAGGAGGGATATCTACAGCAGATGAAAGCAAGTCGATCTGTTTGTTTAAGATCATCTCAACATGGCTTTTGAATGTTGAGCGTGATCCCTGAATGGCTAATTTTGTTTCTAACCATTCAGAGAGACCAAACTTTTCTAATGAAGCAGCATAGAAGGTTTGATTGGTTTTGTCATCTCTGTAGATATCCACTTCAACAACAGGAACATCAACGAACATTTTTCCTCTGATGTTGGCTTTGATTATCTTGGATGGTCTTGATCGATAGGTCAGCATTTGATTAGCCCATTCCAAGGTTGTATCAGAGACCTTTGTCTTTTCTCTAACGATCTCTTGAGCATCATCCCAGAGCTGACGTTGAACATCAATGGGAACTCTTTTCAGCTTGGGGTCTTTGATTGATCGTTGAGTAAGCTTGATGGCGTATTCTCTGTCTCTCTCTTCAGCTTCCTTTCTTTCAGCGATGAGGCGTTCAGCTCTGAGGTGTTCCTTGTATTCAGCTTTTGAAATTCTGAACTTAGGAGGAACTGAAGGAAGTTGATCACGCCTTAGAATGATTCGCTGATCCTCGAATCGCTTTATTGTTTCTTCTCTTCTCTTTTGATCCTCTTCACTCAGCTTTTGAGGAGCTGAGGAAGGTCTGTTTCTATGCGAGAGAGGTTGTTCTTCTGGTTCATCAGTCTCAGAGATCAAATCCAAGACTGGGATTATGTCTTCAGCGGCAGCTGGAATTATTGGTGAAGTCGCAGTTGTAGAGCCTTCAGCGATATCCTCAAACAGGGGAGAGGACTAGCTGAAACGCAGCGATCTAACAAATAAGAACTGGGTAGAAGAACATGGGTAGAAAAGATAGAAAAAGATTGTGGATGTGTAGAGAGGTTTGTGGAGTAGAGAACTGATTGTGTATAGAGATGTTCAGGGAAGGAATATAAGTAAAGTTTAGTGTACCTGACAAACCGGCTTTTCAAGCAAGATCGCCAGATTTTCAAATTCAGCGAGGCCTTTGCCTTTGCTTTTCTCAGCGCCAGAGGCTGAGGGCTTTGTCTTTGTCTTCTCCCCTGAAGGTTCTTTTATTGAGATTCCCTTAAGAGCTTTGATCCTTGGGGCAGGTTTGACGATAAAGAAATCATCATCATCTTCATCATCATCAGCATCCTTCCTTGGAGAGGAGGATGGTTCATCTTCAGGGATGTCGATGTCTTCATCTTCTTCTGCTTCGGATTCCTCAGCATCTTCTTCGAGTTGCTCCCCCTCAGATACAGAGGCGAGCTTCTCGGTTCCCTCAGGGTTTTCATCTCCCTGAGGTCCAGCTGTTAGATCTTCATTCCTCTCTCCCCTGATAGATTCATCATGGGAAAGGTCTTCAGCGCTTTTGTTTAGATCTTCAGCGCTCTTCTTAAGATTTTCAGCGCTCTTCTCCCTGGTATGTTCAGCACTCTTCTCCCCCTATTTCTCATGATGACTGGGGGAGGAATGGGTAGACTCAGCGTTGGTGTTATCTCTGTCTTCTGGGCCAGAGATTTTCACACAACCTTCAAGCTTTGCTATTCTGTCTTCTAGGCCAGAAATAGCAGGCGTGATTTTCTTCAGCTCTGTGCGATCCGCCGCTGTGAAAGATTCCAAAATAGGTGCAGGGGCAGGAGCAGGAGCTGGATTATTTGCCTTGTTGACCAGCGTCTCGATCATCGTCTTCATAGAACTAACGTCGGTCTTTACAGAGCCTAAGTCAGTCTTGACCGCTGACATATCACCCTCGAGTTTTCCAACCGATGTCTTCAGCGTTGTTACTTCGCTGGACACGGTCGAAACTGAGCTTTTGAGGCTGGTGTAGTCAGTGTAGATGTCAGAGAGCACCTTGGCAAAATCGGCGAGAGTCTTATCAAGTCCCTTGATGTCTTCAGTGGAAGCTTTCTTCTCCACCACCGTTGTCAGCTTTGTCAAATTTTCTCCAGCGTTTGTTACAGCTGTAGAATTGTTGGAGAGTGTGGTGGTGAGACTGGTCAGCTTTGTTTCCACGGACCTTAGAGACTCGTTGATGTCTCCCAAATTAGGACCTGTAACACATAAGTACTTGTGAACAAAGGAAATCTCAGAAGTTTCAGGTTTAGTTACAGTGTATATGGGTTGATTTGTACCTGCAGGAGGATTGACGAAATCGTCAAAGTTGCGGACTCCTGAATAATGTTCCATATCCTCTTGGAAAGTTCGGTGAGGAATGGTGATCTCTGCAGGTCCTTTCTTCATCATTTGTTGAGAAGCGTCAGCGGTGGCTTCTGGAATGATGGCATCTCCAGTGTTAGCTGGAGGAGTGTCCAAAGAAGTGGAGGGAGGAGCGAAGGATAAGATTGGGATTCGGGTACTGAGTTCAGCGTTGGAATCACTGACAATCACTTCATCAGTCTTTTGAGAGACTAACGGAGGTTGGGTAGTTTCCAAGTTTCTAACCTCAGCGTTTAGAGACGCTGAAGTCTGGATTGGAGGGATGGCTTGAACGGGTGTGGCAGAGCGTACCACGGAACTTTCCTTCAGCTCGTCAGAATGAGCTGAGGAGTCTTCAGCATGGAATTGCTGGGGTTGCTCCTTGGTTTTCTTGATCCTTTTGGAATCAAGTTGGGTGTGAGAGGGTTTCCTTTTCTTAGAAGGAGAGGATTTTGTGGCCGGGGTATCAGCGATGGGTATTGTCGCTGAAGGAGCCACAGAAAGCGGAGAATTTAGAAGAGTGAGAAGAGTAGAGATACGTACCTCATTTGCGACAGGCTTGAAGTCGAGAACCTTAGGGCCAATCTGAGAAAGTTTCAGATCACCCTCTTCAGGATAGCTGTCCTTTAGGCCATATTGAAAGATGGCGCTGATGAATCGTGGGTAAGGAACCCATGCTGGTCTGTCAGCGGCAGAATCGACACGTTGAATCAGGTCATCATAAATAATGGAGGCCCAGTCAATGTTTAGACCTTTCAGCAGTGCGTATCCCATGGATTGCTGAGGTTGGGCGGCTTGATCAGAAGAGCCGGACTTCGCTGTCATGCAGCTGATCAGGTGTGCGTAGATGAAGTTCATCTCGCTGGGCATCTTGGATTTCTTTATCAGCGTCAGCTTCTTCTCAGGCTTCTTGTCCCTTCCAATATCCCAGATATAACCCATTGCGTCAAGGAAAGCAATGATTTCTTCTTTGTCAGCGTGCTTCTTGTGGTCAGGGAATGGAACGAAGGGTTTTTCTTTGGTAGCATTTGGGAAGTTCAGGGCTTTTCGGATTATGGCAGGGGTTATCTTGATGGTGCCATACTCAGTATCGCTGAGTATGCAGTCGATGGTTTTGGATGCATCTTTGGCAGAGGGTAGCTTAGTGTGTCTGGCAGAGTATCAGAACTGGGATAAGAGCCGCTGACTGGCAGGAGGTGTTATGGTCAGGGCTGTGTAGATGGGGTTGTTCTTCAGAAAACTCACAGCATCGTCCAGATGTGATACTTGCTTCCGAGGAGGAAACTCGAGAAGAGCTGAGAGGTTGTTGGCCTTAGTCCAATCTAGTTGATCCAGCTCGAACTTAACCTGAGGGGCTTTGACGATGTCCACTTCCTCAGAGTCAGCGGAGATGGACTCAGCGGTGACATTAATCTTTGAAGATGCCATTTCTCTGTATTATCAGTTCAACCAAAGATGTTAACAAATAAGAATTGTCTTAGTATGGAAAGAATTTCCATTAAGATTTTTCGAATTTTGTCCATTTCATTCAGACATAAATGTCTTAATGAAGATTAGGGTTTTTCATGATTTTTGAAATGAAATGTAAAACCCATAAAGTCTTGTATTCCAGTTTCTAAAAGAAAACTGGATACGAATGAAGAACAAGTTTAATATTTAGATTTAAAACTTGAAGAACAACCATGAAATGGTTGTGTTCATAAAACCATGAAATCTGAACTGGAGAAACTGAAGATGAGGCTTCAGCTACTTCTGGATTATCAGCTAAGAGAGGAATGTTTGCATTTGTCACTTCATTCACTGATTGCTGAGAAATAGATGGAATTTCTGAGACATTTGGATCAACTGCAGGTATAGTGTTTATAGGAACAGCTGAGACCCATGATGTTTCAGCTTCACTGTTCTGCATATTTGGAATGATAGTGGGACTATCATCTTCTACTGGATGAGCATGAGGAGTGGGAACTTCTTCTGAATCACCAAGATGAGAAAACATCCATTGATTCAGTTCTTCAGTATCAGCGTTCGGTTTAGAGTTCGCTGAATGGGATTCGTCAAACGTGACGTGAATAGTTTCTTCTACAGTTTGTCTTCTACGGTTGAAGACTCTGAAGGCTTTGGAGACTGAGGAGTATCCAAGAAAGATTCCATCATCAGCCTTAGGATCAAACTTTCCAAGGGCATCTCTGTTGTTCAGTATGAAACACTGACATCCAAAGATGTGAAGAAAGCTGATTGAAGGCTTTCTCCCATGAAAAAGTTCATAGGCTGTCTTTTTGAATCTTTTAACTATCAGCGGCCTATTTTGCGTAAAACAAGCAGTGTTGACAGCTTCTGCCCAAAACTGAGTAGGCAGGTAAGAATCGCTGAGCATTGAACGTGCAGCTTCAATAATTGTTCTATTTCTTCTTTCAGCGACTCCATTTTGTTGCGGTGTTCTCACTGACGAAAAGTTGTGAGAAATACCCTTACTCTCAAGGAAGGAATCAAGAGAACTGTTTTTGAATTCAGTTCCATGATCACTCTTTATTGAGCGAACAGTCATATTGTTCAGAGTTTCCATCTTCCGAACAAAGGTGATGAGTTCTTCAGGGGTGTCACTCTTAGAACGGAGAAACATTACCCATGTGTAACGAGAAAATTCATCAACTATGACCAGCGTATATTTCTTTCCAGCGATGGATTGTTTGTTAACGGGGCCAAACAAATCCATATGGAGTAGTTGTAGAGGAAATGACACTGATGAGACTTGCTTTGACTTGAAGCTTGCCTTGGTCTGCTTCCCTTTTTCACACGCTGAACATAAAGACTCTTTGGCGTATGAATGCGGAGGTAGACCAGTGACTAACTCTTTGGAGGAAAGAGTATTCAGTGTCTTGAAATTTAGATGTGATAGCCTTTTACGCCATAGCCAGTTGACATCAGAAGATTCCTTTGAGAAGAAACAGGAGTTCTCAGTGGTTGTTGAGTCCATGTTTATTACGTAAACATTTTCCAAACGATAACCGCTGAGAGCTATCTTCTCCTTTTTGTCAGAGACAAAGCATGATTCCTTAGTGAAAATCACTTTGTTATCCATGTCGCAAAGCTGACTGATGCTCAGAAGATTATGCTTCAGCCCTTCAACATATGCGACTCTTCTGAAGGAGGTTGTACCATTTGAAAGTACACCATACCCTCGGGTGTGTCCTTTTCCATTTCCACCGAAAGTCACAGAGGGACCCTTCTCTTCCTTGTATTCAGCTAGCAGGTTTTTCTTTCCAGTCATGTGTCTAGAGCATCCGCTATCGAGATACCAGATACCCTTCTTAACCTGCATTTACAAAGGAAGATTAGTTTTGCTTGGGTACCCACTTAACCATGTATACACATTTGTCAGTGGAAGTAGTTGGAATGGAAGGTTCAGCGGTCTTCGCAGCATTTGAAGATTCAGCTTTGTCTTTCTTCACTTTGGTTAATTTCTTAACCTCAGTGGTAGGAGTTACCTTGACCTGATTTGCACCAGGGTTGGTCTTCTTTGCCTTGGGGGCAATCTTCACCTTAGCTATCTTTTCAGCTTTGGTGGCTGTGGGGCACTTACTAGCAATATGATCGGTAAGTCCACAGTGATAACATTTCCTATAACTAAAAGTAGTTCTAGGACCACTTGTATGCTGAGCTTTTAATTTTGAATTAGAAGTGCCAGCACCAAGTAAACTATTGGCTTTAGAAATGGGACGAACATTCAGTTCTTCAGATTTCTTACCAAGGATATCCACTCTGAGTCTAGGAGTAGATCGCTGAATAGATCCAGAGATCAGCTTTCTAGATCCAGAGGTGTAGGTCACTGAGGCTTTAGAAGCATTCAGCTTTGGTACTAAGGTACCCTTCTGAGGATTTTGATAAATAACAATTCCTTTACCTTTGTCTTTAGAGACAGAGGTAGGTTTTGAATAAACCATTTTCTCCTTACCTTTTGAGGAGGTAGGAGTTTCCTCAGGGATTGGTGTAATGGACGAGGAGCACTGAGATGATGAAGTGTCAACGACTGAGGATACGAACGTTCCAAATTTAAGCATTGAACGTTCAGTGGTTGGTTTTGGAGTATCATATTTATAACCCAGACCACGTTTATAACTCAGAGGAATCTGAGCCTTAATTATCTCAGTGATCTTTGTTGAAGAATTACACCATCCTTCAACAGTAGCTTGTTCAGCTTTTAATGCAGCGATAGCTTCTGCTCGTTCGATTTTGACTAGCTGATTTAAATAGACTTGATCTTTAAAATCATTTTCAATTTTAGAAAGATTTTCTATTTGAAGGTGGCAGTTTTTAAGCTTTTCAGCGAGATCAAGATTTTGGTTTTCAACCACAGCTTTGTCGTTCATGGCTTCGTATAAACTTTTAGTCAATAGATCGATTTTACGGAGACTATCAGCTTCATCAATATTTGCAATATTGGTAAAGAAAGAAGGTGATACCTGAATGGCAGATGTTGAAGTGGAGGGAATGTCTGAACTTTCTTCCTCTTCTTCAATCTTGGCCATGAGACATTGATTTGCTTCATCATCTTCAGAATCAGATGATGAGGCTTCTTCATCAGAAGCAGCCCAATCATAGTCAGCCATCAGGCCTTTTCCTTTCTTCTTAAAGCTTTTCAGCTTTGCATACTTCTCCTTCAGCTTTGAGTATTTGTCATCTTTATTCCTTGGAACAAAGGATTTCTTTGTAAAAGCTGAAGGTCTCATGATTTTCTTTGACCTGCACTCGTTAGCGAAATGACCTGTCTTTTCGCAGTTGAAACAAGTAGCAGTAGCCTTATCAACAAAAGCTGATGATTTAGGCTTGTCAGCTATGGAAAGAGTTTTATTCTTTCTAAACATTTTCTTCTTGGCGAATCTCCTGAACTTTTTAGTTAGGAGAGCCAAGGATTCATCATCATCTGAAGAATCAGAATCTGATGACCTTTCAGAGTTACTCTCTAACTCAGTGATAGTGACCGAGGGTCGCTGAGTAGAAGGTTCCTCTGAGAATAAAGCAACAGGGGTGCTTTTAGAATCTTTTACAAGATTCTTCTTAAGATGGCTAGATTGCTCATGATTCAGCAATGTGCCATATAAGGTAGCAAGGGTCATTGATCTTAGATCCTTTGATAGCTTGAGACACATGGAATAATTGTCCCAGCTTTCAGGTAAACATTCTAGAAACTTTGTCAGCACTTCAAAGTTAGAATATTCCTTACCAACAGTTTTCAGATCTATAATTAAACAATTAAAACGTTGGTGAACTTCAGAGAGAGTTTCATTCTTACCAGAAATGAAGCTTTCGTATTGTCTTACCATGTTGATCTTTCTTGAGTCCTGGACTTCAGACGTTCCTTCATACTGAACACATATTGTGTCCCACATGGCTTTTGATGATTTCAGGTTCATGACGGAATGGTAGACTTCGTCAGGAAGGGCCATGGATAGTATGGATCTGGATTTTGTATCTATAGCCACTTTCTTCTTATCTTCATCGGTCCACTGATGGATTTCTTTAGGAATCAGCTATTCTGGAATAGCAGGTCTATTTGCAGTGGCTGGAACTAGAGGATCAATTGTTACAGGGATGTGTGGGCCGTTCTCAAGATAGTAAGGTATAGTAGGGTCTACACCTTCTAAGAAGAGTGTCATCCTATTTTTCCACAAGTTGAAGTTATCTCTGGAAAATCTAGGGGGTTTTGCAAGAGAACCATTGTCTATATAATTTGTGTTTGTGTGGGAGGCCATTTTCAGATAATAGCAAGGAAAAGAAATATCTTAGATTAGATCTTGTTTATGAGATTAAACAAATCTGCTCTGATACCACTTGTTGGTCCCGAAAGGCCTATACAAGTTTGTAGAAGGGGGGTTGAATACAAACACACAGATTTTACTTTTCTAAATTGTTTATTGATAAATCATTAACAATTTACAGCTTGTTGCGGAGACAAGATTAAGGATAAACCTAAATCTAAACAAGTTGGAACACTAAGGTTTCTTGCACTAAGAAAGATAAGGAAATTACTAATAATAACCTATCTTGAGATAAGGGATATGAACTTGTCCAGAGTTAGCAAGTTACTTCAAATGAACTGAGTTCATCTCTTTATATATTGCATGCATTTAATGCAAGTCAGTATATACTTTACACGTGTCATCAGCTGGTTGGTTGCATGTCATTGACCTTGGTTGACAACCTTAGTATCCGTAAGGATGAACAGTGTAGTATCAGAGTGGTTGTACGATTTCAGATATTCGGAGGTTCTTTTCTGACATTTCGTACGGAGGCGTGCAAGGGTGGTTAAGACAAAAGTACTTTGTACGGAGGACTTCATGATCAGCTTTCGTTGATTCAGCGATTATCATTTACTATTCAGCAGATGATAAAGTTCAGCGATAGCTGAAGTCTTGTACTTGATACTTCATGTTGAGTGGACAAATCTGAGTCTTCGCTGATCCGCATCAGTTCATTAGGAGACTTGTCGCTGGTTCTTGAGCTTGATCTTCGACTTCAGCGTAGAACCTTTGTTGACGTGAAACTTGTCTTCAGGGATCATAAGTAAACAACTAACTTATCAGCGATCATCATAATGACTGAACAGACTCAGCGCATTAATGATGAACAGTGTTCGCTGAATATTTAATCTAAAAAGCGAGAGTTCCTATCAGCGGTACTGTAAGATCTTAGTACTTATCAGCGATAGTGAAACTCTGATACATATTGTTTACTTACAATTTTCACTAAGTATATAAGAGAGGGTCATTATCAAATCACTGAGGGTTTGGATCAACAGAAAGGTGGTCAGTGAACCTCTCAGCATCTTCTTCTTGGAATACACTGGTCGCCAATGCTTTCAACGATGGTCAGAGTTACCCATTACTCCAGTGGAACAACTCAGAGACTTATTATATTGGTGAGATTGATCCGGACTTGGACTCTACATGACGCCTCAAATCTACAGAGAAGCCAAACTGAGGAGAGAACAAGGAAAACAAGTCCCTGACTGGATGATTCCAAAGACTGATACCCTTGATGAACTTCTTTTCAAGGATGAACCTGAATAGCTGATAGGATCTCCTTTTGTGTTCTTCTATCTTGTTAGCTACTATCTTTTTGTACTTATAAATTTTTTCACTGTACTTGTAATTTTTCAACTTCCCTTGTAATCTTGTATTTACGAAGTAATGAAAAGTTTCAGTGAAGTACTTAACTCCATCAGTACTCAAAAAGATCCCTGAAAATAGTAAATGGGACACGTAATTATGAGTCCTCTTTATCCTTATGTTTTTAACTTAGCAATTTTTCTTTTATTGCTTTGTCATCATCAAATAGGGGGAGATTGTTGATCCAAACCCTTCAGTGATTTGATTATAATCCTTAGAATCACTTAGTGAAAATCATAACTAAACTATATGTATTAATGTTTTGCCATCTATGAAAAATATACTAAGTCTGTTTAGTATCATTGATGGAAAACATGTGTTCTTTAATTTATGCTTCAGCGATACATGTACATCAGTGAGCCCTGAGCCTGTTCAGTCTCACTGATGATCGCTGATAGTTCAATTTGTAATAGTTTACATGTGATCTTTGAAGACAAGATTCACGACAACAGAGTTCAAAGCTGAAATCGAAGACCAAGCTGATAAACCAGTGACTAAGTCTACTAATAACTTGATGCGGATATCAGCGAAGCCAAGACTTATCCATTGCACGCGAAGTTTCAAGTAGAGGACTTCAACGAGAACTGAACTTTATCATTCCTTGATAAAGATCAACTCAGCGATCGCTAATCATGAAGCCTGTTCTACAAGTTACTTTTGTCTATCTCCTTGCACGCTTTTGTACGATTTGTCAGAAGGACATCCCTTTGTCCAGGATCGTACAAACCACTATGCCAACTACACTGTTCATCATGCGGCCAAGAGCATGTTTGCCAAAGTCATATCCATGCAAACAACCAAGTGCTTCCACGTGTAAAGTTGCTCTAGGCTAGCCCTTTACCCTCCTTATGAATCAATCATTCTTCTTCATCGTTTAATGTAAAATTCACAACAACACCACAATTCATCTATTCGTTGCGCTTCAGTAATTTTGTTCCAATGTTTGAAATCCATATCAATTATGGAGTTGAAAAGTTAATAGTTGAAATGCAATACTCAATCTCCCTTGTTATATCGTTCCAATTGTGAAATAGGAACAGATCAACCTTGAGTAAGGTTCATGAACAATATTTTATGAAGAGATTGTTGTTGAACACTAATATGCTTTAGTATACAGCTTTGATCGACTCATCTCCCACATACAGGGCTTAGGGTGCACAAAACCCGACTTGTTATGTTGGTCTCAAAGGGGTTCTACAAGAGTGAAAGTTTGTAGAAGGGGGGTTGAATACAAACACAAATCTTTTACTTTTCAAATTGTTTATTGATAAATAAAAACACAATTTACAGTTTGTTGCGGATATAGATAAGGTAAACCTTGTTGGTCCCGGAGGGGTTATACAAGTTTGTAGAAGGGGGGGTTAAATACAAACACACAGATTTTACTTTTCTAAATTGTTTATTGATATGTATCAAACAATTTACAACTTGTTGCAGAACAAGATTAAGGAGTAAACTTAATCTAAACAAGTTATGAGAATCACTAAGATTTATTGCACTAGAAATAAGAAAGAAAGGAGATAAGAATATTAAAGACTAATATTCTAACACACAGAAATAGTAAGAAGGAGATGGCCAAGCACTTCATTTCTGAAGTAGGGTTTCCTTTATAAACTGCATGCATTTAATGCATATCAGTACAACTTTACACGTGGCAGCAGCTGATTGGTTGCATGATTTGACCTTTATAGACAACCTAGTAGCCGCATGATGAACAATGTAGAATCAGAGTTGGTTGTACGATTCTGGACAAAAGGGATGTCTATTCTGACATTATCGTACGGAGGCGTGCAAGGGGGAAAGACAAAAGTAACTTGTAGAGGAAACTTCATGATCAGCGTTCGCTGAATAGATCTTTATCAGCGAGTGATAAAGTTCAGCGTTAGTTGACATGAAACTTGTCTTCACAGATCATAAGTAAACAACTAAAACTATCAGCGATCATCAACACGACTGAACAGGCTCAGGTCCTATTGATGAACAGTATCGTTGAATGTAACAAATAACTTGAGTTTCCTATCAGCGATACTGAAACAGACTTAGTACTTTATCAACGATAGTGAAACACTTATACATATTGTCTACTTACAATTTTCACTAAGTGATTCTTAGAGAGTCATTATCAAATCACTGAGGGTTTGGATCAACAATCTCCCCCTATTTGATTATGACATAGCAACAAAGGAAAATTGTTAAGTATGAAAACATAAGGATAAAAAGAACTCATAAAATATTTGTCCTTTTTACTGTTTTCTTGGATCTTTTAAGTACTGATAGAGTAAAGTACATTCGCTGAAATTTTTCTTTAAACTTCGTATAAGTTACAGAGGGAAGTTGAAAAATTACAAGTACAGCAAATAAATTTACAAGTACAAAAGATATAAGCTGATAAAGGATAGAAGAATTACAAGGAATCCTATCAGCTATACGGGTTCATCCTTAACAAGAAGTTTATTAAGAGATTTTGTGGTAGGGATCATCCAATCAGGGACTTCTTGTCCAAGATCCCGTCTTCGCTTAGCTTCTGTAAAGATCAGGGGCTTGAAGAAGTATCCGATAAGATCATCTCTAAAACCACACCAATAGACGAGATCCCTGAGTTGTTCGATAGGGGCAATGGGTAGCTCAGAGACGCGTTGGAAGCATTCTCGTCCATCGTAGTCTCTGAAGAAGATGCCATAAGGATTGCTTAGGACTTTTTCAGGGATGAAGCGTTTACCAGGGGGAAGGGAGATATCGAGCAGAGAGAGATCAGGTTCAGGACCAAGAACGTCAGCACGTGAAAAGCCAATTCCGGTTTCGTTTCGTATAGGAGGACCTGGGTCTGAAGGTATTATTTGTTTCTTTGCAGAGGCCCTTCTACGTTGAACTGGATTGGGAGGAGGAGGAGGAATTTCCACAGCAGATGTCACCAAGTCGATCTGTTTGTTCAGAGCTTTTTCGACATAGGATTTCAGTTTTGATCGTGACCGCTGAATGGCTATCCGCATCTCCAACCATTCTGATAAACCGAATTTGTTGATACATAAAGTATAGATGGTCTCCTTTTGACCATTCTCTCTGTAGATGTCGATATGGATCATTGGAACGTCTAAGGACATCTTTCCCCTGATGTTCACCTTGTTGATTCTGGAAACATGACATAGAAAATGAATTCGTTCTTTGCACCATTCCAAGGTAGAGTCAGAGACCTTGGTTTTCTTTTCGACGATCTTTTTGGCGTCCTTCCACAGTTGACGTTGAACATCAATGGGAGTCTTCTTCGGATCAGGGTCTTTCACCGATTGTTGAACGAGCTCAATAGCATAAGCTTTATCTTGTTCTTCAGCTCTTCTTCTATCGGCGAGTTGTTTTTCAGCTTCGAGGTGTTCATTGACTTCCTTTCTTGTTATTTTGAAACGAGGGGCAGGAATGAGTCGCTGATCCTCAAGATGTTTGATCATTGCTTCTCTCCTTTTCAATGCTTCTTCACTTAGCCTTTGAGGTGCCAAGGAAGGTCTTTTGTTATGAGAGAGCAGTTCTTCTTCTGGTTCATCAGTCTCAGCGAAGTCTAAGACTGGGATTATTTCGTCAGCGCTTGGAGCTGGAATTATTGTTGATGCAGCAGGAGGAACTTCAGCTGGATCATCAACCAGGGGAGAGGACTAGCTGAAACGTAACGATCGTTTAAGTAAGATCATTTGGGAAAAAGAGATAGAGAAAAGAATGAGGTTTAAGTGTATAGAGGTTTTATGGAGTGGAGAACTGAGGTTGAGAAGGGATAGAGGAGGGATGCAGTGTAAGGGAAAAGAGTGTATGTTACCTGACAAACTGGCTTGCTGAAGAGAATAGCCAAGTTGTCTTCAGATGAAACACCTTTGTTCTTGCCTTTGTCAGCTTCAGTCGCTGCAGGCTTTTTCGTTGTCCCCTCCCCTGATGATTCTTTTATCATAACCCCTTTTTGGGCAGGCGCCCTTCCAGGCTGGAAGAAGAAGTCGACATCATCATCATCGTCATCATCATCGTTTTTATCAGGTGATGTTGATGGTTCGTCGTCCTCAAGATCGAGGTCTTCTTCATCTTCTTCTTCAGCTTCAGATTCTTCCTCATCAGCATAAGGTTCTATGACATCAGCTTCAGCTTCCTCTTCGAGTTGCTCCCCCTCAAATGCAGAGGGAGGTTTCTCGGTTCCCTCAGGGTTTTCAACTCCCTGAGGTTTAATAGCAGCATCAGAAATAATACCCTCCACCTCAGAATTATGGGGAAGGTCTTCTTGATTTTTCATCTCCCCCTCAACATTATAGGGAAGGTCTTCACTCTTCTCCCCCTCTTCACATGATGGATGGGGGAGGATAGAGGAATATCAGCAGCAGCAGCATCAGCAGTCTTTGGATCACTGTCTTCCAGGCCAGTGATTCCAATGTAAGTTTCAATCATTGCTATTCTGTCTTCTAGGCCAGAAATAGCAGGATTAATCTTTTGAAGATCCTCTCGATCAGCCTGAGTGAAGTGAGATGGAGTACAAGTTGGAGCATTCAGGCGATCAAGAATCTTCTGCAGTAGATTCTTCACAGTGCTCACCTCTGTGGTTATTGTAGATACCTATCCCTGAAGATTGCCAACCACTGTCTTCAATGATGTGACTTCATTGGACAGCGCTGTAAAGTTGGTGGAGAGGGTACTGTTGGTGAAGTTGAGATTGTTGATGGAAGTGGAGTTCTCAGCAAGAGTAGTAGCAAGATTTGAGACACTACCTTCCACCTTTTCCATGTCAGCACTGGAAGCTTTGCCTTTCACCTCATTAGTGAGTGTCTTGAGAGCCTCTCCAGCGTTTGTAACCACTGAAGAGTTTGTAGAGAGAGTGGTGGTGAGAGATTCCACCTTATTGGACAGATCCGTGAGCGATGTGTTGATGTCGCCCAAATTAGGACCTGAAAAAGTTGAGAACTTATGAACAAAGGAAAGCTCAGAAGTGACGAAGTTGAAAAAGTGGAGTTTTGTGTATACCTGCGGGATGGTTGACGAAGTCCTCGAAATCTCGATGACCGGTAAATGTATACATGTCGTCTTCCAGTGTACCTTTACGCTGAGGGGTGCCCGCATGTCCTGTGTTTTTATCCATCATCCTTTGTAAAGTTTCAGCAGATGTATCTTGGAGAATGATGTTTGAAGAAGAGAATGGGGGGAAAACAGGTGGAGTGACCAAAGAAATTGTAGGAGGAATGAAGGTTGAGAGAAGGGATTGGGTAAGAGGTTCAGCGTTGGAATCGCCAAGAAATACTTCCACAATACTTGGAGGTACTGAGGGAGGGAGGTTCTGTTCCAAGTTAATAACCTCAGCGTTTAGAGACGCTGAAGTTGGTATAGAAGGGGTGGATTCAGCAGCTGTGGCAGAGCGTACCGCGGAACTTTCCAGCGGCTCTGGTAGAGAAAGAGTCGTGGAGTCTTCAGCCTAGAAAGGCTTGGGGGTTGCTCCTTGGTTTTCTTGGCCTTAGGAGCACCAAGAGTGGTTGAAGATTGTTTTATCTTTCGAGGAGTGGAGGTTGTAGCCTGGGTACTAGCGGTTGGGATTACCGTAGAGGTAGCTGCAGAAGTAGAAGAAGTAGGAGGTTTGAGAAGAGATAAGAGAGTAGTAAGACGTACCTCGTTTGGCATGGGAGAGTAGTCGAGGACCTTAGTTCCAACCTATGAGAGTTTCAGGTCGCCCACCTTCGGGTATTTGTCCCCAAGTCCTTGTAGAAAGAGAGCGTTGATAAATCGAGGATATGGAACAGTCTTTTTCCTCTTTGCTTCTTCGACTCTCTGTATCATGTTGTCAAAGATGATTTTGGCCCAATCGATGTGTAGGACCTTTAGCAGTGCATACCCCATAGCCTGTTGGGGTTTGGAGGCTTGGTCAGTGGAACCAACCTTAGCTGTCATGCAGCTTATAAGATAAGCGAAGATGAAATTCATCTCGCTGGGCATATTGGATTTCTTGATCATGGTCAGCTTCTTCTCAGGGAGCTTGTCTCTCCCTGTTTCCCACATATATTGCATTGCATCGAAGAATGCGACGAGTGCATCTCTGTCTGCTGGGTTTTTGGGATTTGGTAGAGGGACAAAGCGTTTTTCTTTTGTGCCAGTGGGGAGGTTTAGGGCACACCTGATAGTACCAGGTGTGATCTTGGAGGTACCATGTTCAGTGTCAAAAAGGATTACCTCAATTTCCTTTTTGGGATCTTTGGTGGAGGTGATCTTAGCTCTTCTGGCAGTATACCAGAACTGAGCAAGTAAGTTTCTATTTGCGAGAGGTGTGACGGTCAGAGCTGTGGATAGAGGACAGGTCTTAAGAAAATTCACAGCGTCGTCTAGATGTGTGATTTGTTTTCTTGGATGGAAGTTGAAGAGGGCATAAGGGTTGTTGCCTTAAAAGTTAATTTGCTCGAGTGAGTGAGTTCAGTCCTTTTAGTAGCAGTAGGAGACTGAGTTGAGGGAGCTTCAGTAGATGCCATTTCTGTTTACACATATAAACATGAAGAGAGATAAAGAATAAAGTCTTAATGTGGAAAGATTTTCCAAAATAAGATGTTTTTGGGTTTTGCACATTCCATTCAGACAAGAGATATCTTAATGGAGATTAGGGTTTTTCTAGTTTTGAAAAAGAGTACAAAACGTAGTGAACATTTTTGTTTTCTAGTTTCTTTTTAAAGAAGAGATTCTGGAAAAACATATGAAGATGCAAGTTTAAGATTTTTGTTTCAAACTTGAAGAACAATTTGTTTCCAGATTGTGTTCATAAAATCATGAAAAGAAAATGATTTCATTTTAAGAGAGTTCTTTTGTTTGATCCTTTAAGAACAAGAATAAGATCGAAAACAAGTTTGTAAGGGTAAATAACAAGAATATTAACCTTTGGTGTTTGAAGAAGATGAACAGTTTTCTAGAGAAACAGAGTTCAAATGCAACAGTTGTTCTTGCTTGAAGGAGATGATGTTCGCGTAAAAGGTAAAAATATAAACCCAATGGGTTTATATAGTGAGAGTAGAGAGAGAAAAACTATGAGCGGGAAAGTTTTTCATGATGACACGGACACGTCCCTTGAATTTGATTGGTCAAGGAAGACGAAACGGGCGAACGTGTCAGAGAAAAAGCGTGCCATGGTCTATCCGTTTGATGACGTCACAAACGTCCTTTCATATTTTAGGATGTCTCGGAGGATTTTGAAAGCTCAGGGACATTTTGAAAACATGAAGTACTGACTAGAAATATCAGTGTTAAGTTTAGAAATTTCAAAGTATCACTGAAAGGAAGAGATATTCAGCGATGCAATTTGTTTTGAAATCTTGCATTCATAGGCGAACGTCAGTGAGTAAGAAAACATATCTTGATATCAGCGAATCAATTTTGTTCAGAGAGTAAGTGATTAATAGAGTTATACAAGTTCATTGTATCACTGATCAAATGTAAACCACTGAAGATTTTATTCTTCTAAGTTCAAAATTCCAAGCTCGCTGATGAGAAAGTTAAATCTTGTCTCATCAAGAGGTTTGGTAAATAGATCAGCTAACTGAAAGTCAGTTGGGATAAAATGAAGTTCTATATCACCATTCATCACATGATCTCTGATAAGATGATACCTGATTTCGATGTGTTTGGTCGTTGAATGTAGCACTGGATTGTTGGCTATAGCGATGCCACTAGTGTTGTCGCAATAGATTGGAATTTTCGAGAGCTGAAGGTCATAGTCCAGTAGTTGATTTCTCATCCACAATACTTGAGAACAACAGCTTCCAGCGGCTTCAGTGGTTGAGGTGGATACTGAGTTTTGCTTTTTACTTGTCCAACTCACCAGCTTTCCACCCAGGAGCAGACAGCCCCTGTGGTGCTTTTCCTATCCAATTTGCAACCTACAAAATCACTATCTGAATAGGCGATTAGATCAAACCCTGAGTCTTTGGGATACCAAAGACCTAGGTTAGGAGTACCTTTAAGGTAATGAAAGATTCGCTTTACAGCGATC
Organism: Saussurea involucrata; assembly: GCA_033807775.1. Lineage (NCBI taxonomy): Eukaryota > Viridiplantae > Streptophyta > Magnoliopsida > Asterales > Asteraceae > Saussurea > Saussurea involucrata. The sequence continues at coordinate 155,266,660 of CM066322.1, read as the reverse complement.
AAATGAGATTCCTTAGGTTCAGCTTGATATGGTGCACACAAACAAGTTGCGTACATCATATCATGTCGGCTAGCTGTTAGATACAGAAGAGAGCCGATCATCCCACGGTACGCTGTAACATTAACAGGTTTTCCAGAAGGATCCTTGTTTAGTGTCAGCGGCGGTGCCATAGGGGTTTTCATAGATGAGCTCTGAGTTAAATCAAACTTTTTCAGCATATCTTTAACGTACTTACCTTGGTGAATGAAAGTGCCTTTTTCATTCTGTTTGATTTGAAGACCAAGGAAATAAGTTAGCTCACCCATCATACTCATTTTATATTCGGCTTTCATTCTTTCAGCGAAACGAGTACATAAGTCAGGGTTAGTGGAACCAAATATAATATCATCGACATATATTTGAACAAGAATAATATGACCTTTTACTTTCCTGAAAAATAGAGTTTTATCGATTTTACCACGCTTAAATTTTTCAATATGGAGATAAGTAGAGAGAGTGTCATACCATGCACGAGGAGCTTGCTTTAAGCCATAAAGTGCCTTATCCAGTTTATAAACATAACCTGGATGCTTAGGATCTGAGAATCCTGGATGTTGTTCCATGTAGACTTCATCATTCAGTCTTCCATTGAGGAACGCTGATTTAACATCCATCTGATAAACTTTGAAGTCTTTGTGTACAGCGTAAGCTAAGAATAGACGAATAGCTTCTAGTCTTGCCACTGGGGCAAATGTTTCGTCGTAGTCTATGCCTTCCTCTTGTCTGTATCCCTGAGCAACAAGACGAGCCTTGTTGCGGGTTACAGTTCCATGTTCATCCAACTTGTTTCGATAGACCCATTTAGTGCCTATCACTGAATTGTCAGATGGTCTAGGAACGAGCTTCCAAACATTGTTTCTTTCGAATTATGTCAGCTCTTTTTGTATAGCGCTGACCCAGTTTGGATCTCTGAGGGCATCATCTGTTTTCTTTGGTTCAATCAGAGAAATAAAGTTAACAAATAAACAAATGTTACCTGCACTTCGTCGAGTCTGAACACCAGCGTTTGGATCACCAAGAATTTGTTCAATAGGGTGATTAATAGTCCATCGCTGAGCCGGAGCATAAGTCGCTGACTCAACCTGAACTTGAGGGGCTGAAGATGAGGCTTCAGCAATTTCTGGTATATCAGCCAAGAGAGGAAGAGGTTCAGATGTCATTTCATTCACTGATTGCTGAGAAGTAGATGGTATGTCTGAGATAGAAGGTTCAGAAGCAGGCATAGTGTTAAGAGGAACAGCTGAGACCCATGAGGATTCAGCTTCACTTGTCTGCATGCTTGGGATGATAGTAGGATCATCATCTTCAGCGTTATGAGTATGAGTTTGAGGATTAGGAGCATCTTCTGAATCACCAAGATGAGAAAACATCCATTGATTCAGTTCTTCAGTATCAGCAGAAGGTCTAGAGTTCGCTGAACGGGATTCGTTGAAAGTGGCGTGAATTATTTCTTCTACAGTTTGTCTTCGACGATTGAAGACTCTGAAGGCTTTGGAGGCTGAGGAGTATCCAAGAAAAATTCCATCATCAGCCTTAGGATCAAACTTTCCAAGGGCATCTCTGTTGTTCAGTATGAAACACTGACATCCAAAGATATGAAGAAAGCTAATTGAAGGCTTTCTCCCATGGAAAAGTTCATAGGCTGTCTTCTTGAATCTTTTGACTATCAGCGACCTGTTTTGAGTGAAACAAACAGTGTTGACAGCTTCTGCCCAAAACTGAGTAGGTAGATGAGAATCATTGAGCATTGAACGTGCAGCTTCGATGATAGTTCCATTTCTTCTTTCAGCGACTCCATTTTGTTGCGTTGTTCTTACTGAGGAAAAGTTGTGAGAAATACCCTTGCTTTCAAAGAAAGAATCAAGAGAACTGTTTTTTAATTCAGTCTCATGATCACTCCTTATTGAGCGAACGGTCATGTTATTCAGGACTTCCATTTTCCTGACAAAAGTGGTGAGTTCTTCAGGGGTGTCACTCTTAGAACGGAGAAACATTACCCAGGTATAGCGAGAGAATTCATCAACTATGACCAACGTATATTTCTATCCAGCGATGGATTGTTTGTTAACAGGGCTAAACAAATCCATATGGAGAAGTTGTACAGTAGATGACACTGAGGAAACTTGCTTAGATTTGAAACTAGCTTTTGTTTGTTTCCCTTTCTCACACGCTGAACATAGAGACTCCTTAGCGTATGAGTGTTGAGGTAAACCAGTAACCAATTCTTTTGAAGAAAGAGTATTCAGTGTCTTGAAGTTGAGATAGGAGAGCCTCTTATGCCATAACCAGTTGACATCAGATGAGGCTTTTGAGAAGAAACAGGTGTTCTCAGTAGTTGTAGAGTCCATGTTTATAACATACACATTTTACATACGGTATCCACTGAGATCTATCTTCTCCTTTTTATCAGTGACAAAGCAGGATTCCTTAGTGAAAATCACTTTGTTATCCTTGTCACACAACTGACAGATGCTTAGAAGATTATGCTTCAGTCCTTCAACATATGCAACTCTTCTGAAGGTACTTGTACCATTAGAGAGTAAACCAAACCCTCGGGTATATCCTTTTCCGTTTCCACCGAAGGTCACTAAGGACCCTTCTCTTCCTTGTATTCAGTGAGCATGTTCTTTTTGCCAGTCATGTGTCTAGAGCATCCACTATCGAGATACCAGATACCCATCTTAACCTGCAAACAAAGGAAGATTAGTTTGACTTGGGCACCCATTTTACCATGGGCCCACACTTGTCAGTGGTGGTAGAGGAAGTGGAAGGTTCATCACTTTACGCAGCATTTGAAGATTCAGGGCTAGCACTGAGTCGTTAATTTTAAATGAGCAGGGCCAGCACTAAGTATACCTTTGGCATTGGAAATGGGAGGAACAATCAGTTCTTCAGATTTCTTACCAATTACATCCACTCTGACTCTAGGAGTAGATTGCTGAATAAATTCAGGGATCTTGTTCTGTAAGTTTAGGATCCACTATTACAATCAATATATCAATGTATAGAACAGTAATTGAGAAGTAATATGATCGAACCAACTTGTATTCAATGAAGAACAGATTTACAGATCTTAGAGAGAGAGTATCTCAAAGATTACAAAAGATTAATACAAATATATGCGAGAAAAGTCAGTTAGCGTAACAGTGCTAACCACTATATATACTGTAACGGAAATACTAAAGCTACAGTACAAATATGAAAGACTAATAGGAACAATACACGTGTCCTAATTAGTAAACTAAATACAAAGTAAAGTATCTAGTTATAAGTTCTGAACATGTTGTTCAGAACTTCTGAACATTATTCAGATTAGGCTTCTCAGAACTTCTGACTCTTCTTCTCAGACTTCTATACTTGGCCAACTTTCAGAGCAATACTTCTGAGCCTTCTTAGTCAGAACTCTGACTCTTCACTTTAGAACTTCTGAGCCTTCTTAGTCAGAATTCAACACTTAGTTTATTGACAAAACTCAGATCTAACAATCTCCCCCTTTTTGTCAAATAAACTTGTACTTTGCATCATCCAATTCTTTTAAGGCAAGAACGATCTTCTGTAAAAGCACATTTCTTTGAGCAAGCCTCTTGTCAATCTTAACAATGATTTCTTGAATGGTTTCAACCTGCTGAGTGATTACTTCTTGAGTCATGTTAGCTTGTTTCACCTTCAACATCTTTTTCTCCAAATTGTGATTGATGATTCTTAAAGTTCCAGAACTATACTTTGTCGTTTCTTTTGCTCTGAAGAAGATCTTTTCACTTTTATTCTTCAGAAAAACTCCCAATTCTGGATGCTTGGACACACTTCCAGTTTTCAAGACATTTTTCTGATCATGGTCTGTGTTGGGATTTGAAAGATAAACACATGGCCTTTGTAAATACAGAGCTATTTGAAAATCTGTATAACAATGCCATCTTAAGATATAGAACATAGCTTCAATCACCACAACCCTTGCCTTTCTTTCATTCTTGTCTTTGCTTGAATCTTTGAAGCACAAAAGACTATGTAACCTGTAGAAGTCAACTACTGATAAGTTTTCAAAGTCTGCATCAGTAAAATAGTACACTTTTCCATCCTCTCTTAAAACTTCAAAGGACAAGTACTCTTGCTTTCTGAATTGCTTAACCTTTAGTTCTCTGATCCCTGTGATTAGAAAATCTGAATACACAACTTGCTTTGGTTTTCCAAGACACCTTGACTTTTCTGCCAACCAGATCTGAGTCTCTTTTGGTCTGTCATAATATACACTTAGAAACTGTATTTCTTTGGGCTTGAAGAACTTGGGTAAATCAAATTCAAGAAAATATACATTCAGATCAACAGATATTTCATCTTCTTTTGGATCAGATTGTTCAGGTTGATCAATACTTGTTATTTGAACATTCTGAGGAGTTGTGTCTTGAACTTCTTCAACTTCTTCTGAAAAGATTTCATTTACTTCATATTCAGCAGGGAATACAAAGTCACTGTGTAGCATCTTTTTAGGATTAACTTCTAATAACAGCCATTCACCACAGTTTCTGATCTTACTTCTGAGACTTAATCTTCTTTCCACAAATTTCACACATCTTTTCTTTAGATTTTCTCTTTCAGTATTAGAATTTCCTTCCATTTCTTTTAGTAACCAACTCAAAGTTGCATTGCTATACTTCACCAATTCCTTTAATCTGAATAGTTCAAGTCTGTCTTGAACTCTATATGCAAAGCCTTCAGTTTCCATTCCTTCATTTATAAACCCCTTCATATTCACACCAATCCCTGGAATCTTTACTGGACAACTCAAGTTGCATTTCTCTTTTCTTCCTTCAATAGCCAACTGAAAGTCATACATATACATATTCTTGACATAAATGCCCAGAAGTCTTCTGCATTCAATCTCTATCCAGGCCTCTTCAGTACTGGCAAAGAATTTAACTAGGAAGATCTGATCATCAAGAGTTAATCTGTGAAAATCAAAGCTGGACATGGAAACTTTTACACTTCTTTCTTTCAGAACTTCCAATCTTACATACTTTAGACCATCAAACTCTTCTGTTTGAAACATCAACACTTTCTCAATCCTTTTCTGAATATGCAATCTTGAATCAGGAATTCTGAATCTGTTTGAAGCTTCTGCATAAGTCATCTGAGATCTCCCATCCATGAAACCATCAATATTGCTCTCCAAAACCGCATAATCTCCTTCTGTGTGATAGAGATCCTCATATGTTTCCTCTGGAAAGATATCATCATGAAACTGTCTAGCAAGTGGTACATCACTCATTTCCAAAACAAAATCACATAAAGGCTCCTCTAAAATTGGCAAGTCAATCTTAGGAATTTCAATTGGCTTTCTGAATAGGTATTCTGAAGGCATAAAGTATTCTTCAACTCTATCATATTCTTCTGATTTGTCACCAAAATCATCAATATAGTTGAACTGAAACTCCTCTTGAAATTTCTGAGAATAGCCAACAGTACTATCTTCTTCTCCCATCAGATCAATAGGCCTTATTGTTTTCACAACTTTTTGAATTTTCTGAACATTTAGAGCTTTGACTAATTCACTATGCATCCTTCTTATCAAGACTTCATTCAGTCTCCTTTCTTCTAACTCAGAGTTCAACAAGCCAATTCTGACATAGGGAACAATATATGTACAAGTGTTTTCAACAACTGAACTCTCAACTGTTTCCTCTGACCTCAAAACAGGTTCCTCAATGGCTTCAGTTTCTTCAGAATTTACTTCCATCTCTGCATCTAAGTTCAATTCTTCTGCTTTATCAGAATCACCACCATCTGTACATTCAACTTCCATTTCCTCTGTATCTGAACTTTCAATTTGAACTGTCTGAGTATCCACTATCTGAACATTTTTATCTGTCTGAACTTCTGTGCACTCTGTATTGACCAACTGCATATCTGCCATTTCAAAATCTTCTATACCAATATCATCATCAGAACTCAACCTTTGCTTTTTCTCCCCCTTTTGATGATCATGAAATTCATTATCATCAAACTTCCTTTTGGAGTTCTGAGCAGAAATACCTTCAGGTTCAGCTTCTGATAGTGGAACAATTTCAAGTGGCTTTGAAGTTGAAGCCAAAGAAGTACTGAGTGCTTTAAAAACAGATGCTTGCATACTTTCCATTTGTTTAATCAAATCTTTCTGAAATTCAGATATAGCATCCTTGATCTCCTTTTTATGAGATTCCAAAGATACCTTCACATCATCCATCTTAGTCTCAACAGATGTTATTCTTCCCTTCAACATATTTTTCAACTCCTTCACCTCATCATTCAGTTCATCCACCTTTTTCTCCAATTTTTCAACTTTATCCCCCATCACCTTGTTTTGATTCTGAATCTTTACAAATTCAGAAGAGTCTAACTGTGAACCTGAACCAACAGATGGTCCAGTTTTCATATGCCCAGAGGGCTCATGGCCTGTAGATAACACTAAGTCATCTTGTACAACAGATGCACATTTTAATGAGGCTTTTGAAATGTTCACCTCACTGGGTCTTCCATCCAATCCTTGACATCCAAAATTAGGTATGTCTATGAATGTTTTGTCAGGAATACGAAATTCCTGATTTGTGCAAGTGTTAGAAGGAATTTCAGGCTCAATTTTGATAGGACTGTGAGATCCAGACTCAATGTGATGAATAACAGGCTGGGATTTATCACCTCCCTCCAAATGAGTTTGGGATGGTTCCCCTAATTTATGTGAAACAGTAGCATGTTGAAATGCTTCTAAGTGGGTATGGATGGGTTGTTCAAGATCCACCACTAGGTCCATGGTGTTTGTTTCAATATTGGACACCAAGAGTTGTGAACCAATAGCAAATGTGGTTACCTGGTTAAGATTTGCTAGTGCAGAGGCATCTCTTTCTGTTTGAACCTCTGGTGACAATCTCTCATCCTCACCACCCTCATTCTGTTTTTCCTCACATATTCTAACCGAGCTCTCAGAATTTTGCCCCTCATTTCTCTCAGAATGTTCACCCATTTGAACATCCTCCCCCTCTCTAACTTGACTAGACCCCTCACCTCTCTTCTCAGGTTGGTCCTCTTGGGTAGGGATTTGAGGTTCTTCAATTCCCATAGAGGTGCAATATGCTTTTAAAATCTCACTCTCCCTTGGTATGTAATTCCTGAGTGATCTTGGCAAAATTTTATGATTAGGATAATGCTGGATTTTAGTAACTGAAGACATCTTACCCAAGTAGAAAATAGGACCATGTTGTTCATTTGATATTCTAGGAATGGTTCTGTTTTCTTGCATTGCATACCAAATCACAAGTTGCCAATACCTTATGTAAGGTATGTATGACAGAGGTGTATCCTTTGTTTTCTTTTGAATAGCCTTCTGATTTTTCTCAAAAGTGTTCTTCATGTCTTCCCAAAGTATAGCAGTGTAGTCATAATGCCTATTCCTCACTAAACCCTGAAAGATTTGAAGAATCTGTTTTGAAGCTTGATCTGCAGAACTATTCTTCCCTGACAAACACTTATTCACCACATGAAAGAAACATGCCCAAATTGGTGGCAATTTGTTCCTTCTGAACAAACTAAGAGTCTTTAATCCTTCATTGTACCCTAACTTCATAAACTCCGCAATTAATTCTTCTGTTAAAGGTGAGTCTTCAAAATTTGACCTTCTTTGCACATCATCTTTCTCTGGAAGATTTAGCATTTCTCTTAGTGCAGGGATTGATAAAGTAAATGTTACTCCTCCAATTTCAGATATAAACTTGTTTCCTTCTAACCTAAGATATCTCCACCATTGTTGAATATACTGAACAGGGACTGTTTTGCACCTTGTAAACCATTTCCTGTAAGGATGATATTTGAATAATTCCATTATGATTCTGTGTTCAGGCTTAAATCTACTCTCTTCAAATAATAAGACACAATTGTTCTCTGACAATTTCAACCATTCGCCTTCATGTACAACCCTTTCCACTAAGATTGCTCTATTTGACATTATCGACCCTGCAGCACTCTGTTCATGTTCAACATTCATATTTCCCTCATCTACATTTCCTTCTGATTCAACCGTCTGTTCATCTTCTGCATTTATTTCATCATTTCTTATTGCTACTTCTTCCACAACCCTATTTTGCACTTCATCATTATCCGAATCGGATGAATCCATTAAAGACTTAGCAGAATGCAGAGATATTTGACTACTTCTTCGGAAACCAGACATGATTAAGAAGAAAACAAACTCAAAGAACTCTGGATTGATTCGTATCTCACTTTTCGCTATGAAATTTAAAAAATTTTGAAAGAGGGATTTTAAGATCTATTTAAAATCCGCGAAGTTGAATAGTTTGACGGAAAAACGAGGTCAAAGTTATAACGGAGTCAACACATTTGAAATGCCACAGAGGATTTAAATGAAATGCGTGACATAATCAACCAAATACGAAGCTGACACGTGTTATTGGATAGAATATTGACACAAATCAAAGATCTGAATAACACACTCAGAAGATTGACTTTCCTTTATCAGAGATCCGATTATTCTACTCAGAGTTCTGAATCCATGAGTCAGAATAATTTTGCCTTGTAACTAAAATTTATTTAAAATCAACTTCTGATAAATGTAAAACCTTTAATTATTCAGAAGAGGTTTGAACAGATAGAAAAACATTTTATCATCAGAATTCTGTTCAAATAATGATGATTCAAAATATTTGAAAAAAAATCATTTAAAATCTTATATCTGAATATGAAAATGTTTTGAAATTCAGACATAGTTTGAACAAGTAATCAAAAAACTTTTATCATTAAAAGCTTGTTCTTCTTAGAATGATCAGAGATAAGAAATGAAAACAAACCTTTTAAGCATCATGAAATGATTTCCAACAGATATTAACGCTCCCCCTTGACTTTAGCATGTACTTAAACATATATGAGACATAAAGATGAGATAGAAAATTTAATAGAAAGAAAATAATCCACAAGATTGAAGTACTTGTATTTCTCATAAATGAATTCTTGAAAGTTAGATTTCTGAAGTATTGACTCAGAATATCTGAACTCAAGACTCAGAAGTTCTGAACTCAAGAGTCAGAATTCTGAATACAAGAGTCAGAGTTCTGAGTACACTACTCAGAAAATCTTACTTAGAAAAATTTTATCATTTCAAAAAAAACAAATATAATCAATTAGTTAGATTAAGCATTCCTATTTTACATATGAAAAAAAAGAACCTTTTGTGATCAAGAGGCTTTGTGAACAAGTCAGCCAATTGATACTTTGTATGCACAAAGTGCATCTCTATAGTTCCCTTTTCCACATAGTCCTTTATAAAATGATACCTCACATCTATGTGTTTAGTCTTTGAATGTTGAACAAGATTCTGAGTAATGGCAATTGCACTTTCTAAATCACAGTAGATAGGGATTTTGTTGAGCTGATATCCATAATCCATGAGTTGTGTTCTCATTCACAAAGTTTGAGAGCATGAAGCAGCAGCAGCAACATATTCTGCTTCAGCAGTTGATGTGGATACACAATTCTGCTTCTTTGATGCCCAACTCACTATCTTATCCCCCAAAAAGTGACAAGCACCAGAAGTACTTTTTCTGTCCAACCTACTTCCTGCATGATCAGCATCAGTGAAGCAGTCAATTTAAAGTCAGTTTCTTTTGGATACCATAAACCTAGATCAGGTGACCCTTTGAGATATCTTAGAATCCTTTTGACAGCCAACATATGTGATTCTTTTGGGTTAGACTGAAATCTAGCACAGAAACAAGTAGAAAACATGATATCTGGCCTACTTGCAGTCAGATAAAGTAAAGATCCAATCATGCCTCTGTAGAGTTTATTATCTACTGAAACTCCTTTGAGATCAGCATCTAACTTTATGTTAGTTGCCATAGGTGTTCTCATAGAAGCACAATCAGACATCTTGAACTTTTTCAGAATGTCTCTGACATATTTTCCTTGATTTATAAAAATACCATTTGGTAATTGTTTGACTTGAAGACCAAGGAAAAAATTCAGTTCACCCATCATGCTCATTTCAAATTCAGATTTCATGATTTTAGAAAAATCATCACATAATTCTGCACTAGTAGAGCCAAATATTATGTCATCAACATAAATCTGAATAAGAATTAAATGCTCACCCTGTTTCTTTAAAAACAAAGTTGTGTCAATCTTACCTTTCTTGAACCCTGAAACTAACAAGTGTTGAGTAAGAGTGTCATACCAGGCTCTTGGTGCTTGTTTTAGACCATATAAAGCTTTATCTAAAACATAAACATGGTCAGGAAATTCTGGATCAACAAAACCTTCAGGTTGATGAACATACACCTCTTCATTAAGTATACCATTCAGAAAGGCTGATTTGACATCCATCTGATATACTTTGAAATTCTTGTGTGCAGCATATGCCAAAAATATTCTGATTGCCTCTATTCTTGCCACTGGTGCAAATGTCTCATCATAATCAATTCCTTCTTGTTGACAGTATCCCTTAGCAACTAATCTTGCCTTGTTTCTGATAACAACACCTGACTCATCCTTTTTGTTTCTGAACACCCATTTAGTTCCAATGATAGATTTACCTTCAGGCTTTGGAATGAGTCTCCAGACTTTGTTTCTTTCAAATTGGAGCAATTCCTCTTGCATTGCTGAAATCCAATCTGGATCCTCTAGGGCTTCATTAGCTTTCTTAGGTTCAATCACACTTAAGAAACCAGCAAACATTGCTTCATTTGCTGTAGCTGATCTGGTTTTTACTCCTGTTGATGGATCACCTATCACTTGATGAATAGGATGATCTTTAGTCCATTTGTGTGAACTAGGAAGCACATCAATCTCTGAAAAATTGTTGTTTGTATCATTCTCATCAATGATGGCTTGTAATTCTGAATTGTCCCCTTGTTCTGATATATATGTAGGTGTCGCATCCAAGTTTGGATTCTGAGCAATGAAGTCAGAATTCTGAGTTACTTGTTCAGAGTTCTGAATATAAGGTTCAGAAATCTGAGTACAAGGTTCAGAATTTTCATCACTTGTATTTATCAAATTTGGACATTCCTCAGATTGACGTTTATCAGAAATTACAGTTGATTGAGCTACTTCTGGAGTTCTTCTTTGCATCTCTTTGACCATCTTTGGGTTTTCAAATTCTGCATAAGAATCAGAAATTAGTTCTAGAAAAGCATCCTTAAACAGTAAATTGAGTTCTGAACAAATAGGATTAGAATTTGTATCAGAAGTCATTTTTGTCTTGTTGTGCATGAGTTCTGAACTGTCTTGTTCAGAAGTCTTCATTCTGGCTTCATCAAATGTTACATTGATGCTTTCCATCATCCTCTTGGTTCTTCTGTTGTAGATTCTAAATGCTTTGGAAGTTAATGAATAACCAACAAAGTATCCTTCATCTGCCTTTTTATCAAATTTACCAAGATTTTCTCTGTCTTTAAGAACATAGCATCTGCAACCAAAAACATGAAAGAATTTGATTAATGGTTTTCTTTTATTTATCAGCTCATAAGCAGTCTTATTTAATCTTTTATTGATTAAAGTTTTGTTCTGTGTAAAGCAAGCAGTTGCAATTGCTTCAGCCCAAAAGAAGGTTGGAAGATTTGAATAAGCCAACATGGTACTTGCAGCTTCAACTAGAGTCATGTTTTTCCTTTCACCAACACCATTTTGTTGAGGTGTTTTGACAGCAGAGAAGTTGTGAGAAATCCCAGAGCTTTCTAAAAAATTCTGAAGAGTCTCATTTCTGAACTCTGAACTGGAAGTTGTAAGAAAACTTGAATCCTTTTGATAAAGTTTATCAAGATAGTTGCAGCTTCTGACTTAGCTCTTAAGAATTCAACCCATGTGTATCTGGAATATTCATCAACAATTACAAGCATATACTTCTTTCCTCCCATAGACTGAACTGAATAGGACCACAAAGATCAGTATGAATCATTTCCAATGGTGCTTTGCAAGATGAGTCCATTTTTAATTTGTGAGAACTCTTTTTCATCTTGCCCATTTCACAAGCTGAGCATAATGATTCTTTTTCAAATTTAATCTTTGGTAGACCTTTAACCAGATGTTTTGCAACAAGATTATTCAGATCTTTGAAATTTAAATGAGAACATCTTCTGTGCCACAGCCAGCATTCATTTGCAGTTGAATTTGATAGAAGACAAACAGGATTTAATGTTTGTAATTTTGAAAAGTTAACCACAAATAAGTCCATATGTCTTTTGGCCCAGAAGACTTTAATGTCATTCTCAGTTAAAATCATGCAACCTGTTATTTTGAACTTGATTTGACAAAGACTGTCTAAAAACTGACTTATGCTGAAAAGATTATGTTGTAATCCTTCAACATAGAAAACTTTTTGAATTGTCAGATCTCCTTTTGTTAAATCCCCATAACCTTTAACTTGGCCTTTGCTGTTATTGCCAAAGTTTACTGCTCCTCCAGCCTTTTCTGTGAAATTTGATAGAAAAGACTTTTGACCTGTCATGTGTCTTGAAGCTCCTGAATCTAAAAACCACACATGACAGCCCTGCAAAAACAATCAGTTAGTTTTAGGTACCCATTTTGGAATGGGTCCTTCTTTGTTAGCTTTGTTATCTGATTTAACAAAAGTGTCTTTTACTTTCCATTCAAAATATTTCTTTAAACACCATTTTCCTTGAACTTTTATGAAGTCAGAACATTTTATGTTCACAAACTTGTTCAATTTCTTCTTGAAAGTTTTAAATTTGGATGTTGAAGTGTTTTCAACTTTATTTTCTTTCACGTTAAGCTCTTTCTCATTCTTTCCTTTGATTTTAGTTTGAGGCTTCACTTCTTTTATCTTTTCTTTTCTTTGAGTTTGAGGAACAGAAACATTCTTTTCTGTATTTTGAATATCTTTTCTTATAAAAGAAACAGATGTTATTGTGATTGGACATTTCTGAGAATATTGAAAAGAATCACTACCACATTGAACACAAATGATATTTTTCTTTGCAAGTAACAACAGATCTGTACCATAAGTCTTTTCACTGTTATTGCTATTTTTCAAAGTACAGGTGCATTTATTACAAAAACTATGTGCTTTTGATACAGAAGCAGAATTCAATCCAATCTTCTCAGAGACTCTTTTCAGATCATCTTTCCTTTTGCTTTCCTCTTTTTCTGAAAAATTCAACCTGTTTGTGTTAGAGGATGAAGTAGATGATTCACCTTTTTCATATGTACTTGATTCATTAAGGAATTTATCATTATCTTTTAGAGCATTAATCTTGACAAGATCATATTCAGCTTTCAGTTTCTCAAGCTCTGTTATTTTCTGAATAAAGACACTCTTTTCTTTTAAAGTTTCTTCAACTCTAACATCCACATCACATTAATCATTTTCAAGTTCATCAAAAGATTTCCTTAATTCCTCAAGTTCTTGACTTACAAGATTAAATTTCTTTTCAAGTTCTAAAAATTCTTTTGACTTTGTTTCAGAATATTCAGTTGACTCAGAATTCTGACTCTTTGAATCAGAATTCTGATTAACAGACTCAGACTTCTGACCTTCAGAGTCAAAGATCTGACTTAAACAATCAGAATTCTGATTAGAAGATTCAGATTTCTGACTAACTGTTTCAGAAACCTTACTAGTATCAAATATACTTTCTATGTCAGAATGTGAAAAACTTTGTTGTTTATTTTTGTAACTGACATTTAGAGAGTCATATTTGAATCTAGTGTCATTATATCTGGGTTTCTCTTCTGTTGGTTTAGAAATTTCTTTCTTAACCTTATCTTCTGAAACATCTGATTTTTCTGTTTTTGATTCAGAAACTGTTTCCTTTGTCTTTTTAGAATTTGATTTCTGCAAACTATCAGAACTTGTTATAGAACTTGCAGGTCTGATGAAAACTTCAACAATTTCTGGAATTTTTGGTTTAGGAACTTGAAGCTTTTCAAAATCATACAAGTTGACTAGAGCTCTTTTCAAAACGACATTTTCTTCCAATCCCAATCCCTTCTTTGGATTGTAAAATCTTGTATCTTTAACATTGCTTGTTAGAAGATTTAATGTTTGCTGAGTCTGACCTCTTTTCAAATTAAGATCTTCTAATTCTTTGATTTTGGTGTACAAATTCTTTCTTTCTTCAAATAGCATATCAAACTTTATTTGTAAATCACCCTTCTCATCTTTAACTTTTGAAAACTCATTTTTTAATTCATAAAGCTTTTTCAATAATTTAGAATTTTCAGTTTTAACTTTCTGTTTCTCAACCTCAGATTCCTCATACTTTTCTCTTATTACTTCTTTTTCAATTCTGAATTTGTTTACCAGGCTTCTTTCACCTTTTATCTGTTTTCTAAGTTTATCAAATTCAGCTTTCATGTCACCAATCTGTGCCATTAAATCAATTTCAAGTGCAGAATGTACCTCAGTGGATGACTCAGAGTCAGCATCTTCAAAGTCAGAATCATCCTCATTCTTCATCTTGGCCATGTAACTCTGCATCTGAGAAAAGTGAATGCAGTCATCTTCATCTGAAGTGTAGTACAACCAATTTTCGTGTTCAGCTAACATTGCAACTTCATCATCTCTTTTCTTGGCTAGCTGAGCCTTTTTGATGTAGTAATCATAATTCTTCACAATCTTCACTTTACAATCCTTTGCATAGTGGCCAGATTTTCCACATTTGAAGCACAAATCCTTTTCTTTTCTTTCTTCCTTCTCTTCTCTATTTTCTTCTCTTCTCTCTACCTTCTTCTCATATTTACTTTCTCCTCTTTCTTCTCTTTTCTTGAAATCTGAATTTCCCTGCTCTCTCTTGTAATTTCCTTGAAATTTACCCTTTCCATACCTCTTGTTGAAGGTGTTAGTCAACAAAGCCAATTTTTCAGCAATTATTTTGATATCTTCATCTTCTTCTGATCCCTCTTCCTTATCAGATTCCTCCAACTTTGGTATCTCAGATAGATACGCAGTCTTCTTGGGTGCTTTGACTATTTTAGACTTTGACAGAAAAGCTAACTGTTCTGCAACATTTTTCTTTTCTTCAACAACAATCTTAACAGAGTCTTCATGCTGATTAAGAACACAAAATAGATCATTGAGATCTTCTTCACACATATCCTTATTCATTTGCAGACTGATAGCAAACGATGACCATTCTGAATTTAGACTGTTCAGAAACTTGTAGTTTATTTCTGATTTTGTCTTTTTCAACCCATTTCTTCTCAAATCATTCAGTATGGTGCAAAATTTACTGTACGTCTGAGTCAAACTTTCTGATTCTTTTGCCTTGAACCTTTCATAAGCATTTATGCTTTGATTTAACTTTGCTTGTATTGACCTAACAGTTCCTAACATCTGTCTTTCCAGTTCATCCCACATTTCCTTAGCAGATGACCCACTGTCAATTCTGTTTAGAACTTCATTTGGAACGGCCAATGTCATCAATGTAATGGCTCTTTTGTCTATAGCATGCCTATTTTTCTGTTCTGCTGTGTATTGAGAAAAGTTCTTCTTCACCCTTGTAGCAGGAATTTCTGGAGTTGTCTCTGTTTCAGGAGTTGCAGCAACATCGACATAGACTTCGATAGGACCTTCTCGGATAGAAACCATCAGATTTTCATCTATGTTATCCAAGAATTGGATCATTCGGATCTTCCATTGCTGGTATTCTTCCGGTATGAGAACAGGTGGCTTGGTTTCAGATCCCATGGCTAGATACTCTTTTGAAGACATGATTGTAAGATATTTCAATAGAGAGACAAATTCAATTTCTTGAACACAAAGAGAGAATTCAAGAATTGCTAAGAATTCAAGAAATTCAAATAGCAGCGGAATCAATTGACGAATTGATCAAGAAAACTTCAAGAATGGGATCAAGAAACCCTCGAGAACACGATCTTGAAAGAATTTGTTTGTTGATCATTTCTCTTACCAATTGTAAGTTTAGGATTCACTCTTACAATCAATATATCAATGTATAGAACAGTAATTGAGAAGTAATATGATCGAACCAACTTGTATTCAATGAAGAACGGATTTACAGATCTTAGAGAGAGAGTATCTCAAAGATTACAAAAGATGAATACAAATATATGCGAGAAAAGTCAGTTAGCGTAACAGTGCTAACCACTATATATACTGTAACGGAAATACTAAAGCTACAGTACAAATATGAAAGACTAATAGGAACAATACACATGTCCTAATTAGTAAACTAAATACAAAGTAAAGTATCTAGTTATAAGTTCTGAACATGTTGTTCAGAACTTCTGAACATTATTCTGATTAGGCTTCTCAGAACTTCTGACTCTTCTTCTCAGACTTCTATACTTGGCCAACTTTCAGAGCAATACTTCTGAGCCTTCTTAGTCAGAACTCTGACTCTTCACTTCAGAACTTCTGAGCCTTCTTAGTCAGAATTCAACACTTAGTTTATTGACAAAACTCAGATCTAACATGTTCTTAGAAGTAGAGGGATGTATCACTGATGTTTTAGAAACATTCAGCTTAGGTACAAAGGTACCCTTCTGAGGTTTTTGGTTGAAAACTTTTCTTTTCCTTTACCTTTACCTCTAGAGATTGAGGTAGGTTTTTCCTCAGGGATAGGAGTTTTTGAAGAGGAACACTGAGATGAGGAAGTATCAGGGATAGAGGACACGAACATTCCAAACTTAAGCATGTAATGATCAGTGGTAGGTTCTAGAGTATCAGCTTTGTAACCAAGACCACGTTTGTCACTCAAGGGAATCTAAGACTTTATTATCTCAGTGATCGTTGTTGAGGATTTACACCATCCTTCAATAGTAGCCTTTTCAACATTTAATGCAGCAATAGCTTCTTCACGTTCGATTTTGACTAGCTGATTTATATGTACCTGATCTTTTAAATCTTCTTCAATTTTAGAAAGCTTTTCTATTTGAAGGTGACAGTTTTTAAGCTGTTCAGGGAGATCAAGATTTTGATTTTCAGCTATGGCTTTGCCATTCATGGCATCATATAAATTCATAGTCAGAAGATCGATTTTCCGAAGACTATTAGCTTCATCAATATCTGAAATATTAGTAAAGAAAGAAGTTGATACCTTAGTGGTAGAGGTTGAAGTAGGGGGAATTTCAGTTTGTTCTTCCTCTTCTTCGATTTTTGCCATGAGGCAGAAATTGGCCTCATCATCATCATCTTCAGAGTCAGATGATTCTTCTTCATCAGAGGCAGCCCAGTTAAATTCAGCCATCAGGCCTTTGCCTTTCTTCTTAAAGCTTTGCATACTTTTCTTTCAGCTTTTGATACTTGTCATCTCTAGCCCTGGGGTTAGAGGATTTCTTGTAGGAAGAAGATTAGGGTTTGAAGACTTTCTTTGACCTGCATTCACTAGCAAAGTGTCCTACTTTCTCACAGTTAAAGTAGGTAGCAGTAGCCTTATCAACAGCGGTTGATGATTTTGGCTTGTCAGTGAGTGCAAGGGGTTTGTTCCTTCTGAAGTTACTCTTTCTAGCGAATCTCCTGAACTTATTAGCCAGGAGTGCCAGAGATTCATCAAGATCTGAAGATTCAGCATCTGATGAGCATTCAGAGTTAGTCTCCAACTCAGTGACAGTGATAGTAGATCGCTGAGTGGAAGGTGACTCTGTGAGTAAAGCAACAGGTATGCTTTTGGAATCTTTTACAAGATTCTTCTTAAGATGACACGACTGCTCATGATTGAGCATAGTGCCATATATGGTAGAGAGAGTCATAGATTTTAGATCCTTTGATAGCTTGAGACACATTGAGTAAGTGTCCCAGCTTTCAGGTAAACATTCTAGGAACTTTGTCAGAATTTCAAAGTTAGAATATTCCTTACCAACGGTTTTTGGATCAATAATTAAACAGTTAAACCGCTGATGTACTTCAGAGAGAGATTCATTCTTACCACAAATGAAGCTTTCATACTGTCTTACCAGGTTGATCTTTCTTGAGTCCTGGACTTCAGACGTACCTTCATATTGAACACAGATTGTGTCCCACATGGCCTTCGAGGTTTTTAGGTTCATGACGGAATGGTAGACTTCGTCAGGAAGAGCCATGGATAGAATGGATCTGGCCTTAGTGTCAATAGCCACTTTCTTCTTGTCTTCATCAGACCAATTATGAATTTCCTTAGGAATGATTCTTTCAGGAATGGCAGCTCTA
Organism: Saussurea involucrata; assembly: GCA_033807775.1. Taxonomy (NCBI): domain Eukaryota; kingdom Viridiplantae; phylum Streptophyta; class Magnoliopsida; order Asterales; family Asteraceae; genus Saussurea; species Saussurea involucrata. The sequence goes on along the minus strand of CM066322.1, from coordinate 155,248,479 downwards.
GTACTGGTGCCTGGAACTTCAGGATCAATTCTAACAGGAATATATGGACCATTTTCGATGTAACGGGGCATAGTAGGGTCTACACCTTCTAAGAAGAGTATCATCCTATTTTTCCACAGATTGAAGTTATCTCTGGAAAATCTAGGGGGTTTTGCAAGAGAACCATTATCAATGTAGTTTGTGTTAGTGTTATTAGCCATTATAGAAAATAGCAAGGAAGAGAAAAGATTAGAAAACATTAGTATAAGCAAGATCTTGTTTATGAGATTAAACAATCTGCTCGGATACCACTTGTTGGACCCGGATGGGTTATACAAGTTTGTAGAAGGGGGGGTTGAATACAAACACACAGATTTTACTTTTCTAAATTGTTTATTGATATGTATCAAACAATTTACAACTTGTTGCGGAACAAGATTAAGGAGTAAACCTAACCTAAACAAGTTATGAGAATCACTAAGATTTCTTGCACTAGAAATAAAAAGGAAAGGAGATAAGAATATTAAAGACTAATATTCTAACACACAGAAATAGTAAGAAGGAGATGGCCGAGCACTTCATTTCTGAAGTAGGGTTTCCTTTATGTATTGCAAGCATTTAATGCATATCAGTACAACTTTACACGTGGCAGCATCTGATTGGTTGCATGGTTTGACCTTGGTAGACAACCTAGTAGCCGCATGATGAACAGTGTAGAATCAGAGTTGGTTGTACGATTCTGGACAAAAGGGATGTCTATTCTGACATTATCGTACGGAGGCGTGCAAGGGGGAAAGACAAAAGTAACTTGTAGAGGAAACTTCATGATCAGCGTTCGCTGAATAGATCCTTATCAGCGAGTGATAAAGTTCAGCGAATGACGAGTTTTAACGCTATGTTCCGCCTCTTGTCTTAGAAAAGAAAATAGTTCAACTAGAGGAGTCATTTGAACGGGAAAGGATTAATTTTCAAAAGGAAAGGCAAGAGTTATTATCCAAGATTGAGTGTTCCAATTCCAAACAAGCGGAATCAGTATCTGGGGAAGAAAAGGAATTTCTTCAGACAGAGATTAACCGACTCACCTCTCAACTGTTTGCCTTGGCGACAAATATGATGAAAGAGCGACTCAGCAAAGTTGAGCTCCAAGAGAAGCATGATAAGCTCAACAAGGAGAAATTAATTTTTCTGGACCTTCCTCTACACCCTAAGATGCTCCTTCCTGCAACGCTTTCTTGGGTGATTCATCACAATTTATTTCTAATAAAGGAAAAGAACCTCAAACAGACATTTGCAAAAGGAATCTATACTTTGGTTTTGAAAATACTGTCGCTGCCGATTCCATGCAAATCCAAGTCCAACCAGTTCCCCAACTCCAAAAGATGATAATGTCAAATCTGATGAAGAACTCGAGTTCTCCGCTTTCATGAATTCCACGGTGTGTTCAGATAATGAGTTTAATAGGTTTGACTTTGCGCCTAAACTTTCTAGTCATATTCAATTTCTTGATAAAAGGAGTGAACCGGTTAATTTTCACAAAGGCGAATGTTACACATCTGCCTCTCAAAAGGTTTCTGTGCCCAAATCTTCATTGGATAATTGGATTTAAAAGTTGTAAAGTGGTATACATTTAAGAATTTCTCATTGTCAAATTATGTTTTTGGAAGACATGTATTTTGCTTAAGGATGCCTATTTTTCTTTTAAAATTGTTGTTTTTTGTTTGAAATAAAATATTCTTAGGAGAGTATTGGTATATCCTTTTGTCCAAAAAAATCTCACTTTGAGACATTATTTTATTTAATAGAATAAATAAAAGAATGCATAAAATTTCAATTTGTTATTAAGATATTAACTTTATAAAAAATATGTGTGTTTAATTATGACCTTTAAACTAACAAAATTCACATTATGATGAAGATTACATGAATGGTCGAGTGTCAATCCATGAATAAAAAACCTAATAAATTTCATATTCAAAAATCTAATCAATAAAAGTAATTTATATCTAAAACATTTTTAGTACATTCGTTATTTTATATTATGTTTAGTTAATCAACAAAGCATATTTCTTATATTTTAGTTTAACATTTGATGACAAAAAAAAATCGTTACCACACAACGTGCGATGCATACACTAGTCGTTATATATATATATATATATATATATATATATATATATATATATATATATAGAGAGAGAGAGAGAGAGAGAGAGAGAGTGAGAGAGAGAGAGAGAGAGAGATAGATAGATAGATAGATAGATAGATAGATAGATAGAGAGAGAGAGAGAGAGAGGTTCAAGGGAAAACCTCAAAAAATGGAAAACTAAGGAACACCCTAGTAGCCTTCCATTTGGACGGTATGCATTTGTGCATACAGGTAACTTAAGTTGTTTTTTTGGTTTTTATGTACTTGTGCATGTTACAAATTACATGTATGCACAAGTGCATACCGTCCAGATGAAGGGCTACCAGAGTGTTCCTTAGTTTTCCGTTTATTTGAGGTAGCAAAAAGTCTTAAAAACAAGTCTTGTGATGTGTTCTCTAATCAAGAAAGGAAAGAAAAGAAAAGAATGAATGGAAAAGAAAGGGAGGGAAAGTAAAGTAAAGTAATTTTTTCATTTGTGTTCTCGAAAGTCAAGGAAAAGGAAGGAAGAGAAAGGAAAGAAAATACGTCATTTTTAATAATATACCCTTAAAAATATATCTTTAATAATGAAAGATAGGGTAGTTATGGAATTTTAATAATTTAAATGTTTTTAATTTCTTTCATTTCCTTTTCTTTCCTTTCCTCCCATATTTGGGGGGAAATTTTGGAAGGAAACTTGTCATTATTTTTCTTCCGTTTCCTTTACTTTCTCTCATCAAAAAGTTTCGAGAACACGGGTTTTTTTTTACTTTTCTCCCCTTTCCCTCCATTTTCTTTTCATTCCTTCGTAAAATGAGTTCGAGAACACATCGTTAAAGTCTTAAAAATTTAAAATCTCTTAAATTACAACATAAAAAGTTAAATGTACAAGTTATCAATGTCATCCATTATTTAATCAGGATTTATACTCCCAAAAAACTTTAATTCACACCTCTCAGGGGTGGTTCGGGATTGCTTATTTAAACCAACTTATGCTTATTTTTAAAAGTGCTTATCAACTTATGCCGTGATAAAATGAAGTTGGGGTAAAAATGTAATTTTAACAAATAAGTTATAAGCAGCTTTAAATAAGTTAGAATGAATTAACTTATCAAAAACATCTTATTTGTGGTGGGAAAAAGTCATAAGCATTTTTCTTTGTTTCAATCCAAAAACTAAAAATAGCTTATTATTTGCAGTGAGGAAAAGCAATAAGAAAATAAGTCGAAAAAATAAGCAATTGATAACGCCACTTTTTGGCGTTATTTCCAGTCTACAAACCAATGAGATTGGCTTGTGTTGAAGCAAAGAGGCGGAATTTTATGGTTTATCGAGTAGAATGTACAGGTAATCTAAAAGACAGTAATCATCGAGAAAAGAAGCAGAAAAGAGTCCAAAAGTGAGCCAAAACGAAGCCCAATGGAAGCCCGAGACCCGCGCCCGAACCTGGACCCAGATCCACGAACCAGACCTGACCCAAACACATTAGGAAAGCGCGCGGTTTTCCCCGCGGTTTGCAAGCCACGGGACAAGTGGCGTAAGTCGTTGTTACAGTTCTATAATTTGGTGTTTTGCGGAATTAGGTTGAGAACTTCTCGACGTGCGACGGTAGGCTGCTTGGGGGCAATTTTCAGAGACTTTTTACGTCCTTTGGAGCCACGATAGAGGACGGTTTGAGGAGGAGTTCACAACGAGAATTGGATTAGAGCCGAGAGAAGGGAGTTCACCATTACATTCACCACGTTCACGGTCACTATGTTTGCACATGCTATTTCTCTTCTTTTTCTTAAGTTTTTGTCCACCACCAACATGAACTAATCTTTAGATGTTGGGGGTTGGTTTGAATTTGGTTTAAGCTTATGAACAGATGATTTGAGACTTTTATCAGTTTTTCTTATTTAATGAAGCATGTGATTTGAGTTTAATGCTTTTGTGAGTTTGGCCAACTTTCAATTGTTTTGTTTGTTTTCAATTAAGTTCGAGAGAATTAATTGTTAACTAGAACTAGAAATTGCATGCCTAAGGTGAGAAATTGGATAGAGATATACCAAGTAAGCCTTAGTCCCATTAGAATCTTGATTTTAATGTGTTTTGAATGCCATTGGTTGAGATCGAGAGATAAAACTTGTGTTTTCAAAATAAAATTCGTGGTTGCTTGAGAAAGAACCATGGTGATTTTAGAGATTGGGTATTCATTAAAGGGAATAACCGGTAATTGTTTTAACTCAAGTGTTTGCACGTGAAAACCTTAGGATTTCCGACCCTCAACTGTTTTCTCTATCCAAAGTTTCCTTAAGTTGTTTATTGTCTCGTTCGTGATTTATTTTGCTTGCAATTAATTAGTTAATACCAACAACTCAATTGCGACCGTTCAATTAATAGATCTTATAGTCATTGTGATACTTAGTTCCTAGTTCCCTGTGTTCGATACTCGTACTTTCAGTACTATTACTTGATTTCGACACCGTACACTTGCGGTTAGATTTAGGGGGGTGTAAACCCATCTATCAAGTTTTTGGTACCGTTACCGGGGAACTAGTTGCAACCGATAGCACTACCAGCTATAAGCGCTATTACATTGAACACTTTTATTTTTGTTATTTTATTTCATCACTTTCAGTTTTTGGATTGCTAATTTTGTTTACTTTCCGTTTCAGGTACTAATTGGTTTATGCCAAGGAAAACCCGAGGGGAAGGAATCGAACCACTCGATCCGGAAATCGAAAGAACCGCCCGCAGATTACTCAAAGAATCAAAAGCTAAAAGACATCCGAAAATCGAGATGGGCGACGAAGCTCCTCCTGAGAGACGCCCTATGCGGTCGTTTGCCGATCCCAATGTGGCAGCCGCACGCATAGGCATCCAACCACCTACTACTGGGGCGAACTCCTTTGAGCTCAAACCGAGTACCATCGTGAAGGTACAACAAAATCAGTATGGAGGAGCCCCAACAGAAGATCCTCATGCACATCTCCGTGCATTTGAGAGGATTTGCAACACGTTCAAGATCAATAGGATGGAAGATGATGCAATCAAGCTGAGGTTGTTCAGCTTTTCACTCAAAGGCAGAGCCGAAACTTGGACAGAAAGTATCCAATCGGACTCGATCACCACTTGGGAGCAACTGAAAGTGGCCTTCCTTCAGAAATTCTTCCCACCAAGCAGAACCGCCTAACTTATTTTTGAAATCACCCATTTTGCTCAATGGGATCAAGATACATTGTATGAAGCGTGGGAAAGGTACAAAGATATGATCAAGAAATGCCCTCATCATGGGTTGCAAGGTTGGGTCATTATCCAAACGTTCGTCAGTGTACTTCACCCACAGTTCAAAAACGACATCACAGCTGCATCGGGTGGAGCCCTAATGGATAAGTCTTATGAGGAAGCATGCGAGCTGATCGATAATCTGGTTGAACATAGTTTTTCTACTCCAAGATCAGCCGTTAGAAGAGTTGCGAGTGTGCAAGAGAATGATGAGTTGAAGGTGATGAAAGCTCAAATAGCCGCCATCACAAACCATTTGAAGGGAGGTAGTCCGGAAGTGTTCCCCGCTGCTCAAGAACATGAACAGGTTCAGTTTTTACAAAACTGGAACAACCAGCCGAGGAACGACCCTTTCTCGAACACATATAACGAGGGGTGGTAGAAACACCCTACATTTGCATGGAGTCAACCCGGTCAACAACAACAAGGTAATCATTCCAACTTTTCTAACTCTCCTAATTCTAACAACGTTTACCGTCCTCCAGGTTACAACCAACGTAGATTTGATGAAGGACCATCCGGGGAGAAGAAACCCGGGTTAGAGGATATGATGATGAAGTTCATGACCAACATGGATGGCACAGTTGAAGAATTAGCCAGCACTGTTAACACGGTCAAGGCGGGTACTAATCAGAATACGGCATCTATTAAGTTCCTTGAAAGGCAAGTGGGGAAAATTTCTGAAGCCCTACAAAACCGAGCTCCCGGGACATTTCTGAGTCAAACTGAAAGGAAAACCCGGGAAGAGTGCAAAGCCATTTATCTGAGAAGTGGCAAGGAGATGATCAAGGAGGCAAACGTTGAGCTGAAAGATGGTATTTCAAGTGATATGGTTGATCAGGAAAAGTCGAAGGAGAAAAAGGTAACACCCCCGTCAAAGCCGGTTGTCAACTCGTATCTGCCACCGCTACCGTTTCCAAATCGAGTGAAGGCACGTAACGATGAGAAACAATTCAAGAAATTTCTTGACATCTTCAAGAAGTTGCACATTAACATACTATTTGCAGAAGCACTTGCCCAAATGCCAACATATCTCAAGTTCATGAAGGACATCTTATCTAAGAAGAGGGCAATTGAACACCAGGCTACCATTGCACTTACTGAAGAGTGTAGTGCAATCATTCAGAACAAGTTTTCCCCAAAGCTTCAAGATCCAGGGAGTTTTTCTATACCTATACAAATTGGAGATCTTTGTTTTAATAAGGTATTATGTGATCTAGGAGCAAGTATTAATTTAATGCCTCTATCTATTTCCAGGAAACTTGGCTTGGGGGAAGTGAAGCCAACATACATGACACTTCAACTTGCAGATAGATCGGTGAGGTACCTGTATGGAATCATTGAAGATGTGTTGATAAAGGTTGGAAAGTTCTATTTCCCCGTTGATTTCATAGTCCTAGATGTGGAAGACAATGTTGAGGTACCATTGATTTTGGGGAGACCATTCTTAGCCACGAGCAAAGCGCTGATCGACATGGAAGAAGGGGAGATGACGTTAAGGGTTGGCGGAGAGAAAGAAACGTTCAAAATGTTCGAGAGTGCAAGAGGTAGAAGCGAAGAGGAACCTGGTAATCACGGAAAGCCGAAGGAGTGATCAGAAGGAAGGTCGTGCCACGATCGAAACCAAGGCGTTGGGTGGGAGGCAACCCACCGAGGTTTGTTTTGTTCTAAGTTTGGTTTTTGAGTGATTTTATTTATACAAAAATAGGGAACAGAGACTTACGCGGTCTAAGCCGCGACTTCATGCTACGCGCCAAGCCGCGGGGGTTTCTGATTGTTTTTTGCGAAGCAGAGCGTTACGCGGGATGCCACGCGGTTTCAGGCTGCGGCCCAAACCGCGTGGCTCCCTGTTCTCATGCAGTGTGTTACCCTTTCTTGCTTTGTGTCGTTCTCTTTCTTTGCTGTCTTTTTCCGTTTCTTTTGTTTCTGCGCTCTCTCTCCCTCTTCTCTGATGTCTCTCAACTGGTCGCTCCAACTTTTCAAGAGAATCTCCTCCATCCGGTCAGACAGGTATGTTCTAACTCTCTATGTTAACGAGTGGTGTATGATGCTTTGTTTCCTTATTAGAAAAGGAGATGCAACAAACCTAAGTTTCACTTAAGTTTGGGGTGCCTTGCTTTTCAACTTCTGCACACTCACATTTACCCCTTTGCAAACCTCGATTTTATCGAGGTTTGGGGTTGGCTTTAGTTGAAAAACCTAGGCCACGGACTAGGTTTGGGGTGACCATATTTGAATAACTCTAGGCTCGCTCTTTGATGTATTGTGTTAATGCTTTGTCTTTCCTGTTTGATAACTGCAATAACTGCACAATGATACGTGTCACATCTGTGTATCGCCTACACCGAGACTTGCACATTGGGGACAATGTGTGGGTAAGGTTTGGAGTTGCCCAATCGGGCCCACGTATATGCACGTAGATTTCCTGCACTTCTGAATGGTTAGATCATATTAGCTAAAAATTTTGTTTTGAATGATTGAGACCGACCATTGTGGGAAGAACCTTGTGACAGTGACGTGACCATTAGGGAAGGACCGGGAAAAGACATGACTAGGGACATTAGTGGAGACCACTCAATAGCGAGATTTGAGCCTAAATGACGCCTTTCACTTCGAGGGATTTAAACACTTAATTCGTATACACTTTTTTTCGAATTCCTTTTCGTGATTATAGAGTGATCTCACTATAATATCGCATTGAGTAGAAAAGACAACCATCGGGATATTGGGTAAGGATATAGTAGACCATATCGTGTGGACCTTGAGAGATGATTCCAGACATTGTGTGTATTGTTAACCCATTTTTATCTATCGTTCCTTTTGACCCCTTATGTGTGTTTCCATAACCCAGTTTGCAGCCAAACACTCACCCTATTCATTTCAAACACACCATTAAACCCGAACCAAAAGCCTTAGCCAACCCTTATCCGAAAGTGTGTCAATCAGAGGCGGTAATGAACAGCGAAAGATAGAGCAGAAAAGAAATAGTACAGGCCAGTCATGAAAAATAAGTTGGGCCATTTTAACCCAAGAGCTAGAAAAGAGGGCCAATGCAACCCTAATCAAATAAAGAGGGCCAATGATGCGCAAAAAAAAACAGTTACTTAGATAGTACAACAACAGCTAAATAAGAGAGTCAAAGCGACTCCAGTAGTGACAAAGAGGGCCAAATGATAGAGATTGAAGCTAGAAAAGCTCAGAACTGTTAATGGTTGACACACCGAGGATTTTTGATCCGCTTACCCTTCGTTTCTTAACCATAACCCTAGCCCTGTTACAACCCTT